>LPNX010099227.1:170196-229069 GCA_001517045.1 Pseudotsuga menziesii
TATACTTTTTGTTAATTTTTTATAATTTTTTTATTTTTTTTATAAAAAATTTGTAGTCATTTATAATTTTATAATATATAAGAGTGAAAAAAAATTGACACTCATAAATATAGGTAAAACTAAAGGGCATATAAAACTCAAAACCGTCATGAAAACTTCGTTTGACGGGTTGAAACAAATTGAAATTCCAAGCTGGGTCGACAGCCAAATCAGGTGTCAAGTGCCCATCCAACTATTGATCATGTTAAGCAAGTTCACCAATTAAAGCCCCAAGATTTATATACTATATGCAATGTCGTGTCGACCATATGACAAAAGGTTTTGGTCGTTTTCCACGAATTTGATGAATCTGCAGAAAGATTATTTTTATGGGTGAAGTCACAGCAAGGGTTTGATTATGAACCTGATACATATTAGAAGAAGAGATTTCAAATCCATGGCTCATATTTTAGTGAAAATGAAGTTGGAGGGAGTCTATGTGTTGGAGGCATCTGCATTTCTGAAGGAATATTAGTGTATCTTGGGTGTGATCGGCCTACAATTGTTTTAATATCCATATCATCAATATGTCATCACATGATTCAATTTAGTAGGATCGTGATAGAGGAAGTTTGGGTCCATCCTTCTGAGTCATTTCCCTATTTCCCATATGCTCAAAATCTCGATTTGAATCAGGCTCTTCAATGCCCATTTCTCAAAATCCATTTGCCCATATGCTCGAAATATCGATTTGAATCAGCCTCTTCGATGCCCATTTCTCAAAATCCATAGCTTGTATCTTTTGTTTTGTCTTATATTGCCTCCATTAATATGTCCAGGGTTCGAACTCTGCATAAGTTGTTGGGTCATCCTCATTCGATGGGAATTTGGTGCCCTCCAAAGAGCATCCAATGGTTTCAAACCGATGTAGATATTTCAAGAAGCGTGTGGGATTGATGGGTTTCAAGTGTCGATAAGGTTATGTTTTCTATTCTTTGCACCATTACTCAAACAAGCATGGATTCTCTTTGATTACAAGGAATTCGGAGGTTAAGATATCAAAAATTCCAATCATCTGGTCAAGATCGGAAAAATTCAGAAGATTCAGAGGTTAGGTTATATTTGAATATGTTGAATCTATGATTTTGAAATGGGTATTGTCTAGGAATTCTATAAAAACTATTTGATTCCATTAGGAAACTTGATTCTCACTTTCTTATGCATCATGAATTGGTCAGCAAGCAGGTTCTATCTAGTTTTGTCTCTGATATTTTGAAAATCGAATTTCAGAAAGAAGAATATTAGACCTATAAGTTCTAATTATTATTTTAGGGAATAGATTAAATTGGGCAGAATCAAATCCAAGCTCTCATGTGTTTTGAGGTTTTGTGGATTCCTTTCCAAAGCAATAATTTTGTGCTAGAGATTCTTTGGTGAATCCATATACATTTGCACATGTTCATTACGAATTTTAATAAAGTAGACTTTGAAAAGGCTCAATTGGAAAAGGATAATTTTTTCCTGAAAGATCACATAGAAGAGAGGCTATTGTGGATAGAGTAGCATAGGTGGCATATGCAAGGGGTTCAAGAACAAAGGCTTCCAATTGGTGTGCATATGGAAATATTGCAATGCTTGTTGAAGGGAAACTTTACTGTTGGGGATTGTAATCAAAATCTCCAGGGGATCTGAGTAACCTTGCATCAGACAATGGAGAATGGCTAGAAGATAAAGATCTTTACGAGGGAAACAACATTCTCATAAATTCTGGAATCTTCAGCTGCAGGTATACTGATTTTGTTTTTGTCTCTGCCTTGTTATCTGTTTTTATTTCGTTAATGTCTAAACTCTATAGGAAATATAGATAAATTAATCTAGGAGAAGTTTTTTTTTTTGGAGAAATATAGTCCTTCATACACTTCTTTATTAGGGTCCTCTGATGAATTCCCTCCCTTCCCCTGCTTAGCCATGGCTGGTAACCCTAAGAGACTCAATAAGATTTGATCTTGAGTCCTTGTTAAACTTTTTCATGAAAACATCTACCAACCAAGCTAACCTTGGGCCTATCTCTGCAAGGTTATAACTTGTTATCAATACTTCAGCATCAAAGTCCAAGGGAGTGCTATGATTTTTATCATGTGCTTCTTAGCTGCATAGATTTACAATCTCTGTAAAAGGTTAATTGTTATTGACCTTTTATTCAAATAGACAAATCAAGGAGATGAATAAAAACAAATCTTAATATCCCATGTTGCAAGTTCATGATCATGTATGCATTATGTGTGCAACAAAGGGACCATGCTAGTAATATAGGATTCATCCAACCTATTATTCCACTTAGCTTTCTCAACAACAACATTGGGATCATTCTCTGAAGCCAAAGAAATTCTATAGAGTCCCTTACTACACAACAGAATGCCTATCTTATCCTTCCATGCATGATAGTTGAAGGGAGTCAGGATCAGAGATGAAGAGAAATCCATGATTAATAGTTGTTGCACTCCTGGAGATACTCTCTGCAACCTGCACAAAAATAAACTAGGAGAAAAACTTGTAAGCTCAATTCAAGCTCTTCTTCAAAGAGGGATAGGAGACTCGATGCGCTCTGATGTAGAGGATTGATTGCTCCTAAAATATATATAACTTGACAACCTGAGAGCTCTGTTACCATGTTGAAATACAGGATAAAGATATAGCCACAAGATATTCCTCACAAGCATGTACAAGAAGAATAGAGAGAGGAATAATGAGACTGAATCAGAACAAAAGTGGAGAAATATCCATAAACATTTCCATGTATTTTTTATCAACATAGTGTACATAAATAATACATCAATGAGAGGTAAAATCGAGTTTCTTAGGAGACAACTCATGCTATCTCATAAAGTAGACTTACTAAATATGATAACCCCCCATAGGTGACTAAAGCACTTTCCAAATCAATCAAGGAGCTCACAAATTGGATAAAGCATAAGTGACTTGTCATGAGTGATGGAAAAACATGATAATCATGGAATATAGAGAGAAAATTATGGAGGATGGGTTGGACACAAAAGATAGCAGTTTCCTAGTTGACTAGCTTTACCTTATCCACTAAAAAGCAGGAATAAAGCAGTATAAAGACAAAATATGCAGGAAGGATCAATTACAAATCTGGGTAGTCAATAAATTTGGAAGAATCTAACTAGAATCAATATAAATTCTCTCCTAGGGTATATATGGAAACTATTTACCAAGTGGTGCAAGTGGATTCCAACTATCTAGGTGTGTACATAGGAAATTAACCAGAAATGATTAATTATTGTTGTCCTAAGTATTGAGTGGGTTTATAATATTATAACATCATTATCCTTATGAATTACTGACAATACAAATACGTGTATTATGCATCATCCAATACCCTAATCCGTTAACCTGGATTAGAAAATAGGCCCCAATCCCTTAACCGAGACTAAATTACATATTCTTAGAAAAGTCCCAAAAACAAAAAAAAATTAACACTCGCTAGGCTCTTGTCAAAAACGCCCTAATGAATAATTCTATGAACTAGGTGAAGGGATTGTTATTCACACCAATGACAATTGCACCCCCCCCCCCCCCCCCCCCCCCNCATATTTTTCATGGCTTCCGTCCTCCTTGCTAAATCATATTTTGATCTAGCATTTGATGGTTTGCCCCACTGGTATTCATTTTACATTGGTCACCAAACTAACCATCCTCATCTCATGGAAATCCTCCATCTATGTAGTTGATTTATTCTTCCTCATATGGCTCGAAATCTTCATCCTCAATGACTGGGACTAGATTTACATCTATAAAGTTGAAGATGTAATATGCAATATTTATTCAACTAGACGTTTATGGAGCTTGGTATTTCTACTCATAGATGCATAGTTCCATGCTATTATACCCCTGTAATGTACCCAAATGGAGATTCAGGTACACTAACTCAAAATGGACTAGTTTGGGCTAGGAATTTAAAGACTGAGACTCAAACACATCTAAACTTCCCCAAATTTTCCCTAGATGTATATTTTTAGATATGATATGGTTTAAGGATATTCTACAACAACCTAAATCAGAATCCTAGCTTCGACAGTTGCACATGGTAAACTCCTTTGACTAAACCAAAGGCTTCAAGGCAATGGCCCTAGGACTTATGTGTAACCCAATGGCTTTTGGTGCAGACTGGAAGTGGTTGGCCGATATATAAACCAAAAAATACTATGAAAACACTCATTAAAACAATGGGATTCAACTTGACAGATTTTGGGAGTGATAGTAAGCAATTTCAAGAAACTAGGAAGAAAAGTTGAATCTAGGACAACTTGACTAGGCCATTTCCAGGCAAATTCTAATGCCATTTGGAGGTCATTATTTGCAGGTATTGATCTTGGGATGTGATTTATTTTATTTATTATTACTGCATCAACTCATGGAATGTGATTTGGTGTTGTGGAAATCGGGTAATTACAATAATTCTGAAAGCTAGCCAAATTTAAGCATCAAACGAGCATAGGAGGAAAGATACAAGAAAATATAAAATTCTACAGAATGGAAGGACAACATCGAATCAAGTTATTAAAAAAGGCATGGATTCAATATAATTTTTGTAATTATAGCATCCACATCATACTAGAGCAACATCATTAATAATCCATACTACAACCAGTACACTGCAATATTACACACACTCCTGGAACTCGAACTACATGAACATCAATGCATTGACTGGAATTCAATTGGATATGAAAATTTCCTAGAAAACCTACAATAAAATTAGTGAAGAAATCTGAATAAATTCATCCTCAGACTCTATCTAATTCATCAACTATTTTAGTGAACAGAAGGAGCACATCTCCCAACTGGTGACTAGGGGCACATCTACCAAGTCTTGAAAAGCTCAATGCTCTTCAATTTCGAAATCCAATACTAGAAAAATATGTGAATGTGTGTTCTCAACCCAGTTTTATAATCTGTGTTAACTTCTTGGATAAGATACCTCTTGATAAGATTCAATGTACATGGATTTATAACTCATCCAATGCACCCTCCTCGACTGAATTGGAGACTTGCAAATTTATGTGGCTTTTCCTGCTTTTGGAAACTATGATTTTCCTATTTTTCCACTGTCCAACTTTTCATTTTTTTCCTGCTTTCTGCCACTTTCCTTATTTTCATTGCTTTCCTGCTATCTGCCACTTTCCTAATTTTTTATGGTTTTCTTCCATATTCATTGTGGCTCATTTAGGTCCACCTAACTCTTATGCACCCTCCTAGGCCACCTATGCATTTCAACTCATCACATAATTTAGTAATTGTTTGTGCTAAAATATTCTCTTGACTGCAAGAGGAACACGTTTAACACATCCTTAAAAGGGTTTGTTTGAGATAGTGGATCGGATAGACTGGGATTTGGAAAATCATACTCAAGGATATCTCTTAGACCTATGCACCATATCCATGAAAGAATGCCAATAGAACCCAATGCTTAAAGAAATGGGCATGTGAATGTATCAATCCAAAAACCTGCTCAAATGATAGATCCACAATCCTGGTTCTTCATTAACTAGAAACACTTTCTAATTAAGAATACATATATTTGAATGAGACACTTATGTAATGCAGGGAATCTACAAGAATATGTAATACATAACACCAATATATACTATACCAACATCTACCACATTCAAATGAGAAGAAAATAAGTGAATACACGAGAAGAATACTAACTGATGATTTCATTTGTTGGAGTATTCGATGATGAACATAAGTACATAAAGTAGAGTTCTATATACAAGAACATGCTATAAAATCCATAACCAAAATATTAGCCCCTCGGACTCCCCTTTATTACATTGAGAATCATGAAATTTATAGAAAATTACAATGCTCCATTGTTAGGAGCTTTGGGAACTGAAAATCTAATAGACTAAAAATTAATGAAATCTCTCATATGCTACAGAATATTGGGATTTGTTAAAATGGTTTCCTTAATTCTAGATTTAATCAACCTTCTAATTGCCACTTGTATCCTTGAAGGCTCGAGTTTTTCATGAATATGCTAGATATGATTTGGATAAGGATGATCTTGTTCCTTTTAACTTGCCATTTATTGAATACTCTACCACCATCCTTTTAACTTGCCATTTATTGAATACTCTACCACCTGACAAATATCTTATGTTTTGATCCCTGATTCTTTGCCTCTAAACGCTCGATTTGATTCTTTGAAAAATAGACCCTTCATAATTTTGGATTTAACATTTTTCATCCTAATATCTGATATTTGCTTAGAAGAACAAGGAACCAATCCTTCATCTAGTTGATGCAAGTCAACATTTTCATAGTGAAAATTTGCAATTCGAAGCATTGGTGATAAACCAAAAATATTTGACCTTAGGTGAACTCCGAAAGGTTTATTAAGGTAACTCCAGAGCCATGTGCAACAACTAATCTAGTGGTTTGCCTATACCCACTGGTATCTTAGAAGTCATTCTTTACATGCTGAGGGGCACTCAGTCAATCACAATAGAGGGTTCGAGTACATGGGACTAGATGGCTTTATTCAATTCTTCACTATCACCTTCTACACTAATCTTTGTTATTTGAAACTAGCAAAGTATAAAAAGTAAAAAGTTGTCCACCTACTTTTTCATTCGCCAACCCAAACTCTTCAACCATTATATCGATATCGACACTTGTTTTGGAGGATACATAACTCAAATTTCCCTAGAAGTGTAAGTTGCTATCATAGTCTTCTCTATCCGAATCTCCACAATCCAAAGCCATAGTGTCTCCACAATCCAAATATCCAACTCTCTACAACATTTTCACGCAACTGTGGAGTCGGTTTCCAATGCTTGCTGGGGTGAGAAAGTTCCATTCTTGAAGGGTTTCTTATGGATGTATGCTTGGACATTTCATTACTCTGGACGCATAGTGCAGTATGATGAAACGTAGGTTCTCGCATATACTGCACACTCAACACCTATGGACATTCCCCTTAGTGCACTTTGAGACTTACATTCTGCCGTTTGATACCTCGTAGAAGTCTCATGGCAGTCTTGAACATTTTGTAATCTTATAAATACTTTCAATAACAGTTCAGCGTATTTCATTTGTCACTTTGAACACTCTCAACAAAGAGAATTCGATTGCAGAGTGAACCCATCACTTGACACCTGACGCTATTCTACATTTGTCATTTGTGTGCAAACTCAGACATATTATGGAAGAATGATATCCATTGTATAATGACTGGTCAAGCGATCAACGTTGGATGGTTCCTTTTGATTTTGTAAGCAGTGGAAATTAACCACATGTAATGCAGAATTAAACCCAAAACTGTCTATAATACACACCAATTCAAACTCATCCCGGAATGTTGAGCAATTTACATGCCTTGTGTGATGTGGATAAGCTAGGATTATGACCTCAGCATGATGGCTAAAGCATGGACTTGGAACGATACAAAGGGTCCATTAAAAAAAGTAAAAAAAGGAGTTGTCTAATTAGGGGACTTTTTGACCTCCGGCCATTGGACTTTGCTTGACCTCCGGCTAACCTGTGAGGATCTGGACTTTGCTTGACCTCCGGCTAACCTGTGAGGATCTATGCCTTTCAAGGATTCAGTAATGGCAAAAGAACAAATTACACATAATATATGCATTTAAACTTTGCTAGACCTCCGGCTAACCTGTGAGGATCTATACCTTTCAAGTTTCAAGGATTCAGTAATGGCAAAAGAACAAATTACACATAGGATATTCATTTATTTATTTGTTGTCCAATTTAATCGTGTTTGTCCTCATAGTTGTGCGACATTCTTGACGAGTTTATTGAATCAGAGATTTTGTTCGAGCAGTAAAAAGGATCTGAATTTTACCCGCCAAAAATCGGCAAGGCAAGGAAGAATCATAATTTACTCTTGCTACTTACATGGATCATTTTAGATTCATCACTTTCAGATGCATATTTTATGTGTAATTTGTTGCGGATTAAGTTTTGAATCCATTACTGAATTTGTTTTTCGAGGATTAAGTTTTAAATCCATTAATGAATCCTTGAAAGGTATTGATCATCTTCAAAGCGATGGTTTCAATAAACCTTGAATCATTGAGTTTATATCTTAGTATAATCACTTAACATGGGTGGCGGAGCACTGTTAACGGAGACAGGAGACGAATCTCGAACGTTGGTGTAGCCTGAGGTCAAGCAAAGTCCGATGGCGGGGAGGTCCCGTAGTTAGACAACTCCCATAAAAAATACTAACTTTATCCACCTAATATGTTATCGTAATGAGTAAAAAGCAATAGGTATATGTAATAAGATCATAATTTTTGTATTTCTTATTTATCTTTTAATAAAATGTATAACTTTGAAACATTATTTTATTTTTTAATAAAAAATATTAATTTAAAATAAAATTAAAATTAAACAAAAATATAAAAGGTCTTTTTTTATTTTAAAATAATAATTGGCAAAAGGGTTTGATAAAATAGATGGCTTTTTTTAGAGCAAAGGCTCACAAGATCTAGTTTTGATAGCAAGGAACTTGGCAAATTTGACAGAATTTTGGAAGATGAGGCAAATTTGACGGAAGAGAGTGAAAAGAGTGCAGATTCTAGGGAAACACCTTGGGGGAAATACTTGTGAATATTCTCACAATGAAAACTGAGATACCTCTTTACATGCATGCCACCCCAATGTAAAAAAAATTGATGGGGACAAATTCCAGTACCAATAGTAATAATTAAATATTTTGAATAGGGTCTACATCCCTTATCAAAGATTTAATTAAATTAAATTAAATAACCATAGACCAAAATTTATTTCCTAACTAATTTATTTAATTTCCTCATTTCCATGGAAATTGAATGGGTTGTTAGATTGCTACCAGCATTTAAAATGCCATATATTACCAAGAGTCTTAGAAATTATTGTAGCGATTGTCATGTCCTTTAAGTGATCATTCTACAAGATCATAAAAGGGTAGATAGAGAAGCCATAGGTCATGGATTATAATGTACCTAAGTGACTCTATAAACCACCCTCTTCTTTGGGCGGGTCTAGCCAGTTCACAAGCAAGCAAGAGGTCGTATGATGAGTATCCCATTCAGTTTCCAAAAGCTAAGAAGGATCACATGTTGGTGTTTCCCTCTCTTGGACCTAGGTTTAGTCTCTCATTCGCACGCAACAAAGCCCAAGATATCGGCCCAACAGAGCGAGGTTCAACCGGTAACACCTGCGATGCAGATGCAGTCTCACCCGAGATATCTTTCTATGGGTAACTACCAAAACCAGGTTTCTGCAGTTGGGTGGGGGATTTCTTGTCCCCTTCTATTCTACCAAGGCACTCTACAGAAGCTGGTGGGTGGGGTCTCTATACTTATTATGCCCAGTTAAGCTACAACACAACTCATCCTTCAACTGGTATTATCACAGTAAACCCAATGTAGCATAGATACATTCAACAATAACAATGCGACAAATACATATAAACTCATTAATAAGCAAATACCTAACCAATTATTCACAACAACATATATATGCGACTCGAACACATTCATCATTCATATATTTAACATAGTATCTAACATGGAAACCCATCCGAGAAAAACAATAAAGGTGCTCTTCATCTGGCATGAGAAATATATGGCACCCTTGGTCTGGGCACTAAGTTGCAAACTCTGCTCTAGATATTTCTTTATTATCTGTACAGACCTCTTTCTCCTCTCATGCTCTCTAGCCTTCTGTCGTTATTCTTTCTCTACTGGGCTCTATTGATGATCCGTGCACAACCTGGATCGACCCGACTTCCTCTAAGACTCTACTGGACTCTACTGGCAATCCACACACAACTAGGATCGACTCAATCTCTTATAAACTCCTGCGCATTCAGTTGCGGGTTCTTTGAATCCTCTCTACGACTCAACACACTAACAGACAACACAACTTACATAAGCTAACACATGGCCCAAAGCCAACTGACTAGGAGCTAATTCTCCAAGAGCTAAACGACCAGAGGATAACCTGGATACAGCTTGGGTTCCTCGTTGTATAGACTCTTACATGTCGCTCTCAATTGAGTTCATACAGTTAGCCAATAGGTTTTCTTTCCTATTCTAGTGACACATGTCAATAGACACTAACGACCCGACTTACAAAGATGGTTGCATATGTGCAGCTTCTGTTGGCTCTAGCCGACCTCGTACCCACGATCTTTTTGAACTGTCTCTTTCTAGTCATTGCACCATTGCATGCCTTCTGACATGGTTTATTCCGTCGCATCTTCACTTGTCGCATCCTTCCCTTCTATCACGGCTTCTCTTCTGTCGCGAACTCTCTTCTTCTAATGTCACAGCTACCTCTTTGGTTGCTTCTTTCCTTAGCTCTTTCTTATTTTTCTGCTTTTGTTCCTCTTCTATCGCATATTCCTTCCTTACTACTTCTTCTACCTTGTCCTTCCTTCCTTCTGCGACTGCTTCTGTTGTAGCTCATTTTCCTTCTTTTTCTTCTTATGTTCTTCCTTCTCTACTTCTATCGCAACTCCTTTTACTTCTTACGACCTGACTATTTTAATACTCGGGCATAATTCTAACTGAATTATGCATATCTTTCCCTAGGCCCAACAGGTCCCCAACACTCACATGTGGCTCATCTTGAGCAATGCGATTTTATTATTTCATTTCTTGACTTATGCCAACTTTGCTTTGAAAATCTTGCAAGATTTTCACTACTTTTTCTACCTCCTATCGCACATATTCCTATGTTTTCTTCAACATCTCCACAAGGTAGGAACTGACATGTTTCAGTGTTACCTTTTCTATTGATTCTGCTACTTGGCACAACTTTTGATGTACAAGTTGAATAATTCCTGTAATTACTTCAGCTTCAGTCTATAAATCTGCAACCTTTTTCATTTATTTCTTGTTGTTGTGTGCGCAACATTGTAACCTGCTGCTTCAATTTCTTCATTGATGTCGCCTTAGCCATTTTTTCTACTAAGGGTAAATTTTGCATTGCGTTCTTCATTTGGTTCATATCTTCCTCAACTCTGCGCAACTCCTCTACAACTTTCTCTAATTCTGCGTCATCTATCAATGCTTCCCAAGCCTGAGAGACTTGGTTAACACATATTCCTTAGCACATGGTACTTTTGCCTCTTCTATCTTCTTCACAGCTTCATTTGCCTCTTGTCGTCACTCCGCCAAAACCTCTGGGGCTATGATTGTTCTTGATCTATGCTTCTAGATCTGCGACTTTCTTTCCAAGGTTGTTGTATGGGCAGTGGAACCAATGTTGTAATCAAGCAGATTGTGTAGTTACCAATGATACATAGTACAAGTTTATACAAGCAATGATATAGACAAGAGACAAGGAATGACAGATAGAACAAGAAGTATTATATTACTCAAGAACACATAAAGGGTTCAACACATCTAATCGAATTGATTCTTTACCCATCTCTCCAGCCTATTTATATGATTTACAAGAGGTTACATAAGTACATGTCGGTTCAACTAACAGACACGACCTATGAGGTCGGTATAATCTATTGTTATAGTTTACAATTAGTCAATTGGAGGACCTAGTCTGATAGGCGACTTAAGCTCCTCCAACATCTCCCCCACCTAGAAATATTTCTTCATCCCGAAGAAACAAGGAGATGAAAATTGTTCTATCTGAGTAGCTAAAATATGTATTGCTCTTTATTATGGACTGTTATTATTGTTGGACGGTTGTTGTTGAACACATGCTTCTACAATAGCTTCAGCAGATACATGATAGTTGGTATTGGAATTATTCCCAAGTGTGGAGGGCATTCTGTATGTCAATTGCAAGAGTGGTGAGACTCGACAAGTTCTCCATCATTTCATGCATAGCCAAGTCTAATATGTTAATCATGTCAGAGCCTAGTAGTCGTGTTTTCTTCTCAGTAGCAGAGAGCAGTCTTGGAAGTTGTGTTCTAATTTTGTCGATGTTGGAGAGGCTAACTCGGGCTTGGATGATCCACTAATGTTCTTGCTTCTCCTGTTATTTTTTCAACATTAAGCTAGCATTATGTTAGGATCTTTACTGAGAGAATAACAAGTACAGCAATCAAACACAAGAGACAATGAACACAGTGTTTTTGATCAAGGAAACCATAAATGGAGAAAACCCCGCAACTTTGTCAGAGATAGAATCAGCACCAAAACAGTAAAAGCCCCAAAACAGTAAGTGATCTCCCAACAGCAGTAATCTTCTTCTTGTCTAGTCCCAGTGTCTTCTCCTTCCTCAACTATGCGCTACACTTGAGTGTGTGAGTGATGTGTGTGATAAATAGAGAGGCTCACTCTCTATTTATATTCTTTCGTTCACTTGAAGTGCACTCCAACATGTCGGCCTCACTTAAAAATTACTTACTAGAGCCGACATCTCTAGGAGTGTCTAATAACCCTAGTGCCCCGGAACTTCGGGGACTTTAACTCTTACACAATCGGAGAGTTACCCACTATGACTTGACATGACTTGTTTACATTATTGATCCTCCCGATAGAAACATCGAGGCATGACAATATGACTCAAATACATAATATATACATCCCGGAATAAACATCGGGTTACAATACATAAGATACATAGATGAATACATTCCGAAGTTACAAATACATCAACACTCCCTCTTAACTAGGAAGGTATTCTTTCGACACAATTTTCAGCATTGGTCTTCTTCTCTATATCAACTGGATCATCTCGTCATCTGCATCTTGAGTCTTCTGAGTCTTCAAGTCATCTTCATCTTCAAGTCATTGTCATCCTTCGAATCTGGACCATCTCTCGATATAGATCATCATGGGACATCATCACTGGATCTGGATCATCTCTCGATCTGGATCTGGATCATCACTGGATCTCGATCATCACTCGATCTATATCATCATCACTAAACTGGATCTGGATCATCACTCGATCTGGATCATCACTCGATCTGGATCATCTCTGCTGGATCATCATCACTCGATCTAGATCATCCCTGGTGCTATCTCATGATTCTTCTCGTCACAGGAAGTTCTACAGAGCCAGCCCTTTTTCATGCTGGTTGTAGGCCTAGCCATTATGTAGGTCTTCGCCCAGCACTTACATCTGACCTACTCATCAGAAAGGCACGCCCAGCACTCACATATGATCATGTAGTAAACTACAATCACATCAGAAAGGCCCAGCACTCATATTCACCAGCATGATAGGACATCACATCACTATCATCTGTGAAAGGGCTTCAGCACTTACATCTGACCTACTTGTTAGAAATGCACAGTACTCACATCCATCCAGGATGGAACACATCCTACTCATAATGATGGAAGAGTTATGTACTTCCATCTAGGCTGGAACACATCCTACTCACAATGATGGAAGATTTTCCCACTTTCATCCAGGCTGGAACACATCCTGCTCACAATGATGAAAGGGCTCTGCACTTACATCCATCCAGGCGGAAACACATCCTGCTCACAATGATGGAAGGGCTCTGCACTTACATCCATCCAGGCGGGAACACATCCTGCTCACAATGATGGAAGGGCTCTGCACTTACATCCATCCAGGTGGGAACACATCCTGCTCACAATGATGGAAGGGCTTGCACTCACATCTGATCTTGTAGGAACCAATCCTACAGTCATATCAGAATGGCCCCCGGTCCTCCTCGACTGAGCTACCTGGTAACTGACCAGGTGCCTCCATTCTTTTAGAGAATGGCAGTTGCCCTTACATCCGACCTGCTCGTCGGAATGGCCAACACTCACATCTGACATGGAAGGAACTTAATCCTTTAGCCATGACAGAATGGTTCAGCCCTTACATCTGATCAAGTGGGAACACATCCCTCTATCACATCAGAATGGCTACTCGGTCCTAGACTGAGTGTTCTTGGTAACTGACCATGTGCCTCCATTCCTAGAATGGCAATTGCCCTTACATCTGTCCTACTCGACAGAATGGCTAGCACTCATATCTGTCATGGAAGGGAGCAAACCTATCACCATGACAGAATGGCTCAGCCCTTATATCTGACCTACTCGTCAGAATGGCTATGGATCTCAGCACTCATATCTAACATGGAAGGAACCAATCCTCTCACCATGACAGAATGGCTCAGCCCTTACATCTGACCATGGAAGGAACCAATCCTCTCACCATGTCAGAATGGCTATGGGTCTTATCACTTTCTCTTGGAGGAAACCTCGATCTGGAGAACACCAAGCTTCTCCCTGAAGTACTCGAACTTCAGCCTAGCCAATGGCTTCGTCAATACATCGGCTATATGTTCCTCCATCGCAACATACTGGAGCTTCACTACTCCTCTCTGCACCATATCCCTGATATAGTGGTACTTGATCTCGATATGCTTCGACTTGTCATGGAACACTGGATTCTCTGACAACTTCACACAACTCTGGTTGTCATAATGTATACAAGTAGCATCCAACTAGAGATCAAATATATCAGACAGTAGCTTCCATAGCCATACTGCCTCACAACTAGCTGAACAAGCTGCGACATACTCTGCTTCAGCTGTACTCAATGCCACATAGGATTTTTTCCTGCTAAACCAAGAGATCACACCTGATCCCATACTGAAGCAACACCCTGAAGTACTCTTTCTGTCGATGGCACTGCCTACCCAATCTGAATCAACATAACCCTCCAGGTTAATCTTTTGATTCGCATCGTACTTGAGTCCATAATCAACTGTACCCTTCATGTACCTCAGAATATGCTTTGCAGCAGTCAAGTGAACACTCCTCGGATCTGTCAAGAACTGGCTTAAGGTGTTCATAGCAAAACAAATGTCTGGTCTCGTGTTCGTCAGGTACATCAATGATCCAATCATCTGTCGATACATCGTAGCATCAACCGACTCTGATGAAGCATCACTCAATAGCTTCAGGTTCGATGCCATAGGTGTGGCCATAGCCTTGCAGTCCATCATCCCAAACCTCTTTAGGATCTCTACTGCATACTTCCCTTGTCCAAGGAAGATTCCATCTATCATATGCCACACCTCCATACCTAGAAAGTAATGCATCATCCCCAAGTCCTTCATTTCTAACTCAGCAGCAAGATTTCTCTTCATATTAGCAATCAACCCATCTGTATCTGTCACAAATAGATCATCTACATATAGTAGAAGCATCACCGGGTTGCCATCTTCAACCTTGTAGTAAAGGTTGGAATCTGCTTTACTCTCGGTAAACCCCAAACTGGATAGAAAGCTGTCAATTCTGTCGTACCAGGTCCTGGTTGCCTGTTTCAAACCATACAGGGCTTTCTTCAATATGCATACATGAGACTCTCTGTCATGTGTCTCAAAACCGAGTGGTTGTTCTACATACACTTCATCTTCCACTACACCATTCAAGAAGGCAGTCTTGACATCCATCTGGTGTATCTTCCACTTCATCACTACAGCCAGAGCAAGTACTAATCTGATGGAAGTGTATCTGGCTACAGGTGCAAAGGTTTCTTCATAGTCTATTCCTTCTTTCTGAGAGAAACCCCGAGCTACAAATCTTGCCTTATACTTTTCAATGCTACCGTCTGCAGCATGCTTGATCTTGTAGATCCATTTGGAAGTTACAACTGACTTCCCTTCTGGTCTTGGGACAACATCCCAAACATCATTCTTCATGATCGATTGATATTCTTCGATCATGGCATCCTTCCATTCTTTCTGATCTGCTGCTTCTTCATAACTGGAAGGTTCTTTATCAATGAAATCACATAGTAAGGCTACATACCCGGAGCAAGATCTGGTCCTCTTTCTTTCTCTGTGATTTTCTTCCGGAGCCCCATATCTTTCTGCACCTTGGATGAGTTCTCGTACCCAAGCAGGTTTCCTCATATGAGGATTCTTCTCCAGAGTTGGGTCTATAGGTCATTGTGGTTCCTCGAAATCTCGATCTTCTTCTTGAGCTTCTTCGTTCATGATTGTATCATGACTTCTGGGTACTTCTGCTTCTGTTTCTTCAGGTTCTTCAGCGGGTCTCTTTATGGATTTTTTGTAGGCTATGTCTTCATCAAATGTCACATCCCTGCCAATGTCAATCTTCTTGTATCCTGGGAAATAGATTCTGTAAGCCTTCGAGCTTTCAGAGTATCCCACAAATATGCCCTTCTTTCCTGAAGGATCTAATTTTGTTCTCTTCTCTTTTGGAATGTGTATGTACACGGGACAACCGAATATTCTGAGATGACTGACTTCTAGTTTCTTGCCAGAGAAGACTTATTCAGGAGTCTTGTTCTCGAGTACTCTATGTGGAGTACGGTTCTGTACATACACCGTTGTTCTAGCAACTTCCGCCCAAAGATGCATAGGTAGATCTTGATCATGAAGCATAGCTCTTGCAGCTTCGATGATAGTTCTATTCTTCTGTTCCGCAATCCCATTCTGTTGTGGATTATAAGGAGTAGACAACTCCCTCTTAATCCCTGATTCTTTACCTAGCTCTTTGAATTCATTCGAAGTGAATTCTCCGCCATTATCTGATTGAAGAGTCTTGATCTTCTTTTCAGTGTGATTCTCGATCAAGGCTTTGAATTCCTTGAACTTACCGAATACTTTGTCTTTGTTCTTCATGAAGTAAACCCATGTCTTTCTAGAAAAATCATCAATAAAAGAAACATAGTATGCATACCCGTTTAGTGAGTTTGATGACATAGGACCGCATACATCGGAGAGGATGATTTCTAGTATGCCTTTGGCTTTGCTTTCACTGCTGGGAAATGTCTTCTTTGTATTCTTTCCTTTCGCACATCCTTTGCAGACACCATCATGTTTGGCTTGAAATTCTGGAAGACCTTCAACAACTTTGCTTGCAATAGGTAGTGCTCTGTAATGCACATGTGCAAGCCTTCTATGCCAAAGTTCACTTGGCTCTACTGTGTCATGGACCAGGGCTTGTTCTGGATGGCCCTTCAATTTGTACAAGCCTCCTTCTTGTTCTCCAATCACCGCTACATCATCGAGAGTCTTTCCTTTTGGCCACATAATGAATTGACCATCTATGAATGCAACCCGCATTCCTTTTGCATCCAATGTTGAAATGGAGAGAAGGTTCTTCTTGAGTCCTGGCACAAACAATACTTCTTTCATTATTAGAGACTTACCAGAGTCTAGCTTATATGAAGATTCCCCACTACTTTTTATTGGATATTGGTAGTCATCTCCTAGCTTCACCTTGTGAGGTGATCATTCATGTTCTGACAGTCTTACAAAGGATTCCTTGAATCCCTTCATATGTTTGGAAGCCCCACTGTCTATAAGCCAATCATCACTACCATGAGTAATGTTACCTGTGAGGGCAGAGATTAGAACATATTCATCCTCGCTTGAAGAATCTTCACTTTCATATCTGGATCTCTTCTTGGATGGTTCATCATCCTCTGCAGCATGAGCATAATGTCTTCTTTTGTTCCCCTTCTTCTTATGAGAGTTGCTCTTGTTCTTAGGACAGTCTTTTGCAAAGTGTCATATCTCATCACATGTATACATCTCAATTTAGATGGGTCCTTTCTATTGTTGTCTCTCTGATGAGAATTCTTACCTTTTAAGTGATGATGTCTTCTTCTGCTTCTTTTGGAGTGAGTTGTGAGAGCTTGGCCTTCACTTCCCATCTTCTCTTCTCGAGCTACTATCCATGCTTCTTCTTGAGAACATTCTTTCCATAGTCTGCTGAATTTGACTAACTTCTTTCTGGCACAGATTCCTTGAATGAAAGCATCCCATGACCTAGGAAGGCCATTCAGTGTTGTCATCACAATCTCTGCATTCTCCACTTCTTCATCTATAGCTTCTAATTGTTCCTTGATCTAAGAAACCCTTGTGAAGTAGGACTAGATAGTTTCTGCATTCTGAATCTTCACATTCTTCAGTTGATTCCTCAGAGTCATCTTTCGGTTTATGTTCTTTCCTTCAAACAACTTGGTTAGGGAATCAAACATAGCTTTAGGTGTCTTAAGAGAGAACACCTGTGGGTCAAGGTGATCCTTGATAGAATCAGTAATGATCCTCTTTTCCATAACCATCTTCTTCTTATGTAGGGCCTTTGCCTCGTCTCCCTCTGGAACTGGAGCCTCCTCATGAATGTAGGAGTCTAATTCATTTTCTTCCAGGACCATGGAGATCCTATACTTCCAGGCGCGGAAGTTATCAGCTCCCTCAAGCTTTTCACCAAGCTTGGTGTGATGAGACATCTTTAAAATGAAAATCTCAAATGGAAATACAAGAGATATTAGATCTTACCATGTCAAAATGTCGGATCTGATACTTGAGCTGAAATCCTGCAGAGCTGGTTCAGGAGCAAATTAGGGTTTTGTTTTTCCGGAGTTCTGTCCACCCAAATGCCTTGAAATTTGTCCCTAACTTCGATTTTGGGGAGGAGATCAATTCAGGCCTGGGCTCACTGAAAAATTCATCTTCTGTAAAAAGCCCTAGTTTCCGACAGCAGTGACAGGTCCAAAATTGAAAAAACTCAGAATTGGATTATGTTTTGACAGAAAGATGCGCCCTAAGGAGGAGAGTTGTTCCACCTTACTTTTGCTGAAAATCTGTGGAGGAAGGTCCACAAACTAGGAAGCCCTAGTTCCCGCAGCTGCATAGTGTCTTCTTCTCAGGTTAGCTTTGATACCATGTTAGTTTTTCAACATTAAGCTAGCATTATGTTAGGATCTTTACTGAGAGAATAACAAGTACAACAATCAAACACAAGAGACAATGAACACAGTGTTTTTGATCGGGGAAACCATAAATGGAGAAAACCCCACAACTTCGTCAGAGATAGAATCAGCACCAAAACAGTAAAAGCCCCAAAACAATAAGTGATCTCCCAACAATAGTAATCTTCTTCTTGTCTAGTCCCGGTGTCTTCTCCTTCCTCAACTATGCGCTACACTTGAGTGTGTGAGTGATGTGTGTGATAAATAGAGAGGCTCACTCTCTATTTATATTCTTTCATTCACTTGAAGTGCACTCCAACATGTCAGCCTCACTTAACAATTATTTACTAGAGCCGACATCTCTAGGAGTGTCTAATAACCCTAGTACCCCGGAACTGCGGGGACTTTAACTCTTACACAATCGGAGAGTTACCCACTATGACTTGACATGACTTGTTTACATTATTGATCCTCCCGATCGGAACATTGGGGCATGACAACATGACTCAAATACATAATAGATACATCCCGGAATAAACATCGGGTTACAATACATAAGATACATAGATTAATACATTCTGAAGTTACAAATACATCAACATCTCCAGTTTTTCAAGTTTATTGCTTTCCAAAACAAGTTGATCATCAATGGTCTAGTTCATTGCTTCACTGGTAACTGGTCAATGGTGTTGTACTGAACTAATGAGTTCTCATGTCTTTTGCATTTCTTCAAGTACATGGTTGTAGTAGGTGCACCAATTCCGCAAGACGTCTATAGTGGCAGCAGATTATGCAACATATTGTACAAACATGTTGTGTGCTTTTGTAAATGTTGTGTATTGATTTTTTAGTAGGACAGTTGTTTCCTCGGCCTGCTCTTGTCGCCTTTTGTTCAACTTCTCCTAAAGGGTCGACGCAACGCTTTCGAATATGAGGTATGCTTTGTCCAGGGGTTCATCAGAGTCGGTCCCTGTTGGAATTGTGATAATCCGTTGTGCTAAGCTCTCACACTTGGATAAAAATTTGTTTTGCTATGTTTTTAGTTGTTCAATATGTTCTTTAGCCTCCACTCTTCTATGTTTGTATTCCCGATCAATTGCATTTGTTAGTAGATCCAGTTCTTCTTCTTTAGCTTTATGTGGGTCGAATGTAACTGCTCAACCAAATTGATCTATATGAACTAATAGGTGTGGTTGTTGTTGTAATTGTTGTAGACGTTGTTGTTGTTTCTTGTGTTATTTCTCTTGTTTCTTCTTTTCTTTTCTTTGTTTCATTTTTCTTCTTTCTTCTTCTTTACTCTGTTTGTCAGTTTCTGTCAGTTGTTCTGGTGGATTTTCTACTGCTGCTTTTTGGCTCTGCTCGGTAGTCGGGGTTGTAACAACAGGGCTAGGGCGACGAATGTTGGTAATGTCGGGAGAAATTGGAATATTGGTGGAAATATCTTTGGTCACAGGTGATGATATTGGTGGTGGTGAAATAGGCGAAGGATGCAAGTTAGGATCGTTAGTTAGGCTTACTGTCTCGTGTAGTAAAGGTTGCTTGACATTGTTTGTCGAATTCAGTTAAGAAGTCAGTTGTAATACAATATGCGAAGGTTCGACAATGGGGTCGGTGGAGGATGGTTCAAGAGACGAAGGGTGTTGAGGTGGTTTCAAATGATTGGCATGTCAGGGGATAAAAGAAGAGCTTTGCTCTGCCACAATATTGCTTGTTGGGTCAGGATTTTTCTGTAGAATGGTTTTAGTGTATCCAACAATTTGTGCTTCAGAGATGTATGGTTGTGGAATGTCGGTAAGTTGAGATTCGGGGATGGATAAGGTATACTTGTGTGCTTCCTCAATTAATACTGGCCTTTTCAATATCAACGTTTTCCAATCATGGAGAAGATATGGTGGCTGACTGATAAACTCTTGTGGGTCATTATACTTTTGAATGTGTGTTGTTAATGGCATTGGTAACTTCTACAGATACGGATGGCTTAGGGGTGTGGTAATTGTCGAAGTTGATATAACTTCTCCTTTGACAACTGAGGTCGGTGATGGAGGTGGTGGGATATGGGTAAGGTCGACATATGGTGTAGTATGGGTGAGGTCGACAGGTGGTGTGGTAGAAAACCTGACTTTATTTGAACTTGCGTCTGGCCCTATCCGATCATTGCTCCTCCTCTATGATAAACTTTCCTATTTGTTCATCAACAAGGATCTTATTTTTGGCAACATCTTCTAAGATTTGTGTTGCACTATCAAATAGTTCCCCATTGTCATCTTCAGTGGGTTCCTGAAGAATAAGCTTGTGTTTCCCATTTCCTTGTGTTGTACTCTTCCTATTCTCTCATGCTTTAAATAATTTGTCGACTACCAAACAGATGCTTTTCTTTGTGAGGGTGTACTCTGGCAGGGGGTATTTGATTGAGTGCTTTCGTATGTCTGTTATATTTGATCTTGTGATTGTTGTGTAACTTTTAATGCAATCCCAAGAAGATTGATATCACTAGTCTGGCGTGTGTTGGTTGTGGAGCCTAATCTTCCAGATTCATAGATGTTATTCAGTCGTGTTTGTACCCCAGGTTTACTGTACACTCGTTCCCCAACCTTGGGGATGTTTGTTGGCCAACAATTTTGCGGGCCCATGGTATTGGGTTAACCATAGTATTTTCCCATGGTATTTCCCCTATAAAATAAGAGTAATGTAATACGGTTGTGTATGGTATTGTATTGTATCATATTGTAAACAATCTTTGTGATTGTGTGAGAAAGACTGTGAGAGTGTGAAGAGGAAGTGTAGTGGAGTTGTTGCAGGTTGTATCCCTTCATTTTTCTGGATGCTAATAAAAGGAATGGCAATTTCTATGTGGACGTAGCCCATCCCTTGGGTGAAACACGTTATATGTGTCTCTCTGTAATGTGTTTAATGTGTTTTTGCATCTGGTTTAATGATTTAATTGTATATATGTTATTGCTATGCGGTCATGTTTTCTAACAGCCCGATCGATTGTGAATGTGTTTAAATGGACACGGATTTCATAGTCTTCTTCTTTCTCTGCATCAGTTAAAGGTTCAACCATTGGTTGATCGACTATTCTTACCAATGGGGTATATCTAATTTTGTGTTGGATTTCTGGTCAAGCTCATAAAAAATATCCTCAGTCGAAGGGTAAAATTTTGGCTCTTTTAGACAATACTTAGAGGGGGGCTGAATCGGTATTGATAACTTAAACCACTTTTAATTTAATTATTAACACACATGATCAACGAAAACAACCAGAACACAAATGTATCGTGGAAGCCCAATTGGGTAAACCAGCAATAATTTCTATTACTGCAAAATTGTATTTACAAATAGTTTTTGTGTGCTTCTACAAACAAGGATGGTACTACACCCTATTTATCATATCACTGCTGAAAGGATGATACAACACCCTATTTACCAACTCACTGTTGGAAGGAGGCTACAACCCCCTGGTGTATCAGCTTACTGCTGAAAGGATGCTACAACACCCTATTTACCAGCTTACTATTGGAAGGAGGCTATGACCCTCTTGCAGGCATATATCCTGCCCTAGCACCACCCTACCCTCCTAGTTTGTTTATCAAACATCCAGATCTATTTTTATCTTCAATATTGTTACTGGCTTTTCTTTTCTTTCTCAGTCTTCTGTTTTTTTCTTCTTCAACGATCTTAGCTCGAGAGACATCTTCAATTCCACGCTTTCACTTTTATACCTTATTAACTAAGCATTGTGTCTCTTAAACATTGTGTCCTTCCATTACCAAACACAACTCTTCAACCTGAAAACACGTCCTTTCTTAACAAATACATCTCTGTTCATTTTAACTCTGTTTAGTTTAGCATTCACGACCTTCCGCAATTCCCTTTCCGCAACGTCCTTTTTGCGTTGACTTTTCATTTCTGCAATGACCTTTTCGCTTCCGCAATGACCTTTCTGTATCGGGAATTCCTCACTTCCACAATTATATTTCCGACATTGCCTTTCCGCAATTGTCTTTCCGCAAATACCTTTATACAACGACCTTTCCGCAATTCTGAAAATTACTTCTTCCGCAATTGTGGGTTGTGGATTGTAGGTTTTCCAAATTTCTCAAAAGTGCTACCGCAATTTGATTTCCGCAATATTTCTTTCACGTCGTTGATCTTATGCGGACTCTTTCCTGATCGTCAATCTTTAGATCAAATGCGGATTAGGAATTGCGGGTTTTTCAAATTTCTTGAAAATACTTTTGTAATTTCCTTTCCACGATCTTTCTTCCGCGCCGTTGATCTCTTGCGGATTCTTTCTTGTTTTTCGATCTAACACACATATTTCCCTCCATAATCATCTTTCTGCAATTTCCTTAGATTTCCACAACTACTTTCCCACAATCACTTTTCTACATCGAAAACTTCTCTGTTTCGCATCAGAAACTTCGTACTTCCGCAATTGCGGATTGTGGGTTGACATTTCACAATTTTCAAATTCAACTCCCGCAATTATGCGGCTGCAACACTATTTTCACAACTCTTGTGAGCCGTCGATTTCTTGTAGATTTGATCTCATCCGTCGATCTTTTGTTAGTGCATAACTATGTGTTATCTTTGCGGATCTTTTGTTTCATGTGTGGTTTTTCTTCGTGATTGCTTCCAAAAGTATCAATCTAAATATTTACACATCACACATATCATCTACACACGCACCATACATAGATTTATTAATCAATTAAAGAATCGATCCATGGCTTTTATGCACGCACCCATACACATATCTATTAATTAACTCTTGATTCCTCTGTTTCATGCATACCCATACATAGATCTATTAAGTATGCCCTATTACCATATTTGTTCCCTGATTCCTCTGTTTCATACGCACCCATACACAGATCTATTAAGTTTTCCATGTTTACCATATTCCTTTAACACTCCTTTGACCTCTGTTTTACGTTGAGTTTTCCCTGCTGCCATATCCTTGGTTATTCCTTTGTCATTCCTTTGACTTTCCCTGCTTATCATGTCCTCGGTTAATCATTTGTCATTACTGAACTTTATTGACATCAATGACAACTATACCAACAGTATGTTCCAACGCAAGTTGGCTATGTGCAGTCGGTGGTAGACTCCGTCAGACATTCTGAGGTACCAACCATCTACTTGTCTTTATTTTTAGAGCTTGAAACCAAGTGTCTAACCAAATTTTTGTTGTTCACGCCCTTAGTCGACAGCCATTCGGGGAAAATAACTTGAAATTCCACATTATTGTTCATTTTGGTGTAGTGAATTTCTTGCCTCCGACCAATCGAAGATGTTACATAGCTATCCATATTATTAATGAAGGAAATCAGATTTGAGCACCATCTTGGCATTTTACACAAATATTTTTGATAATCTTAGCTAAATGGTCAGCGCAATGGTATAGTTTGCTGTTAACGCAATGTTCTGGACTACGTCAAGCATGTCGAGCTTGAGGTCAGAACCTTTTGTCGTACTTGTGAGGGCCATTGATACAATCTTTGTAGTTATCTTTTATGTGCCATGGATGAGCTGGTTAACTACTAACCCTCTTGAATTCTTCGATGCCGGCGTACCATTTAGTTCTTTGACCAAGGACGGGTTTAATCGGATTGGTACAAGGTCGCCTTTGTTTGATAATCCAGTGATTTGGTAAATGAGGTCGCCATTGATTTCGACAGGTATGTCGAAATATAGCTTCCCATTATGGAATCGGTCGATGATAAACTGCACAATATCTTATTTTGTTCCTGCAAACGTATCCATTAAATGTGCATTCATATAATTAAGTATTGCCTTGGATCTCAATTTTTGTGCTTCCTCCCTCCATCAACAACTTGCTTTCGTTCCCCAATTTTTGATTTCATTCCAAACCCTTTTACATTGTTGTTCAACCACTTTGGCGTTGCATATATTATGCAGTCAACTTTCCAAGGGTGTGTTGTCTTTCTCTAATTGTCTAATTTTGTTTGTTGTTGATCTAGTAGTTGTGGCCAAATTCTTTGGTGCCATTGTGTCGGTCGAGTGCTCTAGTTTAGTGATTTGTTTGATGGGATTTGGTGTTCTGGTGCTCTGATGCTCAAGTTCTTCGCAAAATAACATCCAAGTCTCTTCCAATGTGGTATTTATAGTAAAATTTCCTTGGGTAGGAGAATGCGTAGTGGGTGGTGGTATTAAGTGTGGTATTGATAGTGGACTTAAATTCAAAAGGTAGGTTGTCGATGTTTCTTTCAAGGCATGACACCTTTTGTGCTCTAGGTGTTAGTGTTCATGGTGACTTGATTTGACCATTTTTTCTTCATGGTGTCAGTGTATTTCTTGATCGTGGTGGTCTTGGTAGGTGTTGCGTCGAGGTGGCCAGACTTCTTCATGCATGTTCTTCTCTTATCGATGATTGTGCCTCCCAATTTGAATTTTATTGCTTCCTACCTCAGCCTCAAACTGCACCATTTTTGTACTGTATGGTTGTGCGCAACCTTTTTTAATATAATTTTCCTTATTGGTTTTGTTATAAAAAAAATGGGACATCCATCATCTTCTTTTGTTGTGTTGATAAATGGATCACCTTCAAGGTCTTTCAATGCATCAAGAGGGCTTCGTTAAGATTGTCCATATCCTCTTTTTCTTGTTGTTGATAGCTAAATAAAAGTGTGTTAATGGTTGTCACGCACCTACTATTGAACAAATAAAAATTTACAAGTCAACGATTGTCACACATCTACTAATATTATAGTTCCTGGTTAAGGTAATACTAGGGAACTACAAAACATTAAAGGAGATGAAGAGAATACTCAAATGAAAGATGTGTTTTCTATGAATTACTCAATAAGGAATAAAGAACCTAGGTTTTAATTTAAAACCTAATGACTACACGTTGCTTGGATCTAGTTGTATATTGCACTTCAAACAAGAATCTTAGTACGATGCTACAAGGGGCTATCACAGAGTGATATTGATTAAAGTGGTTTGGAAACAATGTCTTTGCACACATTCCCAAAGGCATTTTGAATAAAATAATAATAAATTTAAATATTTTAAAAACAAAGTGGTATTTATTAAAGTAATTTTGGAAAGGATGTCTTTGCACACATTCCCAAAGGCATTTTGAATAAAATAATAATAAATTTAAATATTTTAAAAACAGAGTGGTATTGATTAAAGTAATTTTGGAAAGGATGTCTTTGCACACATTCCCAAAGGCATTTTGAATAAAATAATAATAAATCTAAATATTTTAAAAACAAATATTCCTGTGGATATAGAAAATCATTCTTTTAGTAAAATCTCATATGGTGCTATAGGTGGATATCACGGGTGGTATTAGTTAAAGTAGTTTTGAAAGGTATGAGCATTGGATGTCTTTTGCACACATTCCAAAAAGCATTTTGAATAAAAATTGTTTGTTTATTATGGACATGGAAAAGGATAAAAGTAGGAAATCCTTTGGTAAAATGACCAGGAAGCAAGCAAACAGACTTGAAAAACAACTTTTTGTTTTCACCAAGTGGCGAGCCTTGAAAAATAGTTATGTTTTCATCGAGCCTTGATTAAAATCATAAAAATTTAAATATAAAAAAAATACGTTTGTCAAGAAAAAGAATAAAGAAAGGAATTCCTTAATAAAATGGTCAAAGAGTAGCTACCCCAAAGGATGCAGGTGGAGAGGTTTGAAAATAATTGTTTTCAACAAGACACTAACTGCTAAAAAATTTCATCGCCCGTTCAATGAGGAACAGGCGTGGTTTGTTTGAACAGGGTTAAAAAGGCAATTACCAGTTTATCTCTATTTAGATATATGACTTATGTGATCTGTTTTGGTAAAATTTTCTGATATGATTAGAGGATACAATGGCTATACAAAAACTGTAAAAAAAAATTTGATATTGTAGAAATATATTTTTGTTTTTTGACAATGTATGGGGTACTTATCTACCTTATATACATGTGCGAATGTAATTTTGTTCATAGCTAAAATAAAATTACAAATTTTCCAAGGAAAAAAAAATGCTAAAAATTTGTGAAGATTAAGATAAAGTGTATAACATTGAAGGAAATAAATGAAAGTCGAAATAAAAAGAAAAATCCAAGGAATAATGGTCTAGATTAGAGAGGACAAGGAATAATAGTTTAGATTAGAGAGGAGTAACCAAGGAGGTTGAATAAGAACTAGAGAAGAGCATTTGGTTTGAATGTACGAGAAACTTTAGGGTTAGAGGTGGGGAAGAGCATTTGGTTTGGATGTACAAGAAACTTCAGGCTTTGGGAAAATCTTTCTAGGAAACATTTCCCTTAGGCTTTGGGAAGATCTTTTAGGGAACATTTCACTTTTGAAGGGGATATTAACTATCCAAAGGATCTAATACAAATTCAACAAAAGGCATGGCCATCTTTTACTGCGAATGAAAACCAAATTGAGTGGCATGATTTTGAACATCCTACCAAAACCTAAAACCACACATTTAAGTGGTACATAATCAAGTTGCACCACTATGTATATACATATCATAACTTGATGCAACACCGTCCAGTCATATGACCCCCCAACATTAATGCCATATGGCACCACAATCAGATAGTGTTTAACCCAAAATCATAATGTCACACTTCACCTATAATAATAATAAAAATGAAAAATAATAAATAACATAACATAAAATAAAAACAAGAGATTCAAAAGAGTTTTCCCAACATGTAATACATATGTATATGCCACATATCATGTAATATGTATATGCCACATATCATGTAATACATATGGCACAAAGTCCAATCATACATCCCTCCAACATTAATGGAGATGTGCCATTCACAATCATATGGTGTTTAACCCACAATCATATGCCGTTGGCACAAAGTCCAATCATACAACCCTCCAACATTAATGTCATGTGGCATCCACAATCATATTGATGTTTAACCCAACATCATATGGTGTTGAAACCACACATCTTTTTAGCATATCTTCAACACCACACATCATCTTATGGTGTTCTTGATGTTTAACCCAACATCATATGGTGTTGAAACCACACATCTTTTGAACACATCTTCAACACCACACATCTTTTGAGCACATCTTTTCAGTATGCATAAAATTTTATATCCATTCATTTTGAACCATTATAAAAAATTAAAAAAACATATAATATCACAATTCCAAAATAAACTAAACCAAGCCATTCAAAAGAGTTTTCACAGCATCTAAACATAAACTTCCTATTTATATTTTTATAATGCTATCTTCAATGCGGTTTTGTCCATAAGCTTTTTGAAATAATAAACTCTTTGATGTTTTCCATAAAATAATACAATAACTTTGCACCAAGGAATATGGAATGAAAACATAGAGAGAAAGTAAAAAGTGGATATGTATGTTCAGAAAACACATTTAATAAAACTAACTATTAGAGAAAAGAAAATATAAAAATAAAAATAAAAAAGAGTACATTCAAATGGTAAGGCAAAAGCTTCAATGGCATTTGTCATATATATATATATTAAAATAATATTCTTTATGCAATGGCAACCACTTCGATGCTTCATGGTTTGAATTCAACATCTCTCTTGAGAAATATGGACAGTTCAATTTTGAACTTAAAAATGAAATGAAACCTATAAGAACAAACTGAATGAATGTGTATACTCAAAAAATTGAACTTAAAAATGAAATGAAACCTATCAGAACAAACTGAATAAATTGAAGAAATTGAAGAAACATTTTCATTACTACCAAATGTCAACATGTCAACGTTCGCTACTACCAAGTTACTCAGAAAAACATTGAAATAAAAAAGTGTCCGTCCTCCGGGTCTGGACAAATTACATGGCACGAGTTTGAAAGCTTCGAAATTTTGAAAAATTACATGGCATGAGTTTGAAAGCTTCGAAATTTAACTTCAACATCTTGTTAACGATAGCCATGATGAGAACCTTTAGTCACATAGATGGAATTGGTCGAGAGAATGATGGGTTGAATTGAAGACTTAATTGACAAAATAGTCATTTAAATCAGACTCATAGCCTATGTTGGATGCTGTTGTGCCTGTTGCTGCTGGTGATTGCCACTGCATATAAACAAACAAAACAACGTTTTCGTTAAATGGGATCCAACTGCAACAGCTAGACTATTTCATTCAAAGGATCCTAACCTAATGGATACTACCATAATCCTTCTCTTTGCAGGAGGAAACAACTTACCTGCGCAGAATGGGCAATACGACAGCTCGGCCTTCGGAAATCAGAAACAAATACACCAATAGATCCATCCAAGAAACTGGCATAGACTAGTAGGCTGTCACATGAAAATGTTGCACTGGAAATACGTGCAGGCATTGGATCCTAAGGTTCCCACTGCAATGCAAATTATATGCCCTCATTTGTATCAAATATAACGAAACCATAGCTTCAAAGGTAAAAATAACACGACAAAAGCATAAGCCTGAGAGTTATATACTATATATATATATATATATATATATATATATATAAGCAAACTATCTTACCTGATACACATTCCAATTCAGAAGCATCATAAATAGCTATTTGGCTCTCCTGCACAACCAGGAATAGGAATTTAACTTGATTAATATTATCAAATTGAACTGTCGTATCTGCTAGTGGTGATGGCGATTTTCCTGCCTGTGAATGTATGGATTTTTATTTACACTTCTCCCATCCAGACACACAGCTGCCACCACATTGGTTTTAGTCATAAAGATTATTTGATATTTTAAATGGTGAAGTGAATGTAGATAATCTGGCTATCTCCAAAAGGATTAGAATATATACCTTTGAATCAGTTCCAGAGGATACCAAAACATTTGAAGCTTCAGACAATGCATACTAGTTATTCTCCTCTCGCACCCCTTAAGTGTGTCATTTCTAACTGTAATCAAATTCATTTGTGGCATTCTAGCAAAATCATGAACGGTCAGGCAAAAATAGATTAGTGGCATTCTAGTAACAGCATGAACGGTCAGACAAAAATAGAAGGCACTATAGTGAAAATGTAAATCCACAGATTAGGGTTCTAAATTTGAATTGTTGAATCCTCCAATACAATAATAATGACATTATTATCCAATTATCCAAAGGGTAAAAAGCTAGACATGTTGCTGCTGGGGAAGGGGGCATGTATTTTTCCATGACATGCGCATCAACATAAGTGTAAAAATACCATACATGGAGTATAAAGATACAGTCAACTTTGCTTTAAATTTAGAACAGAAGGAACCTTTCATTCATGTAATATATGCTTTACAATGTTACACAACAAAAGTTCATGAATTCAACAGAATCCCTTGTGCAGATAGCAGCAATAGGAAAATAACAACATTGGAAAAACCAACAAGCGGTCATATATGAAAAAAACATGACGGCATTGATTACTAAAAACAAATGCAAACAAGCCATTTGAAAGAGAATGATTCCCGTGTTTGGAAGTTGAACAAAGACACTTTCCCACGAGGAGCATACAATAGATATGAACCATCCTTTGACAAAGCCATGCAAGGAACAACTTCAGTTAGGTCTCTGTCACTTGTGTCATTTATCGTAAGGATATCATTATGTGGCTGCCCTTCTTTGACAAAGCCATGCAAGGAACAACTTGTTCTAGGTCTGTCACTTGTGTAATTTATCATAAGGGTACCACTATGTGACTGCCAAAACTGTGCTGGAACATTTGTTGTAGTTTGCAAAATAAGTTGCAAACATTATTCAACTTACATGGACAACTAAAATGACACAAGTTTTCAACTAGTGCAACTGAAGCTGGAAGCTATCCATTTGAAAGCCACACCTTTACAGATGGATTCCCATCATTCTGTGGCCACATCCATGGCTTATGTACAGAATTACTGTCCAAAGCAGAGAGAACAGAACCTGAATTTGTGTAAACTTTAAAGTAATCTAACAATCTGTAGAACTCACCCAAAAAAAATACAGTTGTGAGTAAACTGTGTTAGTAGGAGATTTTATAGCATGAGGGAGCATAAAAATATGATGAAGTATTTTTAATATAATTATTAATAATAAATAATAATAATCTAATTTTGCGGGGCGGCAGGGGGGACGGGGTTATCTTCACCCCAGACGGAAAAATAGAAACCAATTTCTCCCGGGGGCTCGGTACAGAATCAAATAACATTGCCAAAGCCTTAACCCTTTGGCAAGGTCTATTGATTGCCAAGAACAAGAGAATTACAAAGCTTTCAGTGTTGGGGTGATTCGAGGATAGTTATCCAAGCGCTTGTCGAAGGCTCCCTTCCAAATCATCTGCACCTTAGTCAACTGATAAAAAAGATCCAGTCCCTTGCCCGTTACTTTCACAAAATCGACTTTTTCTATGTTCTCAGGATCCACAACAAAGAGGCGGACTTAGTGGCAAACATCGGATCCTCGCTAAGCGCCGGCTCCCTCCTGATCAATGGTTCTTATGCTTTTTGCCCTCTTCCATAAAACCGGGGCTGAGAGCTTGGATTCCACGTGGACATGTGCCTCTCTTGTGGTGAGTTTAGTGGACATGTGCCGTCATGTGGGCTATCATGGCACCGGCAGGCTGCATTTAAATACAGTACGATGGAGTACTTCAAGCAAGCAAGCAGGAGGTTAACAGTCTCATCGATTTACCGTGAATTGGGTAGGGTGATGCATGAATTAATGAGCAGCGTAATGATTCCTGGTGGTTTGGTGTTTATGTTTGTGAAGAGCAGAGATATAAACTCCAGGAAGGAGAAGGGGAGAGGAACCTTGGTCTGGCTGGTCTGCAGGCGAATTGAGGTAGTTAACAAGGCAATCTGCAGGAAGAGTTTGAGGGTGTTGGCACCGAAGGTGGCCAGTATATCTGGTGTCTTTGTTGTAGTAATTATGGCCTCCTCTGAATCTTTGGGATCATCCCTGCCGGCATTGATAGACTATGATATTAAAGAGGAAGTGGAGACGCTGAAAGACAGGGTGGACGTAATCGATACTGAAGGAGGAATAAGGCTGGGAAATGTGGAAGGGGACCTTGCGTTTCTGAGGAAGGAATTCAAGTGCACAGTCAAAAAATCCGAAACTGCAGTTATCAAGCTCTTGGCGGACCTGGAGATGAAGGTTGAAAAGCTCGAGCTGAGGGTGGTCAAATTGAAAAGCGCAAATAATTCAGGTTCGTCGATCCGTCCCTATGGGGAAAACAATTAGCTCGTGGCTGATCCTTTTGTTAAATGCAGTCTGTAATGTCTCCTGCTGGTCTTGTTGAATACCGTTTGTTCTGCTTTCTCTCAGTAGTATATAATGTCAGTAATGTATGTTGTTAGTTCTAAAGGATGTAATGGTCTCTGTTAGCGAACTGGTATCCTGAACTTTTATAGTTTCCAGAGATTTACTGTGTACTGTGTTCGTTTGCCGCTTTAGTAAGGGCGATTTTGGACCTTCTTTGTCGCTTCCATAAGGGCATGACTAAGGATGGTTGACCTGCTTTGCCGCTTCCATAAGGGCGTTTTGTATTTGGGTACTGTTTCTGTGGTTATACCACCTCTTTAATATAATATAACCGTTTCTGCCAAAAAGAAATAATAATCTAATTTTGACTTCTTAGTTATCCTATTCCCTTTTGACTTCTTAGGTATCCTATCCCCTCATTATCTGAAACAATGACTTCTTAAGAGTCATATATGTTCTTAACTATAATACCCCACTCAAGTTGTACATATACTATATATAAGAAGAAAAGTTGCCTTTCCTATTGTCAGTGGATCTATTAATCTCATATATCTATAATGGTCTGGATCTGTGACCTCAACAAACATCCAGTTCTTGCTCTCACCTGTACCATAATCTGGGAGGCTCTGTTTGACATCCACCATCCAAGTGGTAACAACCACTTTGAAGTAGTATGTAGATAATGAAAATTATAGAAATTTATAATTAAAGATAGATATTACTTTAATTTTATCCATTAATAAGATCTATTTTACAAGCTAATTTATCAACTAAGTAATTTAAGATAGATATTGCAGAAGAGCCAAACATAGTAAGTCTTCGAGCAAACTGGCTCACCATCAATACCTGTGGTGGAATTCTTTCTGAATTTTCAGTTCCACAAGGAGCGGAGCCATTTGTATTTGCTGGACTAACAAGGTTTGAAAGTAGAGCTTGCATTTCAGAGATGCCACAATTAATTTTTGGGCATTAATTTGGTTGGACATATACGCAGTGAATGTGCAATTTACCATCATACTGCATTTGTTACCTTTGACTCTGGTTTCGGCATAGACTAGTTGGTTAAGTCTAGTTGTGTAGTATTATGTGGCTAATGACAATTATAAAGATTTATAAATTAAAACAGATATTACTTTAATATTATCCATTGATAAAATCTATTTTACAAGTTAATTTATCAACTAAGCAATGTAACAATACTGCACAAGAACCAAACATAGTAAGTCTTCGAGCAAACTGGCTCACCGTCAATACCTCTGGTGGAATTCTTTCTGAAGGAAAAGAGCCAATTGTATTTCCTGGAGCCTGCATTTCAAATATACCAAAATTAATTTTTGGTCATGAATTTGGTTGGACATATGCGCAGTGAATGTGCAATTTAGCGAGATACAGTCTTTATTTCCTTGACTCTGGTTCCGGCATGGACTAGTTGGTTGAAATGACACAGGGTCAGATGTACTGAGCCTAGATAAAATAATAAATGAAAGATTACATAACAATGATATACAAATTGGTGTTTTTGGAGGGTGCCACGAGGGTTTGAAGGATGAAGGGCTGAGGGCTAGGGTTTGACCAGCTCTGGCCCGGTTAGCAGGTCGTGGAGCACAAACCTGTCAGAGGTCGTGGTGAAGATATATGGGGCCATGTGGCGGGTCACGTGGGTTTGGGTACAGCGCGGCAGGCGTGAAGTTTCAGACGACAGTTTCTTAGCTTGCAGGTTTGGGGAAGCTGACACTGGTATTTTGACCTGGGGTAATTTGTTTTTCACTGCAACCCTGATTGATCTGCTGGTTTTTTATGTTGCACGGGGACCCATCCCCCCTAAAATTTCACCCGTTCCCTATGTTCCGGCGACTTTGGAACTCCTCGGAAACGTCCCCAAATGGTCAAGGACTCCATTGGAGACTCGGGAACCTTTTTGCCGTACCCTAAACGTACCCCAAAAAATAGGGAACTTTTCGAAGACGTCCCCAAAGTCCCTAGACCAATGGGAGACTCCCACGCGTCCCCTTTCCTGTACATTTAAAAAAAAAATTAAAATTTTAAAACTTAAAACCCTACCCTTCATGTATGCTTAAAGACTAAAATATGTATGTGATTACATTTGTAGACTTTAGTCTTTTATGTTTCATGAATGATTCATAACTCTTAACTTTAGTCTTTTATGTTTCATGAATGATTCGTAAATTTTAACTTTTAAATTGAAATTGAAATTTTTATGTTTTTTAATTTTTTAGTTTTTTTATAAAGTTTACATGGCAGATATTTTAATTTCATGCTGCAATCATGTTTTGATTTTTCATTTGTATGACTCATTTATCTCAATCAAAGGCTACAAACATGTATGTTTTGATGTTTCAATGTTTCATTATTTTATGATAAAAATTCATGGAAGCTATTTTAATATTCTGCTGCAAAGATTTTTTATTTTATGATTTATCTCAATGTAAATAACTTTTATTTTTAATTATATATATAATAATTTATTTATATTATTTTTAAAATTTATATTATATAATTGCCGTCCCCAACCTGCCGTCCCCTGAAAAATTGGGGGTTTGCTCTAGCCTTACCGGAAACTCGTCCCCGCATCCGCAGTCCCCAAGACCAGTGCAACATAGCTTTTCACCCTTGTTTTGTGTGCCATGGCGGATGAAGAGTTGGTTGATTACTCCTGTGAACACCTGGAGGAGGGCATATTCTGGCAAGGGCCAGGTGGCTGTGGCACAGCTGAGGTGGAGGTCACACCAGCCTGGGATGAGGGCCTTTCATCGTTTTTACCCTCAACTGTCTTCGATGAAGAGGTTTTTTCACCGTCTACCTTGTTTCTATCCTCACCTTCGCCGTTACATCTGCCGGAGGGGACAACGGACCGTTAAGGTTCAGGTGGTTTAGAGCTTGGGAATCCGGGTTCTGTGGATCCTACAGCTTTGAAAGGGGTTTTGAATGCTGGCGACTAGGATGGCTGTGATGGGTTAGAGGGAACGAATGCGGCCGGGGATGGGAGAGACGGTGTTTTTGATGTGGAAAACTCGGACTGTGAAGTATTGAGGGAGGAGACATAGGGTTTTGCGGCTCGTCCTCATGAACCACTGAAACAGCGTGGTTGTACGAACCCATCCCTGAAAGGTATCTTTGCATCAGGGTCTAGCAACGCAGTGGAGGGAAGGGTCGACAACAAGGGTGCACCAAATCGACGGAAAAACTGGGTTATAACCAAACGGCCCATTTACAATTATGCATTGGGGGAGGATATAGGTTGGGATCAAATTTTGCAGATGGCAAATTGTTTGTTGGTAGGCCGCGCACTTGGCAGGAATTCTTCTATGCGGACAGTGGAAAATTGGGTAGAGGCTTGCTGGTTGGAGGCACTGGGGAGGTCCCGGAAGTGGTTGGCTTAGCCAGCGGATGGTTTGCATTAAACTTTAAACAACTGGAACAATTGCAATGGGTACTTAATCGAAATTGGTCTTTGGACCACACACCTATGCTATTAAAACCTTGGCACCCGTTATTTGATGCAAGCAAGGAGCAGGTGAACGTTGTGCCACTCTTGCTCAAACTTTCGGGCCTGCCTATGAATTACTGGACCGAAGAGCATTTCACCAATATTGGAAACATATTGGGGACTTTTCTAGAAGCAGATTTGTCCTTTAAGGAAACAAAATTGAAGAGGGCGGCTAGAATTCTGGTTAGTATCAACATCAGGGAGGGGCTTGCTGAAGATATGTTGTTGACTTGGGGCCCGTATCAAATTAAGCAGATCCTGGACTACGAAAATGTTCCCTTCCAGTGCAGGCGATGTCATGCTTATGGGCACCTGATGATTGACTATAGCTTGTCGATGCAAACACTCAATGGTCGCAAAAAGCAACGTGGTATGTAGAGGTCTGGAAGGGAGCGTGGGTGCACTGCTCTGTCATCTCCTTTGTCAACACTTGTGGAACCGACAGGCGAAGATGTTGAAGATTGCAATCGTGTGGAGGAGACAATGGTGCCCCTGCCTGTAGAGGAGGTGATCAGACCGACAGATGATGTTTTACTGACTGGGGTCCCTTTATCGGGTAAGTCTACTTTTACCCTTTCTTCGTTAATAAATTTATTTACTAGTAACTTGAATCTGTCTGGGATGGACTGGGTGGAAAAGCTCAAAATTCTGACTAACACTACACAACCTTTAGCGGTCTCCACACTAGTCTCTGCTGCGTTATTGGGGGAACCCCCTCAGATTTTGGTACATGATCCGATTGATGATGGGGTTGTGTCTCCTCTTTCACCACCGGGGTCATCAGAATCTGGGTATTTTCTTCGGTCTTGCACTAAAGTGGCTTCGAGGGGTTTGGGGAAACAATCTAACCTGACTCTTAGAGGGAGAGGTAGAAAATATTTTATTGCTAAGGCTCAGTCCCAAGCAAGAAAGGATTTGTTGGAAGGTAAACATCAATCAATTGAGCGGGCGCTTAGAGCATAGCTGCCCAAAAGAAGGGTCGCAAATGAAAATTATGTCTCTAAATTGTCGGGGTCTAGCTAGTCCCCAGAAAAGATCAATGCTTAGGAGGGTGGTAGATTTAGAACAACCAAAAGTTCTTTTGCTTCAAGAAACTTTAGGGTTAAGTGATGTGGTTAAATGTAGGCTGGAAAGTTGGTTTCCTGGTTGGAATTTTGAGACATTGGACGTTCGTGGTCGCTCTTGAGGGTTGGCTATTGGATGGAACATTAGATTGGTCAAGGTTCTGAACCTTTGGGGTATGGAGTCAGTTCTTGGCATGACCTTTAAGGCACTGGATCTTGTGGATACCTTCACTGTTTTTAATATCTATCGGTCATATCTTAATAGAATCCCCTTCTTGGATAACTTGTTAAACAACACACTTCTGAGAGGAGATATGGTGATCATAGGTGGTGATTTAAATTTTTCTTTGGGGCAGGCTAAGGTTTGGGGGCCACATGCTCGTGCTGATCTGTTGACGGATTATTTCACACAAACGCTGGTTGAGAGGAACTGGTTGGACATTGAACCTATCAAGCTCAAACCTACTTGGAAAAACAACAGATGTGGGGAGGGGAGAGTGGCTAAGAGGTTGGATCGTTTTCTGGTGACTGAAAAGGTGGTGGACATGCACCATTTCATTAGACACTGGGTGGTTGTGGTGGTTAGTCTTGACCATTTACCTATTTTCCTGGAATTCAAAAATGGACCTATTAAACCACCAAGCCCTTTAAAATTCAACAAGACTTGGCTGAAAGATGATTCTTTTCTTTCTTTGATATCCACTAATTGGGTTCCATTCGATCCTAATAGTAGGATTTCTGCAACATTTCAATTTGCTACGAACATTCATAATTTAAAGACTGTTATTAAAGCTTGGGCAATGGAAAAGCGACGAAGGGAGGACAGTGAACTTAAACAAATTGAAAAGGAGCTTTCTAAGATCCTGGATAAAGATGGGGGGGCATGATGAACCAGATGAATAAAGATTTCTGGAAGGGAGAAGGAACATCCTGTTATTGGAAAGGGAGGAGACTTGGAGATTGAAGAGCAAGGCAACTTGGTTGGAATGTGGGGATGACAACACAAAAATTTTCCATGCTTATGCCAAAGGGAGGAAAGCAACAAATACGGTATAGAGTTTACTGGATGATCGTGGTATGATTCATGACACCTTTGATTGTATGGCTAGTTCAGGGGTGGAACATTTTAAGAACCTTTCTAAAGCTCCTGCACAAGCGTCCATTGCAACAGTCATTAAAATTGCTCAATTATTCCCAAGGTTTGTGGAGGAGGAGGATAATTTCTCTGATGGAAGAAGTTACTGAAGGTGAACCAAAGGAGGTTCTACAAAGTTTTCAAAAGGATGAAAGTCCAGGTCCTGATGGGTGGACGATTGAATTCTTCCAAGATCTCTTTGAACTTCTGGGAGGTGATTTACTGAGGGTCCTGAAGGATACTAGAATTTCTGGAAGGAATCCTGCCAGCTTCAATTTGACTTTTATTGTTCTGATCCCAAAAGTTGACAACCTCGTATCTCTGAATGACTTCAGACCTATTTAACTCTGTAACTATATCTACAAAGTGGTCTTCGAGGTGATTGCTCGTAGACTCAAGGGAATTATGTCCGAGCATATTACTGATGAACAATATGGATTTTGGAGGGGAGACAGATACATAGCCATTGGGGTTGCTCAGGAAGGACTCCATAGCATGAAAACTAAAAGTATCAAGGGAGCTATTCTTAAAATTGATCTCTCCAAAGCCTATGACAAGGTAAGTTGGTTATACATTCGTATGCTCCTAACACATCATGGTTTTGGAATTGCTTTTATTAGGTGGATAATGAGTTGCATCATTACTGTTTCCTTCTTGGATTTGATCAATGGTGTTGCTTCTCCTTTCTTCCATGCTGAAAGAGGTCTTCGACGGGGCTACCCACTGTCCCCGCTACTTTTCTTGTTAGTGGCTGAAGGACTGAGTAGGTCTCTAAAGGAGGCAAAAAGACTTGGAACCCTGAAGGGTATTCAGATTTCTCAGCACCTTCATATAACTCATTCATTGTTTGTAGATGATGTTTTTAATACCATCTCTAATATCTTGGCGTTTTTTGCTAAAGCCATTGGGATGGAAATAAACCCTGGGAAATCAACACTATCCACCCATCTGCTGGATGCTGATGAGTTACAAGTAATCTCTGAGTTTTTACTTATAAACTGGAAGGACTGGATGGTGGTTTGAAATATCTAGGGTTTTGCTTAAAACCGAATGATTCCCAAAAAAGGATTGGAAGTGGCTACTGGATAAGATAGAAAAACGCCTTAAAATCTGGAGCCATAAAATGGCTCTCTAGGGCCGACAGACTGGTCTTGGTAAACACTGTCTTAGAGGCTATTCCAATATACTCGATGTCACTGGCTTGGATCCCTAAAGGCATTCTGGAAGAGACACTGGCTCTCTAGGGCCGACAGACTAGTCTTGGTAAAAGCTGTTTTAGAGGCTATTCCAGTATACTTGATGTCACTGGCTTGGATCCCTAAAGGCATTCTGGAAGAGGCACGTAGGACTTGTTTTCGTTTTCTATGGAGTGGTTAAAAGGAGGCGCAGGTGACTCCTTAAGTTTGTTAGAAGAGAATTGCGGTGCCTAAAGGTCTGAGAGGATAGGGACTCAAAAATATCTTCTTGTTTGAAAAGTCTTTGGCAGCCAAGGGAGGTTGGATATTGATAATGGCAAGTGGTTTGTGGACACAGGTTATTGTACAGAAGTACATTGCCCTTGATTCAGTGGAAGATTGGATTAGGAGGCCTGTGAAAACTCATTCAAGTGGCTCAATAATATGGAAAGTTGTGGTTGAATCCATTAATGTAATCGAATCCAACCTTGCCTGGAATGCGGGGAATGGCAGGAAATTAAGGGTTGGTGAGGACCCATGGTTTGGATGCAATCAGCAACATAGGCTTCCAATTCACACTGTGTTGTCTTTAAGACAAAGAGGTATTGTTTATCTTTCACAACTAGCCGCACCGCTTCAAGAAATTTTGATCTTCCAGAAATTGGCCTGTTATATTAGGGTATTGAACTAGGCACAGGTTCAGCGCAGGGACAGGGAGGATGTTCTCATTTGGGATCTGGCTCCGGGTGGTAGATATACCCCGAAGGCAAGATATATAAAACTCAGTGCAGAAGGGTTTCATAGGGACTTGATCTAGTGGTGGAAGAAACTGTGGAAAATCAAAAGCCCACCAAAAACCAGGATTTTTATGTGGTGTGCGCTGGAAAACAAGGCACCTACATGGGACAATTTGCAAAAGAGGTGTTTCCAGGGGCCGAGATGGTGTGCACTTTGTAAAGCTGATGGTGAGTCTGCAATTCGTCTTTTTCTACATTGTCCGTTCATCAAGGAAGTGTGGAAGGAATGTTCAAAGGCCCTTGATCTGAATTGTTGTTAAGAAGGTGCCTCGGTTCTTCTGGCCTGGGAGAACTGGAGGAGGACTGAAACACAGGAATCTATGTCAGCACTTCCTTTATTGGTGATTTGGGGTGTATGGCTTGCTAGAAACAACTTAATTTTTGTTGATAAAACATTCACTCCATAAATTACTGCAAGTCTGGTATGTGGAATACTCCCTGCTTTCCCACAATATATCAGGGCCACTAGACAGAGGGAAGTTTTGGAGCTGGAAGTTGACAGATCGATGGCGTGGGGTTTTTATGATGGGGCTGCACAAAATAATCTATGTGGGGGTGGGGCAATCCTCTTCATGACAGAAAACCACTACTTTGAGTTAATGGTTGGGCTGGGGGAAGGTAGTAACAACTTTGCACAGTTACTGAGCTTAAACCTTTTACTCATTTTTGCAGCAGAGAAAGGGTGTCGAACACTAAATGTTTATGGTGATTCAATGAATGTGATAAACTGGATAAAGGGGATTCAATTTTGCAGGAATCTGAGACTAGCCAACATTTTATCTTCCATTCAAACAGTTATAGACTCTCATGATGTTTTTTCATGCCGACATGTCTACAGGAAAAACAACAGGCATGCGGACCATGCCTCGAAGGAGGGGCTCCAGTTGGATCTTGGCCAGTGGAAGATTAGAGAAATGGTAGAGGATTCAGTCCATGAATATTATCAATAGACCTTTTATAGAGGGTGCAGCTCCTCTATAATTTTTACATATCACACTTTTTTCTTTATGCTCATTGTCAGGATACAGATATTTTGAGACTCATTTTTGGGGTCAGGTTTTTGGATCAGCCTGTCACGGCATTTCTGTTCATGTTTTTGTTTTGGACTGGATATGATTCAGTTTGGAACAGTACACAGTTTTTATATTGTTCTTTATGAACAGGACATCAGGCATCTATAATGCTGATCACTATATTTTTGTATGGGGAGAATTTCAGAGGATCCTGTAGGGTGAACTTTATTTTTTTGCTCATACTTTACTCTTACTAAAATACGCAGCAATGTGTATCTACTAAATGTAATTTTGTTCTTAACTGATGATATAAAATTACACTTTTTTTCCAAGGAAAAAAAAAACAATGATATACAAATTACAATCAAGAAAATGAAATAAGACAATAAGTTCCAAAGCACGAGAACAGTTTTGAACATTAAGAAACCTTCAAAATAAATAATGAAAACAAAGGCTAAGGAGTAATGATATCACATGCTTCAACCTGACCAACCCTGGATAGCTTCATCACATGTTCAGAATCAGTTAAGTGACAAACAATTCACTATTGCTTGTAGGTGGTGTTCTAGGTCGTTGGAGCAAAGCAGCTTAGATCATTATGAAAGAAAACATTAAAATCAAACATGGTTTATAGTTAATTTTCTTTTCAACCTATTAAAGGAAAGAAATTTACTATTCAGGTTTAATTATGAAGATGTGAGTTGTTTTTTTTAAGTAAGCATCTATGGAGTTTTGAATCGATGATTTTATGTAAGAAGTGCTACACCCATTCACCATCTATTCTACACTCCGTGGGAAATTAAAATGTTGAGTTGTTCTTACATCTATACTCCAATTCTCAACATCCAAGCATACAAGGGGATTTTTTACAAACAACTATCATTATCAGATTATACAGAATGTCAACTATCTAACCTGCATTTGGACGTGGCACAAGAGCAGCTGCGCCAGAAGTTACTGCAGCATGTTGTACAGGAGGGCTAGGATTTGCAATCCATTCTGACAGATTACGAGAAACAGGATCAACTTGAGGTTGCAATCGCTGTGACCAAACAGATTAAAAGCTTATTAAAACAAGGCTAGATACAAATTGAGATCAACAAATTACTGATGCGCATTCAAAAGGTGGGCAAATATGAAGCAGATATTCACGATACTAATCAAAGTGGTGCCTCACAGCGTTCATAGCAGTGAGACAAAACCACATCCCTGTTTGAATCGAACCCCATTAGATGATTATTTATTGCAGGTGCTGTTAGAGCTCCAGTTGAAAGCTCACAGGTGTGATCAACAAACAATGTTCTGATATCAAGATTAGGTTGAGGAGTTTTGCAAGTCATATGCTGCCAGTTAAAACTAAAGAAGAGCACAGTAAACATAGAAATGCATCAGATGGTTGTTAGAAGTTCCTGCCAAATGTAAAAAATTAATTATAAAATCCAAGGTGAAACATTCTTCCCAAATGTCAAGAAATAATTATAAAATCCAGAAATAGGTTTGGATGCAGTGGATAAGGCCTTCCAGGCTCTCTCAGATCTTTGAAGTCTAGTGGAGCATAATGTCTCTGACCAAAGACCTGGTGCATGTAATCTTGAAGTTTCTGAATGAGCAAAAGCACACTAAAACGGCCCACATGTAAGTTTCTGAACACTGGCCCTTTTTCAATTATTCATCTGGGTCTCCTGGCCTTAATGGCCCCAGGTTGGAGAAAAAATCCGGTGTTTACTTCGACCTGAGTATTTTGAAAACCTTCTGATGTCCGGAAAATCCAAGGGGAAACGTTCCTGCCAAATGTCAAAAAATAATTATAAAATCCATAAATATGTTTGGATGCACTGCATTAGTTGATAACATGTCGAAACAATCCTTGTGAACAATGCATCCAGCAAATGTAAGTAATCCAGTATGCAGCTAGGCTCTTGTTTGTTGAAATAATTCACATTATATAAATATCTTCTATAGAAGTTCTGAACCTGATTGAAGAAATCTTAATGAATAAAAGAGGATAGAGGCAGAACCTTTGATTTATGAGGGTTCGAAGCCTCAAAGGTTTAATGCTAGGCAACATTAACTTGGGGCGCATTATAGGGTTGAACTGTACAAATGTTTTAATTTCTTTAACCATGACGATTCGTTGAGTCTGTGTATCCCTATAATGTTTAAGGAACTTGTTTTCCCTACAAATAACAAAAATTCAGGTTAGACCTTACACAAAGAAGAAAATATTATACACAGTAAAACAAACATTATCTGAAGTTATCCAGTGTAACCAGCTCTTTCATTTATGTGTATATTGCTGGAATGATATTTCTGAACACTTTAAGATCGTCACTAAGTATTTCCCCAGCTTTCAACAAATCTTTCCTGGAAACTGAAAATTGTTTAAAATTTATCTAGCCAACCACAAATCGTAGCAAATAATCCTGTAAACAAAAACAGAAATACCAAAAACCCAAAAAAGGCAACAACCCAAAATTCAGAAATACCAAAAACCCAAAATATGCCAACCCAAAAAAAATCAGAAATACCAAAAACCCAGGAAGGTCTAAAATGTAACTGTAAGTAAGACAAAGAAAAAGAGCGTTCGTACCGGTCCAGTGCTTCTAAAGAAAAAGGATAAGAAACCCCTTAATACCCGAGCCTCCGCAAGCATGAAAAGCCCATACGCAACAACCCAGAATTCAAAATACCAAAACTCGGAAATACCAAAAACCCAGGAAGGTTTCAAATGTGACTGTACCGGTCCAGTGCTTCTAGATATCTTTGTTGAATGCATATTGTCCTCCAAAATGGTAAAACAATAGATAAGAAAATCCAGTATAATCAAATATGAAAATGATAAGAAACCCCATTATACCCTCCACTAAGAAAATCCAGTATAATCAAATATGAAACTGATGAGAAACCCCATTATACCCTCAATAAGAAAATCCAGTATAATCAAATGTGAAAATGATAAAAACCCCATAATACCCTAGCACCCACAAGCATGAAAAGCCCATATGCAATAACCCAAAATTCAGAATTAAAAAAGAAAACCAGGAAGGTCTCAAGTGTGACTGTAAGCAGGACAGTAAAAAGGAGAGTTCGTACCGGTCCAGTGCTTCTATATACTTCCGTTTTCTGATCTGCAAGAATATCTTTGTAGAATGCTTGTTGTACTCCAAATTGGTAAAACCCAATAGGTAGCTTTCCGCCTCCTCAAATTTTCCGCCATTAGAAGGTCTTCAAAATCGCCCAAATATATCTGTTGATGGTGCTGGTAAGATCGACCAACTTATATAGCTAAAGTAGGATGGTGGTGGTAAATTTGTTTCTAAATTTTTTTTATCTATAATATTAAAATAATATGTATATTTAATATATTTTATATTTATTTTTTTTAAGTAATTCATGTTTAACTAATTTTAAAACGGTTTATAATTTATAATCTCAAAATTAAAAGCAATATATTTTATCATATTTTTTAGTTGAAGTGAGTTTTTCTTCATATTGCTATGACTAAGTACTTGATGTACAAGCATAACATAAATAACATAGGAAACAAGAGACTTCCTAAAATTGTTTTTAAGTCAAGTCAAAGGTTAAACTATTAAGGCATTAATGAAAACGACATTTTGCATAACATTGACAATTTCAAAAATATTATTACTTCTAAGTTTAAAGAGAAACTCTGGTGTGAGGAAAATTTAGCCGTTAAGAGAAAATTAAGATACTATAAGGAGGTCATTAATCCTAACTTGGAGGATCACTATTCCTAAAACTCCATGGGCGGAAAGGGTTTGTCATATGTGTGAGTCTATGCATGTAGAGGATGAAAAACACCGAAACAAGGCATTAATCTATTCCTAAAACTCCATGGGCATTAATCTATTCCTAAAACTCCATGAGCGGAAAGGGTTTGTCATCTATGTGAGTCTATAAACATAAAGGATGAAAATCACTTTCTCTTAGAGTGCCTTGCTTACACCCACATTAGATTTGAGTTTCATAGTATTTGTTAAAATACAAACCTTTATAACCTCCTAACTTATCAAAAGTATAGTGAGCTTGGAAAGCTTCTTGGCAAGCTTTTTGAGCACATGAACAAGATTTTAAAGTAAACCAAGTATTTTCCTTATTAAAGTCCCATAAACCAAAGTTGGTATCAATTTATGTCACTTACAAGAATTGATTATGGATGGAGAAGGTAACAACCATTCCTTGCAACCACCCAAAGTGTATTCAATGGACAATAAAGTATATAATTTTAAAACAAACTTTAAATACATCATATAATTAAATTAAATTTTCTTGAAAGCTTTAATTTTTAGTATCTAGAAAGTTGTATTTTTTTCTCATAAAATAATTTAATATTAAATTTAATTATCCTTTAATGTTTTCATAAATATTTCTTTTAATTTTTTAATATAGTATATTTTTATTTTTATATTTGAAGAGTAAATTAATTTTTTAATAAAGAAAATCTTTTAATATATTTATATTTAAAAAGAAAGCTAATCTTCTAGTAAACATAATCTCTTTTACATCATAAATGTGATAAGAATCTATTAGAAAATTGAGGTATAAACATAGTATTACTTTACATCATAAATGTGATAAGAATCTATTAGAAAATTGAGGTATAAACAAAGTATTACTTTACGTCATAAATGTGATAAGAATCTATTAGAAAATTTAGGTATAAACAAAATATTACCATGATTAATGACTTTTTTTTTTTATAGAAAGTTGTGGTTTTCTTTTTTAATTAGGTATACAAAGCTTCACCATGATTAAGGACCTTTTTTTATAGAAAGTTGTATTTTTTCTCTCTATGAGGTTTGTAATTTAATGTCAAATTTAATCATTCTTTAAAGTTTTTGTAAATATTTTTTATTTTTATTTTTTAATATATTTTATATTTCAAGAGTAAGTTAATTTTTTTTTTGTAATAAACTGAATTTTATTCATATAATCTTTTAGTGAATCAAAATCATTATCACGAGTATTGTAAAAAAGAATGTTTTTGGCAAATTTATAAAATTTGTTTTTGGTGGAGTTTATTTTACGTTATGGTGTAATTAATGAAGGTGTGTGCCACGAATGACCCACATGCACCGTGCAACTCTCCCTAATTTGATCATGGTCATTCACGCAAAATGGCATGATTAGGTATTAATAGCATAAGGCCCCCCACAAATGGTTAGGATGCATCGTGCATGTTCCATCTCCAAATCGTAGACATCTGCGAGCATAAACGATGCATGAGAGGTAATATGAGGCGATCCCCCATGAATGGCCATGATTAGACCATGCAAATCCTAGTGCTTAATTGCAGCCATTCAGGGGAATACATGTAATCAAGTGATAATCAAGGGCAATCACTTTTGAATGGAAACGATTAGACAATGCAACTTCCAACATGGGATGTTATCCATTTGTGCAATCTAAGGTGATTGTGCGATAAAAAGGAGGGGACCCTCACAAATAGCTAAGATATATTTGTGTGGTTTCCAACTTCAAATCCTAGCACCCATAGGACGGGGTGAGTTGATTAAACTCAACATAAGTACATCCCTCATGAATGACCCATATTTAATCTTATCCATTCACTGGAAGGGAAGGACAACCGCCTTTCACACGAGTTGGAATCTCACCAACAACTCAGATCACATCCATGCCTAAGATTAATGGTCTAGGATCAACCAAAACATTCAAGATATTTTCAAGATTCCTCGAGGATCCACCTTCCACCTCAGTCGAATCCCAATGTCAGCTCACGAACAACAATGCATCTTGTGGGGTAGAGCCATCCTAATCAACTTATGACCACCAATCAAAAGTTGTCATGTATCCCTCCAGCTCAAATGTAAGTATGCTTACTACTAGGTATTGTAAAATTATTGTTTTGTTTGTTTAACCCAATCTTTATTGTTGTCGATTTTTCTATGCTTGCATGCACCTAACAAGCCAAGCCACAAGTCAAGCAAGCTCGTGATGTGGGCCCATGGGGGAATATAATGTGTGCAATCTGTCAAAGGTGTAATTAAACATTTGGATATATAAATACATAGGTGTCCTTCCCTACTATGTAATGTGGGATATGTCCCCATTTAAAATAAGAAAGGGGTTGTGATCAGAATCTTTAACTCCAACTATGGTGTTGAGATCAATTTCTAAGTTCAATGGTGGATTTAATGTCGCATATGATTGCTCTTATGCTCATACAATGCTTGATTGACGGTATTTTATAGTTTCAAAAGCATCGTGAAGCGATCAAGAAGATCAAGAGGTTATGGAAGACGAAGACAACAAATGATGGCAAACAAATTTCAACTGCTTATTTAGGATGGTTATTGTGAAGAACCAACTCCCCCTAATGACATAAGGTATCAAGCACACCGGTGGTTTCTCTCCAAGAAGTATATAAAGGGAAGATGTTTCTCATTAACAAGAGTCGACATCTTTTAGATTAAGGGTGTTGATCAAGGAAGAACTTCTCTAAAAACTACAAAAGAAAGCATGAGTTGTATATCTAAAGGCTTTTAGATTCACCCTCTCACTTGTATCAGATTGTGACCCTCTATGTTAAGTTTCCATATGTTATTTCCATTTGTTCTTAGATTTATTTTGTTTGATGCTTGAATTTTACAAATAAAATTTTGATATTGCAATTTGGTGAAATATCCATTACGTTTAGGATCATATATCGTGACTTGCTAATCTTATAGATACCATGTGATATGGTGTTAGTGTTTGAATGACCTATTAGTGATTGCAAATAGTTAAATAACTCATATTAGATAAACATTGTGTTATGCTATTGAATTCCTATTGGCTTAGTGCACATTTTCTTTAATAGGATATATGGATTTATTCATGCATCAAATACCCTAAACCTTATTTTATGATAAACCTCTTTAATTAACTTCTTACTTATCATCTTTAAACTCAAAACCTATGATATGTTGAGTGTGGTGCTCCAGATACAAAGATCCACTCATTATTTGTGATTTAACCTTTTGAGTGTTTATTCCATTATAATTTAGGAGAACTATTAGTCCTACCATTTAAATAGAAAGTTATATCTTTTTTTTTCCTCGGAATAAAAAGCGTAATTTTATATCATATTTTGAGAACAAAATTGCATTTAGTAGATACACAGTCTATGTATTTTTAGAAAAGTACATATGAGCAATAAAAAGATATATCTTGAAAAATCCTATGTTAGGCCCCCAAAACAAAACTATCAATCTGCCACATAAGCAAAATATTGCCCCAATATCCATCGAAAAATAGGTCAGAGTTGTTTCAATCCAAACAGCTGCACTAGTACCATTGATATAGTTCAGCCCAAAATATGCCAAGAAACAAGAAAATTCTTCACAACAACCACAAAGTATCTGAGTTCCATCATATCCTTGTAACAATATAAAGAGCAGTTAAAAACAAGAAAAACCAGAGTCCTATCTCAAATATTCTGAAAGAGAGCAGCACCATCTATAAAGGATCTATGATAAATTTCATGAATTGAACCATCTAGGAACACTATAATCTTCCACCTACCCACCTCCAACTGAAGCCCCTCCTTTGAGGCCTTGTCTTCCTGTCGGTTGTTTTCCTTGTAGACAGGTTGGCAAGAGAAAGATGCATAAGATTCAATAACTGCTCTGATGGAGGATAATATGTTATCAAGTCTAAGATTCTGACAATGTTGAATCCCTTTAATCTAGTTTATCACGTTCATCAAGTCACCACAAAAATTAAGAGATCTACATCCCTTCTCTGCTGCAAAAATTAAAAGTAGTTTTAGGCTCAATAACTTTGCAAAGTTGTTACTTCCTTCCCTCAGCCCAACCATTAGCTCAAAAAATGTTGCTTCGATAAGAAAAGTATTCCCCCTCCCCCACAGAGATTATTTTGTGATGCCCCATCAAAAAACCCCCACGGCACCGATCTGTCAATTTCCAGTACAAGAGCTTCCCTTTGTCTAGTGGCCCTAATGTGTTGTGGAAAAGCAGAAAGGATCCCACAAGCCAGGCTTGCTGTAATCTTTGGAGTGCATAACTTATCAGTGAATATGATTTTGTTTCTAGCAAGACAAACTCCCCAAATCACCAATAAAGGAAGAGTAGTCATTGATTCTTGAGATTTTGACCACCTCCAGTTCTCCCACGCTTGCAGCACCGAAATCCCTTCCCAGATGCAGTCCAAGCCCAGTGCCTTTTGACACTCCCTCCACACTTCTTTGATATAAGGACAGTGAACAAAAACATGAGTGACAGGCTCACAATCAGCGTGACAAAGGGCACACCACCCAAGCCTCTGAAAACACCTTTGTTGTAAGTTATCCCAAGTAGGTGCATTGTTTTCCAGCACACACCACATAAAAATCCTGGTTTTAGGTGGACTTTTGATTTTCCACAAGGCCTTCCACCACCAAATTAGAACCCTCTAAAATCCAATCTCACTGAGCTTTATGTACCTCGCCTTGAGAGTATATCTTCCAGCAGGGTTCGAATCCCAAATGAGAAAATCCTCCTTGTCCTGGAGTTGGATCTGTGCCTGAGTTAAAATTGCAATGTAGGAGTCCAATTCCCTTTCGGCATGTTTTGGCAGGTCCAGTTGCCTTACCGAAATCCAGTTATGGGTCCAACAGTTAACTTGAAACGGAGCAACTAATTGAGCAAGGTAAAAACCCCTCTATGGTGAAGTAAGCCCATCGTGGGTGCCGAGAGCTGATGTTGTTGGTTGCACCCCACCCAAGGATCCTCACCGATCCTCATATTTCATCCATTTCCAACATTCCAAGTGAGGTTGGATTCAATCGCCTCAATGGATTTAACCACGACTTTCCAAATGATCGAGCCTCCCGAATGTGATTTCACAGGATTTCGGATCCAATCTTCCACACTAAAAGGGGCGATATACTTCTGAACAATGACCTTTTTCCATAAACTTCCTGTTTTAAGAATTCTCCACCCCCCCTTAGCTACCAGCGCATTGGAAAACAGGAAGATATTTTTAAGGCCCCATCCCCCCAAACTTTTAGGAACAACAATCCTCTCCCATCTGACCCAAGGAGTCACCTGAGTTCCTTGTTTACCACTCCATAGGAAATAAAAACACAGCCTACGTGCCTCATCCAAAATGCCCTTATGGATCCAAGCCAAAGACATCCAGTAGACTGGAATAGCTTCAAGGACTGCTTTAACCAACACCAACCTGCCAGCCCTAGACAACCATTTGTGACTCCATACTTTAAGTCGATTTTCCATCTTATTCAATAGCCACTTCCAATCATGTTTTTGATAAGCATTTGGTTTTAAGACAAAACCTAGATATTTCATCCCACCATCCAGCTCTTCCAACTTGTAGGGAAAAAATCCTGAGATCACCTGTATCTCATCGTCATTCAACAGATGAGTGGACAGAGTTGATTTCCCAACATTAATATCCATCCCTGTGGATTTAGAGAAGAGTTCCAAAATCTCAACAAATAGTAGTAACATCTCTTGCCAATCCCGAATAGAAAATAAGGACGTCATCTACAAAAAGTAGATGGGTAATATACAGATGATGTGAAACCTGTATATCCTTCAAAGAGCCCGTTATTTTTGCTTCCCTGAAGGACCTAGTCAATCCTTCCGCCACTAACAAGAAGAGCATCGGAGACGGGGGACATCCATGCCGGAGACCTCTTTCAGCATGAAAAAACGGAGAAGTTGCACCATTGATCAGAACCGAGAAAGAGACAGTAGTAATGCAACTCATGATCCACCTGATAAAAGCAATTCCAAATCCAAGATGCGTCAATAACATACGAATGTATAACCAACTTACCTTGTCATATGCTTTAGATAGGTCAATTTTAAGAATGCCCCCTTTTAAATTTGTAGTCTTCATGCTGTGAAGGCCCTCTTGGGCAACCCCAATGGCTTCATGAATCTGTCGACCCTCCAGGAAACCAAATTGTTCTTCAGTGATGTGTTTAGACAAAATCCCCTTCAGTCTTCGGGTAATCACCTTAGAAACCACCTTGTAAATGCAGTTACAGAGTGAAATAGGTTTGAATTCGTTCAAGGAAACAGGATTGTCAACCTTTGGGATCAAAGTTATAAAGTTCGAATTGAAACTGGCTGGAAGCCTACCCGTCAATCGAGTATCCTTGACCACCTTCAGAAGATCTTCACCCAAAATCTCAAATAGTGCAAGGAAAAATTCAATCGTCCACCCGTATGGACCTGGACTTTTATCCTTTTGGAAACTTTGAAGGACCACCTTAAGTTCCTCTTCAGTCACTTCCTCCATTAAAGCCAGATTGTCTTCTTCCTCCACAAACCTAGGAAATAGCTCAACAATTCTGATTACTTCAATAATGGTTGCCTGAGCATGTGCTTTATAGAGGGTGTTAAAATGATCCACCCCAGTATTGTCCATACCCTCAAAAGTATCATGACAAGTTCCATGCTCATCTATAAGACTCCAGACAGTATCTATTGTTTTCCTCCCCCTGGCATAAGCATGAAAAAAATTTGTATTGTCATCTCCACATTCCAGCCACATCACCCTACTCTTCAATCTCCAGGTCTCCTCCCTTTCCAGTAAAAGGATGCCCCTTCTCCCTTCCAATCTGATCAGTTGTTCTTTATCCACTTAGGTAAGTAACCCCCCCCCCTTCTCTATCAAGAATCTTCGAAAGCTCTTTTTCAATAAGTTTCAATTTACCATCCTCCCTCCTTCTCTTGTCAGTTGCCCAAGTTTTAATAGCATCCTTCAACTTCTGAATGTTCACAACAAATTGAAAAGCTACAGAGATCTTATTGTTCGGATCAAAGGGACTCCAATGAGAAGTTATCAAAGTATGGAAAGAAGAGTCTTTTAGCCAAGTCTTATTGAATTTCAAAGAACTTGGCATTTTAATAGGCTCTTTTCTAAATTACAGAAAAATAGGAAAAAGGTTAGAATGACCACCACATCCCACCCACTGCCTGATGAAGTGGTGTCTGTCCACCACCTTATCAGTAACCTGCAACCGATCCAATCTCTTTGCCACTCTCCCCTCCCCACATCTATTGTTTCGCCAGGTAGGTTTGAGCTTGATGGGTTCAATATCCAACCAATTCCTTTCCACCAGCTTCAAAGTGAAATAATCAGTCAAAAGATCAACACGAGCATGAGGCCCCCACACCTCAGCCTGCCTAAAGAAAAATTAAAATCGCCACCAATGACCACCATGTCACCTCTCAACATAGAATTGTTAAATAGATTATCCCAAAAAGGGATTCTATTTAGGTATGGTCCGTAAACATTGACAACAGTATAAGTATCCATAAGTTCCAAAGCCTTAAAATTCATACCCAAGACAGACTCCAAACCCTAGATGTTCAAAACCCTAACCCTCCCAGTGTTCCACCCAATGGTCAGCCCACCAGAACGGCCATGCACATCCAGAGTCTCAAAACACCATCCAAAAAAACAACTTTCCAACCACATCACCAACCCACTTTTAACCACATCACCAACCCCTAAAGTTTCTTGAAGCATAACAACATCAGGGTGCTTTAATTCAATCACCCTCTCGAGCGCTGATCTTTTCAGGGGACCTGCAAGACCCCGACAATTTAGAGACATAAACTTCATCTACGCCCCTTCTTCTGGGCATGCACTACTCTAAGCGCCCTCTCAATGGATAGTTGTTTACCCTCCAACACATCTTTTCTAGCTCTGGACTAAGCCTTAGCCATACGAGATCTCCTTCCTCTCCCCCTAGGAATTGATTGTGTGAATTTCCCCAAACCCCCCAGGGTCCCCTTGGTGCACGACTGGAGGAAATACCCTGAATCCGAAGACTCCGAGGGTGAAAGCCGAGATATAACCCCATCATCAGACAAAACAGGGACCATAACCAAAGGGGGTTCCTCCAACAAGGCAACATATATGGGAGTAGGATCCACCAAAGTTTGAGAAGTAATAGTCATATTTTTAAGCTTTTCCACCCAATCCATCCCAGTTAATTTCATATAATTGGTAAATAAATTTATAGATGGGGAAAGGGTAAAGGAAGAAGTACCCGAGAGCAGGAGCTCTCGCAAGGTAGGATCCACAGTCGACCCGGCTACACCTCCACTGGAACCATGGCCAAAGGCTCCGCCATAGTACTGTCCTCTTCACCCTCCACCCTCACGGCTTCCACATGAATACATGGTGGTGACGACGGAGCTGAAACCCTACCATCTGAGCCATTCTGTTTCGACCCACGCTAATGTCTATGACCATTTAAAGTGCGCACTGGAAGACTGCAATTCGATGCATGGTGCCCATATACATGGCACCACCTACACCGAAAAGGTACATTTTCATAGTCCAGAATATGTTTCATCTGATATCTCCCCCATGTCAGCATCATATCTTCCGCAAAGCCCTGCCTTATGTTGATATTTACTAGAATGCGGGCAACCCTCGGTAATTTAGTTTCCTTAAAGGACATGTCTGCCTCAAGAAAGTCCCTAAAATGTTCCCAATATTACGAAAACGTTCTTCAGACCAATAGTGCACTGGCAATCCTGGGAGCCTAACCCAAATTGCCTGCTCACATCAAATTGGGGATGCCATGGTTTTAACAATACCGGTGTATGATCCAGCGACCAATTCCGACCGAGAACCCATTGAAGTTGCTCCTATCGATGGAAATTGAACCCAAACCAACCACGGGTCAATCCAACCACCTCTGGAACCTCCCCCAGAGCCTCCTTCCAGTAGTCCTCCACCCATTTCACGACCGTCTTCAGAGAGAATTGTCTACCAATAACCTTCCCAACCAAGGAGCAGTTAGCTATCTGCAAAATCATATCCCAACCAACGTATTCACCCAGCGCATAACTATACTCGGGCTTAAAATTTTTGACAAAGGATTTCCTCCGTCTTGAACCTCCCTTCTTCTCGACCCTTCCGTCCACTTCTATGTCTGACCTAGAACCATAAATTAGGGTAGGGCTCGTGACGATGCACGGAGCAGATTCGTGTTCATGGGATCCCAAATCTACCGCCCCCTGTGCGACGCTGGCAAGGTTCTCCACAGGACGTGTGCCACTTCGCCCTAGCACAACTACATTCAGACCCTCCAAATCCCTTCCACCATCCGAAACTCTGACTGATAAAAATGGATTCGCGACAAAGTGTTCCATGCCAATCAGGTTACCAAGAACCAAACCGCCAGAGTTGTCACCTGAGAAAACCGAAAATGCCTCCAAAGGTTGGCTAAATGGCGGGGAAGGCAGTAGCAGATCGGACGGGGGGAAAATCCCCTCGCTAACGACAAGAAGATTTGAAGACAAGGGTAAACCCTCCACCCCAGGATGAGGAAAAACCACCTCTACAAATGAGCCACCACCACCTATTCCCTGCCATAAGATGCCTTCCTCCAGGTGTTCAAATGAATAGTCCACCAACTCCTCGTCAGCCATAGTTCAAGGTTAAACAGGATAGCCTCATGTAACAATCAGCAGTAAAAACCAATATACCTTAGGTAAAATCCAAACAGTTTAGCAATAAACCCTAAATCAGACCATAAGGTTCACTACTTCTTCCACACAATTTCTCTCTTCCCCGCTGTACACCTGCAAGCGTGTCCCACCGTCACCCTCGAGACGCCCACTGCAGTCGCTAGCGTGAACATGCCCATGCAACTTACACACCAGGCTTGCAGGGTCAAACCCTAATCTGCATTCCCATGTTCATCCTCCCACTCCCCCTGTAGTTTCAAAAAGTTATATCTTATAATGTCCCTTTTTTCGAATTTGGGAGAAAATTACAAATTCGACAAATTCAAGCTTGACTAGTCATGACTCTAGAGGGTTCCAACTCTCTCCAAATGGTCCTGAATTTGAAAGGAAATGGTATGGTGAGTCTTAAGACATACCAAGGTGGTTTATGGAAACTTTGTATCTGACTTTAGACCTATGCAACCTTGTTTGGGGGTTAAGGATAAACAATGCAAATTTACTAGGAAAATGTGGTCGACTAGTCCTTCTTGGTTTACCATACCTTTCCAAAATTCTTATGTGGGGATACTATGGGATTTCACACATATTAACAGAACTCATACAGTCAATGGTTGAATCACAAACCCATTTTTACATGTTACTTAAGTTTGCACAACTTTGGCCAATTTCTAGCTTTAGACTGGTGAAACCCAAGTTCACCCAAATGCACCCAAATGACTTCAAATTATGTATGGAAGAGATTAAGGGGTGTTAGGATATCCTAATTCATAATATTCATTCTCATACACTTTACAACTGATTCTGCAACTTTCTTTTGACCATAGGGAAAGAAGGACAAAAACACTAGGAAACCGATGTTAAACCCCCCAAGGGTATATGACACTTTTGATTCTCCAAATGCAGTATGACCCTCCCAAATTTGAGAACAGAGTATGGGGATGAATTGTAACACCCCAAAATTCGCAAAAGTTTAAATTTTTTCTGTGTGACATTTAATGTTAAGTCATAGCCTAACAATGCTAGTTTAACAACTAACTTTAGTTTGATTAATAAATAGACTACACGACAAGACATTAAGACAAACTTAGGAGTTAATTTCTCTTTGTTAACTGTGACTAATATGATACATAAGTTTACTTACTAATTTGTAAGTCACATGCTACTAACTGTATTCAAACTATATTGATTTTTCAGTCTTGAATAAAATGGTTATCATACGTTAAAAAGTTCCAATTCCTGAATTTTAATCATTGGTTTATTTATAAGAATAAGCATGAATTTGATGCTTGTTTTTCTTTTCTTACTGAAGGGGCTTGAAGTTAGCCCGAGGCTTACTTAGCTTGACTTAAATCTAACGCAGATCTGATGCTTGTACAGGATTTACAGGTAAACTCACTTCCAGGTTTATGATGTAAGAAAATTATGATTCAGAAGACTGAACGAGTAAGCTAGAAAAGATCTTCAAAATTCTATTTATTGATTATATTGTCGAAGCGTAAAAGTTCCCAGGCCTATAATCTAGACTATTCTACCTAGGTAGCCAAAATGGAGTTGGTAAAGTTATTATTTGTTTTAACAAATAAATTATATGTTTGATGGTATATAGTTATCAACTATTTTTTTGTTGTTTGTAAAACCCAAAAGCTTGAATCCATTTTTATTTGGTTTTTAACTATGAATTCTAACCATGTAAAACCTAGGTCTTTCCTAAGTCCTAAAATTGTTGTATTGGTTGGCAACTATAGATTAACAAAACTAGGCATATATTAGATGCATAAAATATAACAATTTTAACCTAGCTAAAACTTCACAATGCATACATAAAACTAGAATCTAGCTCAAGCTTCGACATACTAAACAATAACTCATTTCAACTTAAGCAAAAGCAATAGTAATACTTTGCATATAATAACTTGTATATTTTAAACCAAAGTAATGGTATTACTTTGTATATAATGTAGGGTTTAACGTGCAGATTTCAAAACTATAACAAAACCCAACATAATTTTGATGGTAGTGGAGTCCACGTGGAGGATGCTCACTAGCTGAAGGGTTTTGGAAATAAACCCTATGCCTTTTCAATCAAGTTACCCTCAATGCATTTTGGCTTCAACAGTTTGTTGCGTTTGGAACGGAGGAGCAGGTCGACATGCCCTCGGCCTTCTAGGGTCTCTGCACAAGCTGTCGTTTCTTGATTTTGTCATGACATTAACGAGTTTGATTTTTCTGGTTCGTTACCTTAATCCTTCTTAGAGATCTGCCATGGTGTTAGGAGGTCTGAATCTTGGGTTATTTGTCATCTTCGTTTCAACGAACTCCATGCTAACAACTGGTAAGTGGTTACGAAACCTTCTCAGCATTATTCTATTCTTTACTGAGATTATCTATACTAAGCTATTTTACTAACAGTTTGAAACTGTTGGTTGTTTGAATGTAGGTGAAATATACTTAGCGATTTACAGTCGAAAGTTGACGGCAATTCCTCTGAAGCTGAAGGGTGTGGGCACAATAGGCTCTCTAAGCCTTGGTCTCTAAGGCTCTCTAAGATTGGTGATGGAGGCCGTATGGTCATCTTCATTGATAAACCTTTAGGGTTTCTCTAGTGAGCTACGACTCTTGTAAAAGAATGAATAGGGTAAATATAATAATGTTATAGGGATTAGGGTTTAGAAACACAGTTTATAAGAATAATAATTGAGTTATGAAGGTTGTTTACAGCTGGTTTTCTGAGTAACTAAATTATGTACTAAAAATGTGATAGTTCCTAATCATTTCCAGTATGTTGAAAGTTCATCATGAACTTACTATGTTTGATGTTTTTAAAAGAAACAAAAAGAGGTTTAACTGTGTATTATTTACTATAATATAACTAGAGTAATGTTGTTTGTATTTAGGTTTTTAAAGCATTAAAATAATGAAAAAGTTCTCTTTACTAAGTATAACTAATTTGTTTGTATTACAATAATTATTATTTTTTAAACAAAAACAGAGAGATAGAATATAAAGGCCGGCAAAACAGCTGCCGGGTGCTTTTACATAGCTAAGCCGAGATTCAGATATCCAGATCTGGTCTATATCCAGTAGATCGGTCTTATTATAGATAAGTAGCAGGATTACACAGTGTAGCCAAGAGAAGGGGCGGGAATTAAAATCCAGGTCTTCATTTCAGATCTAGTTTAGCTACAGCATCTTCCAGCGCTGTAAGTCGGTTTCCAAAATCTCCGTGGACATTGGCTTCGTCCTTAAATCCAACTCGGACCTCAGCTTTGAAGTTTTTCAGCTTACCAGCAGTTCCAGATTGTTCTTCTCTTAGCTTTCGGAGATCAACATTCAGCAAATCCCAAGCTTTGTTTGCTTCCTTGTTGGAGTCGTCCATTGATTTCTCAAATGCAGACATTCGACCTCGGATTCGCCTAAGAGATGATTCGACTTCCTGAAGACGCGATTCCACTGAGAGCCCAGAGGAGGAAGAGCTTCCCGACGCCATGGTAATGCAGTAGCTAGCAGTAGACTGAGTAACCTTCAGCGCGGCAATCAACAGAAGGATTAGAGACAGAGCGATTCGGAAGAAGGGATGGAGGGGATAAATGGGCCGCGATGGGCATTTCAGTCGCAGACAGCATGAGATCAAGATCGCGGGACAGAGATTTCATCAGCAAAACCAGGCAAAGGACTGGGAATCTAGGGACAAAACGTGTAGCCTGTCGAATGAGGACGCTTGACCCTGCTAGGGGACGTCCCATCTTGTTTCCTTGCAATCCATGTGCAGGATTCCTCTGCATAACCCAACTCCCTCATTTGCTGCTTTATCTGCCTTAGCATTCAAATTTCTGAGGATATGGAAGAATCTAATTGAGTGGAAATCTTCACAAAGGATCTTGATTCTTTTAATTAGTTGAGCTAAATGCATATTGGAGGGCCGCTTTTGATTGGCAATGGCTTGGATTAGAAGCCGGGAGTCCCCGAAAACCAAAAGTTTGGCAATACCTTTAGCCTTTGCAATCCTCAGTCCTTGATAGAGCCCGCAGAACTCAGCCTTATTATTTGTCCCAGAACCTAGGCCCCAGGCGTAGCAGCTGATCAGGTTGCCATTTGCGTCTGAAATAACTCCACCACATCCGGAGAGCCCCGGGTTCCCTTTTGCTGCGCCATCAAAGAAAAGAGAGGGAGTGTTCATAGCCAGTTTCCAACTATTGAAGTCATTCTCTTCAAGCCTGATTTCCCAGCTGGCTAAGGGAGCTTTTAGAGGAGTTCTGTTGTGGTGATTTTGAACAAACTGTGCTAGCCAGTGAGATTCTTCGTCCTTGAGAGGTGCAAGGTTAGCCAAGGAGGAGTTCCATGCCAGTGCTTCCCCAACAATAGCTCTTGCTTGGGCTGCTACTCTGGAAGGGGGACTTTCCTTCCCCCTGAAGATTCGACTATTCCTTTCCGTCCATATTTTCCAACAAGTACCTTTGAGGATCCAGTTCCAGGCAGCTTGAAGGAGAGGTTTCTTGGTGAGCAGGAAGGGGGAGAGCTGCCCCCAGCTTGAGAGGATCTCATGGATAGAGGGCAGGAGAGTTAAGTTCGAGTTAATCCTCAAGGCTAGGGACCAGACTTCTTTGGAGAAATTGCAGCTGGCGATGAGGTGGTCAGCTGTTTCATTCTCCATTTTACACAGAGAACAACGTGAGGGACCTTCCAGCCCTCGCTTCTTGAGATTTTCACCAGAAAGGATGCTGTAGTGAGCCAGGGTCCAGCAGAACATATCTATTTTTGGAATGAAGCAGTTTTCCCACAGTCGATTCCAGATTGCTGGGTT
>LPNX010099227.1:229216-405724 GCA_001517045.1 Pseudotsuga menziesii
AGCGATGGAGCTAGCATGATGGAGGAGTGGTAAATGGGCATACTGTTTAGGACTGCTTTTAAAAGAACGGTTTTACCTGCAATATTGAGCCAATTAGATCCCCAAGAATGAATTTTAGCTTTGATTTTGTCTATGATGTTGTCCCAGCAGGCTGACTTGAGCTTGTGTTTGCAGATGGGAATACCCAAGTAGGGGAATGTCTCCCAGCTCGTTGTACCCTCCATCTCAAGAATTCTGGTTATACCACGGAGCTCAATAGCTGAGCAGTTCCAGCTGTATATCTTGCTTTTATGGAGGTTAATTTGGCTTCCAGACACAGTCTTGTAGGTTTCCAATTCATTCTTAAAGTATTCAGCAGATTGAGAGCTCGCTCCTCCTAATAACAGAGTATCGTCAGCAAATTGAGCATGGTTTATGCTCCTGATACCTTGCACTATTCGAAGACCAGGCAGCGTTTGGGAGTCCTGGCAGAGGTTGAGTTGAAGGCTGAGAACAGAGGCCTGAATGGCGTAAAGAAGAGGGGACAACGGGCAACCTTGCCTGAGTCCTCTGGTTGCTTTGAAGAAGCCTGAGGGCCGTCCATTTACCAGAGGGCTAATCCAAGGAGAATCTACACAGCCTTTTATCCAGTTTATAATGGAGGAGGAGAACCCAAATTTGGCCATAACAGCAAATAAAAATTCATGCTTGACACGATCAAAGGAATTTGCTAAGTCTAGTTTGACGATCATACCTTTCTCCTTTCGCTGGCAGCTGGAATGAATTGCTTCCTGAACGAGGATGATATTGTCCAAGATTTTCCTTCCCTTTATGAACCCACCCTGATTTTCAGGGATAATTTTGGGCAGAATTCTTTTAATTATGGAGGCGATGATCTTGGTGATGATCTTATACCCTGTGTTGCACAAGGAAATCGGTCTAAAACGGCTGAAGTTGTTGGCATCTTTTTCCTTCGGAATCAGGGACAGGAATGATGAATTGGTGCTGCCTCCCAGCCTGTTAGCTAGTTGAGAGTGCCGCACCATTTTAAGGAGGTCATACTTTATTATCGACCAGCAGCTGGTGAAGAATCTAGTGGAGAAGCCATCCGGGCCAGGTGCACTGTCCGGTTTCATAATCAAAAGGGTCTCTTTAAGTTCATTCATAGAAACTGGAGCTATGAGAAGGTTGTTGTCTTCCTGATTGATGAGGGAAGGGATAAGGTCAAAGGGGTGGGCGTTAGTGTCCAGCGGATCCTCGATAGGGGCTGTGTATAACTCTTTGAAGGAATTATGGGCAGCTTGCTTGGTACCCTCAAAATCTTTGATCAGGACTCCATTATAGTTGATTTCAGAGACTGCATTGTAGTTTTTCCGAGCCTCAGCCTGCTTGTGGAAGTACTTGGTGTTTTTATCTCCGCTCAGGAGCCACAGATTTCGGGATTTCTGTCTCCAGTATTCCTCCTCTAATCTACATGCTGAGAAGAAGGCTTTCTGGAGCTCCTCTTCCTTTCTAAGCATGTTTTCAGTTATATCAGAGATTTCCATAAGGTATTGATGATTTTCCAAATCAGCTTGAGTAGCTTTTCTTTTTGAAGATGGCGTGATGAGCCTCTTTGACCACTTTTTCAGCACGACTTTGAGTCTTTTTAGCTTGGACTCCCAAATGAAGGAGGGGGATCCTTTTATAGGGGCGGCCCAGGAATCAGTGACAACTTGTAGGAAATCCTCTTGCTGGATCCAAAGGGGGCTGAAGCGGAAGGGGATAGGGCCGAGGTTTGGGGCTAGAGACAGATCAAGCAGAATGGGGTTATGATCCGAGGTACAGTGAGGAAGGATTTTGGACGAGGCCAAGAGACCAAGGGTGAGAAAGGAGGAGTGGACAAGGAACCTGTCAAGCCGGGCAGCCACATGACCCGGACCCGCTCTCTTATTCGACCAAGTGAACTTCCCTCTAGCTGGTTTGATGTCGAGGAGATCCCATCCGAGGATGATATCCTCCACCCATTCTCGGGAGGAATCCCTGACCAGCGATCCACCTTTTTTCTCACATGCAGCGAAGGTAACATTGAGGTCGCCAGCTACTATAATATTCTCAAGATGCTGATGATTAAGGAAAGATTCTAGATTTTTCCAACAATCTTTTTTTTCCGAGTGCAGAACAGGAACATAGAGATTGAAAAGACTTACCAGATGCCCCGAGGGTTTGTGGAGGAGTTTGGTAAAGATCCAGTGGAGATCATGGACCTCAGTTTCAAGAGTGTAGAGATTGGAGTCCCAGAAGGTTGCTATGCCTCCAGAGGCTCCTCTAGAGTTGATAGCAGTTCCAGTGCCTTTTTTCCAGAATTTTTCCCCAGCTTGGAGGGCAGTAGCTTCCTCCATTTTTGTTTCCTGGACAAGCAGAATTTCAGGGTTATGAATTCGAACCAGATCTTTCATAGCTTCTTCTTTTGATGAAGACCCTAAACCCCTGCAATTCCAGGAGATGTAGCGCATTAAAAACGGTGGGGGGAGGTGGCCCCTTTGGAGGCCGGGCCAGATCCTTTCTTTGATCTGGTGTTCATGAGCCCTTTCAGTGTTCTTTGTGATCCTTCAAGAATTTCTAAGTAGGAGGCTTCTTCCCTCTGCTTGTTTTTTGACTTTCGACCTCGTGGATTTTTGAAGGGGGCCGATGGTAGACTGCAAGAGGAGTCCCCTTCGTCTGACTCTTCATCCCGATCTGTTTCTAGCAGTAGGGGATCTGCGTTGGAGTTTTTGAGAGGACTGGCTGGATCGGCAGGGGAGGCTTCCCTTGGGTGAGGGATTTCCCCCAATTCCAATGGGTCTTCAATATGGGGCGCTGCCTCTTTTCCTTTATGTGGATCGCTGATCTGATTTTCTGCAGGTTCGCTGCTTTTTCCTGGATCTTCTTCCTGAATGACAATAGGAGTTGATTTTATAGCTTCCTGAAAGGAAGAGCTTGATGGAAGGTTTTGCATGCTACTTCTTGACTTTTTTTCGTGATTTTTGTTGCTGGGTTTACCTTTTTTAACTTTTTGCCATCCCTCTTCTTCATCATTGGCTTGGATTTGGGGGCAGTTTCTCTGGAAATGGCCATGCTCGTGACAATGCCGGCACTTGAATGGGAGCTGCTCGTAATCCAGTTTTTGGTAATGGTGCCAGTCTCCGACTTTCAGCTTTACTGCTTCAGGAAGCCCAGCTTCCAGATCAACCTCCACACAAATCCTGGCGCATGAGTACTGCCCTTTGTTCTCTGCTTTGTCTATGTATTTCCCAAGGGCATTCCCCACTTTTTCGAGGGTTTGAGAGTTCCAGCAGTGAACTGGAAGGTTTGGAAGTCTTACCCACACTGGCACTTCCTTTGGGACATCTACTTCAGCATTGAAGTCCGGGGTCCATTTGTTGAGGTACAGCCTTTGGGATCCCATGAAGTACGACCCGTTTCTAAAGACTAGATCTCGGTCTTCTTTTGAGATGAATTCAAAGATGAAGAATCCTCGTCCAACCGGATAGCAGGTAACACTGTTCTTGAGCTGAGGCCGCCAGTTCCTTTATATCCAATCATCAGTGGTTTTCGAAGAGGGCCAGAGCCCCATGAACTACCCTACCAGTCCCCGTTCAGCTAGGGCAAGGGCGATCTTGATAGGCTGATCAGTCGGGAGATCAATTTCCGGAACAACATCCAGTTTCTTTATAAATTTTGGAATGGAGGGCGCAGCAGGTTTAAGCCCAGGAGCAGAGAGAAGGCGCCTGAAGGCTTCCTCGGCTGAGAGAGGCATGGAAGGGGAGAGCCCTCCCCCAGGCGCAGCCATGGGGGCGGCCAGGAAACGAGAGCCCTAGGTGGCTGAGAACGCGGCTCAGAGGGAGCGCGTCCTGGAGGCGAGGCAAAAAAGATCGTATTACAATAATTATTATTATATCATACTATACCTAGTTTTATGATTGAGTGATAGAAGCTTACCATAATAGACTCGATGTAAAAATATTAGGGGTTTTTGTATAAAAAATTGAAACCTAGAAATGGAAATATTATATTAATTAGCTGGTAAATAACAACAAAAGCTTTCAATGGTTTAACAGTTATTTGAAAATAATGTGGGTAACTTAACAACAGAAGAGATTAGTGATTCATTTCTACGTAAACTCTTCAATTTGATAACAGTTTCAGATCATTTTATCCATGTATACACATTCCTATTTACCTTTAAACAAACCTTATGTACTGGAGTACTTCATCGTAAGATGAGTGGAAAAATACAGAAAGGAATTTTACTCATTAATCAGTGTTATCTAATTCTAGGTTCATTTTTTCAGGTAAATATATACAAGTAAACTTTCTAAGTAAATTGCAGACTTAAGCATTCTATTAACATATTCATAATATCCAAGTACTAATAGAAAAACATAACTACTTCAATTCAGTAAATTGCTTAAACAGAAATAAGCATGATAACACAATGGAAACTGATAACTTGTAGAAGAGACAAACAACCCTAAGAGATCGTTCCACCCAACCTTTTCCTGAAGATAGCTCAACGGCTTGTCTTAGGACCCACGAGCCTGTCCATTGATCCACCAGGATGAAAGCACTATGTGAAGAAATGGGATTAAATACCCCCGCAACTCCATAGAAGTACTTAACAACAATACTTCTGTCGTCAGCAGTAAAGAACTCAACTAACATGTTGCACTAGTTCTTAAAACAGTCTTAATCACTCAATCCACTTCTGCGTTTCCCCTCATCGAATCTCTTGTGCACCTTTCTCAACTTCAGAAATTTCACAAGGTAATGATTAAGCAGCCCCCTACGAAATTCGATGGATAGATACATGCATGCCTAGGTCTTTTTGGTCAGTTTTTCACTTAATGAGATACCTGCTCTGTTCCACTTTCTTGGGGAACATGACCACAAAATTAGGGAAGTTGCCTCCCTGCAACAGCTAAAAGTGGTTGAGGATGCTTTCATGTGTGAGTTTACTCTCACCCCAGTCTATTCCTCCTAGTGGGCACTCCTTCAACAGCCTCCTTAGGCTAAATGTTATTAAAATTGGGGTACGTGACATACACCCCCCCTATGTCCAACATCGTCCTCAATGTTGCTTTATTTATCATCCTCAGAGCTATCCTGAAACAGAATTGGATATGCTGCCCGCATATGACTCTCCAATTCTTAGGTTGCTTCTTCTGGACTAAGGTGCTTCCATTGCACCTTCACTTTCCCAATGGTGTGATTCCGAAGCAAGATCTTCCTCTTGTCGAAGATACAGTCCGGTTCCACCAGAAAGTCTCCTTCGGGTTCCACCTGTACATCATTCTAATTTATCACATGAGTAGCATCATGTACATATCTTTTTAAGACATAAATATGAAACACATTATGAACTTTAAGATTCGGTGGTAAGGCCAATTGGTATGCCACTGATCCAACTCTGGAAAGTATTTCGAAAGGCCCACAGTACCTGGGTGCTAACTTAGCACATTTTCCTAATTTTAAGGAACTCTTTTTAGGTTTTACCTTAATGAAAACATGTTCACCTAGCTGAAATGCTTTCTGAGTTTGTTTAAGATCCGCTTGACTCTTCTGTCTGTCTTGTGCAACCTTTAAATTACCTTGTACCTGCTTCATGGTTAATTCCATCTCCTTTAATAGTATTAACCTATCAACGGGGTTACTCCATGAGATGGGAGTATTGCATTTTCGGCCATACAAAATTTCAATTGGGCTGAATTTTGATGAAGCCTGGTAATGGTTGTTGTATGCAGACTCAACCAGGTGTAAGTAGTCCTCCCATTTACTTGGTTGTTCTCTAACGTACATCCTTAACATATTTTCCAAGATCTAATTTACCCTTTTTGTCTGCCCATCCGTTTGCGGATGTACTGAAATAAATTAGTATTTAAGTGTCAAAACCCCAAATTTTCACAAAAATTAAAAAAAATTAAGATAACATAAAATGCTGAATATGTGGTTTACTAACAGCTAATGGTTAGCGGAAAACAAAACAGTCCAATGATTAGTATTATACATTTTCAAATTACGTTAACTAAAGTAGCTTCTTTTTCATAACGTAGATAAGATTTACTTGCATACTGTCTTCTTTTAGTTTACTAATAAGTCTACTTTATGGCAAGTAGGTGGAATCTAACTTTGAATCCTGGGCTTACTTAGCATTTATGCTAATGCAGATGGATTGCTGGTTCTTACAGGTTCACAAGTACGATCGAACAAGTAGACGTTTTAAATTCTTATGGTAGCAAGAAGTATTTCTGTTTGCAAAATAATATGCTAGTAAAAAGAAGCTGATAATTTTCAAGCAACTTCAATGAGGTAAAGTAATTTATCTTTTCTAGTTCTTCTTGTAAGCAAAGTTTAGATATACGGGTTCCTTTCTTTATTAAGCTTAGCGACACCAAAGATACTTACTGTGAACTCTAATCCCGTAATCTTTGTCATATATTTACTTCTATTTAACATGCTTATCTCACAAATGTTATATTTATTCGTACTATTTGTTTTTATTCATGAAAGAGCTTCTATCAATACTGATAGTAAAGATTCTCAATAGAATATATGTTTCGATTTCATTTTTAACCCGTTACTTGTATGTAAAAACCAGCTGTTCACTAACAAGTTATCAACTTTCTTACTTACATTAACGTCATACTGCATGTACTATTGTAACCACATACTTTATCATATTATTTACTAAAGTACCAATCTGATCGTCATTTGCATTCTGTAGGGATCTTACTACCTGGAAATCTCCTTGACATTATAAGCTTGATTATTGTAAAAATAATTGCATCGTTTCAAGATGGAATACTATTTGCCCTTACTTCGTAAATCTAAGTTAATCAGTGTCATTCCAATGATTATAGACTTGAGCATGGTTATTCCATTATAATTTACTATTACCATAATGCCTCTCTTATAATAAGTTAATGTTTACAGTAGCTATTATGGTAGATCTTTCTACTATGATCAAAATTCTACCCTATGCTAAGTACAGGTTATCTTGAACAATTACAAACTATCTTGCCCAATATAAAAAGTTATGGTATTTTATTAGTATTGGCAAGTCGAGAAGCAACTATTGTTTATGAAAGTTTAAACCCAAGTCGAACTTTGTAAAAGTCATGTTTATAATCTTTTACTATGCTATTCAACTCCATATATTATAACCACCCAAGCCGTTGGTTTATAAGTGATAAGTCTGGATTATAATACATGCATTCTTAACATGATTTCGCAAGTATGTAAATCTATTTGTAGATAGAAAGGTTCTAAGCATGATCGACTTCGGGATTATCCATAAGATTAAATGGTTATCACCTTTCACTAGGGTCAACGTTAAGAAATTATTGTCTAACCAAACGCCAAATTCGAAGCTATCAAACATTATGATATAGATTAGATATGAATATCGATGTGATATACGTATGCGTACTTCATAGTTCATGCATAGTTTGATGAAAATCATTGTTTTAATAATTTTGATGAATGAACCGCAGGTGGAATTTGGAATCGACCCTTGCATAGTTAGAAATATTTGAGGGCATGTGGTCACCTCCTGTCCATGTATTGGCGATATAAAATCTTGCAACCCATTTCGCTTTGTCATTTTGCCTCTGAAGTTCCCGCTGGCCTTTGGGCTACTCTGCATAGTTTCATGGCGGCCGTGAGGGTTCTTCATTTACTAGCTTGCTCCCAAAACTTGGGTTTTAAAGTTGTTGTAGTCTCGTGAGTTCGGTCTTGTTTCCAACCTTCTTAGCCGTGGGTTTTACTATGCGAGATTTTACTGGTTTTGTTTGCATTTGGCTCATGGCCTGTCCTTAGCTCCATATTGCTTTCCCCGTGGACTATCACTGCCGTGAGTAGCTAAGGCTTCCTTGCTACTGGTTGTGCTCCATCGACGTCGTAGGGTTTGGAGATTTTTTATGGGCAAATCGCAGCTGGTGACAGTCTCTTCGCTAGACTGTTCGATACTCTTTTATTAAAGGTAAAATGTTTGGTTTTCTTTCTAAAATGAAAGACTCACAGTAAAGTTATTTTACAGTTAGGTTTTTAATAGAAATTGAGTTTTGTAAATAACGCCCAGTATTGTGCTTTCTTTGCAGGAACTTGTGACAACTCTTGCAACCAATGACAAAGATAATGCTGGCTGGCTTTGAGGACTCGTGGCTCCAATCCGGTAAGCCCTAAGTTCAAAGAATGGGTTCTTACCCTGCTTGTAAATAGGGTTGTTGATGGTGAAACCCCGAGCTTGGAAGCTTGTCCAGTTTCTCCAGTAGATACATGGTTTTCGTTTTTTTTTTTTTTTAAGTTTCTGGTTCTATTTTGTTTAAAAACCCTCGCTATGTTGTTGGGTAGTCCGGGCCTTGAACTGGGTATTGTAATTAGTTAAATTTCTAGCCTTACGACCTGTCAATGTAATACATTAGATTTAAAAAAAAAATATTTTCTTCGAGCTCAGTCTCGTCTTGCAGTAATATTGTATATTGTGACTCTGCGTATGTTAGGGTTTTCCCTAATCGACTGTTAATGAAGAATATTACTGTCTAATATCTTTTGTAAATAGATTATTGTTATTATTTAAGACGATAACCCAATCATAGTGTGTAAGTTATAATATTAACCTACTTGTTCGGAATATACAGACTAGGGTTTTCCTGAAATGAAACCCTTGTCTAAATAAATTCTTCAATTAATTAATAATAGGATTCTGCGACTTGTTATTTCGATTAAATTATTAATACAGGTGTGTTGTGATATTTTTAAATTGTAACTATACATATATTTTCAGGAAGGACTGTAACTAGTCTATAATAGTTTAAATGTTTGTTGATATGATTATCCACGTAAATGGATTACAATTTAGATGTTTTGACTTATAATAATTAAATAAATCGATTAGGGTTTCAACCCTAAAGTTTTTCCTTCACAGGTATAAGCCTGTCTGATATTTACAAAATAGTTTTTACATATGTAAAATTTTTAGTTTCATACTAGTTATTATTTATATTTACATTGTTCTTGTTTACTAAACTGTTAAGTAGAATTTATTCAGAGTTCTGGAAAAGATATAAAAGAGACTCTGTAACTCAGTGTACTCTTTACAATTTGAGGACTTTTAATATAACCCTATTTAGTTTTATAATAAATATTAGTCTTAAATGTAGTTGATATTGTCAGAAATTAAACTAAGTGTTTAGTAGCTCGTTTAACTACTTACTGTATGTAATCATTGTAACTCTAATGTGGATTTTATGTTGCATTTCCTTCAGTTACTAAGTGAAAACAGAGATATATAAACATTTCATAACTCTGTTTAACTTTCATAATATTTTAACATAATAAAATTATTCTATTGTCTACAAATACACATTCTTATCTACTAAAACATTCTCTTATCTACTTAAACATTCTACCTGTGTTGGAGTACTGCCTGGTTTTCCAAGTGTGGAAAAACACAATGTAGAAATTATTTTTATTCTAATACATTACTTTTCTAATCAAGTTCATTTCTTCAATCATCTAAAAAGACTACTAGATTCTAACATTCTACAAACTGAATCTTTAACATTCATATATCAATCAGACTTAGATACTAACACAGTAAAACAAAATAATGTAGAACCTGTTTAGGATAGACGACAACAGCGTTAGGAGGCCATTTCTCCCTACCAATCTCCTGGAGAGCACTCAAACAACGCTTCCTCAGTACCCCTGAGCATGTTCCTGGTCTTCTTGGCTGAGAACTGGTGGAGAATGCAAACAGTAGACTACTCCAATATCTTATTAAAAACACTATGCACTCAGCAGTAAGATCTTTCAGCTTAAAAGCTGCACTAGATCAATCAACAGTTATCCCCTCAAACACTTTCCATAATTCCCTTCCATTGAATTTCTCTGAAGTACATTCATTCACCTGAATGATCACTTCTCTAGAATGAGCAGCCTCAGCTCTCTTCAATGGGATTTTTTATAAAGATTGCCTAGGTCTTTTTGGGTTAGTTTTCATTAATTGAGCCACTTGCTCTGATTCCACTTTCTTGGGGAATCATGACCCCAAATGTAGGGAGGTTGCCACCTGCAACAGTTGGAAGTGGTTTGAGGATGCTGCCACATGTCAGTTTGCTCTCCACCCAGTGTCCTCCACCAATTTAACCAGTAAACACTCTTTTAACAACTCTCCTAAGCTGTTGTCTCCTCCTTTATTTATTTATAATAAAAGTATTCAAAATTACATTAAATATCCTTGACTCTGCTGAGTCATCAATTACAACTTAGCATAAAATTTAACATATTGTCCTCAAATAAAATCAAATAATATAAAATTGTTTTTGCAAAATTGGGGCATGTGACATACACACCCCCTTAAAATATAACATCATCCTCGATGTTATTTATTCTTTGTCCTCAAAATTCCCCTAGAACAAAATTGGATATGCATCCCGCATATTACTTTCCAATTCCTAGGTGGCGTCTTTTGGACTAAGATGCTTCCATTGCACTTTCACTTGACCAATGGTGCGGTTCCGAAGTGTGATCTCCCTCTGCCCGATGATACAGTCCGGTTCCACCAGAAAATCTCCTTCTGGTTCCACTTGTACATCATTCCAGTTAACAACATGAGTAGCATCATGAACATATTTCTTTAATATAGAAATGTGAAAAACATTATGTACTCTTAAATTTGATGGTAATGCTAATTGATAAGCTACTTGTCAAATCCTGGATAGTATTTCAAATGGACCATAGTAACAAGGTGCTAGTTTTGCACAACTACCCAATCTCAGAGAGCTCTTTTTGGGCCTCACCTTGATGAACACATGTTCACCTACCTGAAAATCCTTTGGAGTTATTTTAAGGTCTGCTTGACTTTTCTGTCGATCCTATGCAATTTTCAGATTACTTTGTACTTGCTTAACAATTTTTTCCATTTCCTTTAATAGTTCATGACCTAATACTAATATATCCACCAGATTACTCCAAGAGATAGGAGTATTACATTTCCTTCCATACAAGATTTCGAAAGGACTAAATCTGGCTGACACTTGATAATTATTATTATAAGCAAATTCTACCAGATGCAAATAATCCTCCCATTTACCTGGCTGGTCTTTCACATACATTATTAATAAATCTTCCAGTACTTGGTTTACTCTTTCTTTCTATCCATCTGTTTGAGGATGGAACGAAGTACTAAAATTTAATGTAGTGTTTAATCCTTTAAACAGAGATTTCCAAAAGTTACCTGTAAATTTAGGATCTCTATCTAAGATTATAACTTTTGGTATTCCATGCAGTCGGAAAATTTGTTTTAGAAAGATATCAGCTATGTTTGTAGTTTTATACGTAGTTTTAATAGGTATAAAGTGAGCTGCTTTACTTAATTTATCGACCACTACCATGATAGAATCATTTAAATTTTGATTTTTAGGCAGTCCAGTAACAAAATCAAGACTAATTATCTCCCATTTCCAGCTAGGAATGGGCAATGGCTGAAGTAATCCAGCTGGGTGTTGATGTTCAGTTTTTACCTGTTGACATTTAAAACACCTAGTGATATACTCTGCTAGTTCAGTCTTCATGTTTGGCCAAAAAATATTCTTTTCTTAACATAGCTATAGTCTTTTGATAGCCTGGATGACCTGAGTATGGAGTTTTGTGGATTTCATCTAAAATTAATAACTTAACTTTAGGTACATTAGGTACATACATTCTGTCTTTATACAGTAAAAATTCTTTTTCATTCAAACTGTACCCTTTACGTAAGCTTTATGTTGGATTTTCTTTCGCTTTAGCTTGTAAGTTTTGGTAAATTTCATCTTGTTCTATCCCCTCTTTAATCCGTTCATCTAGATCTGTTGTATAAGTGCTGATAAGTGCTGTGAAGTTCAGCCTTGCATTCCTACTTAATGCATCAACAACTTTATTTTCTTTACCTTTAATGTGCTGAATTTCGAAATCATACTCACTTAGGAAAGCTAGCCACCTAGCTTGTCTGGCATTTAGATTAAGCCGATCTAATAGATATTTTAATCCTTTATTATCAGTCATTAAAATAATTTTTTTGCCAATTAGGTGATGACGCCACATCTTTAGAGCATGTATAACAACAGCTAATTCTAGATCATAAGTTGCATAATTCTTTTCATGAATTTTTAATTTCCTAGACTCATAAGCAATAACATGCCTTTCTTGAGTCAAAACACCGCATAAACCATCATTGCAGGTGTCAGTGCACACTACAAATTCTTTATTTGGATCAGCTATTCTTAAAATAGGTGCACTGGTTAATAAAGTTTTTAACTTTTTAAAGCTTTCCTCGCATTTCTGGTTCCAATCAAATTTCTTTCCTTTCTTCTGCAAAGAAGTTATCAGATTCACGATTCTCAAAAATGCTTCAATGAACCTCCGGTAATAACCGGTAATTCCCATGAAGGATCGAACATCAGTTACATCCTTAGGAACTGGCCAATCTTCGATCGCCTTTATCTTTTCGGGATCCACTGAAATCCCTTCCTTAGTCACCACATGACCTAAGTACTAAATTTTATCCTTAAAGAAATCGCATTTACTAAACTTTGCAAAGAGTTGCTGATCTCGTAGCTCTTGCAAAACAATTTTTAAATGTTCTTTATTTTCTTCTTTAGTTTTTGAATAGATTAATATGTTGTCGATAAACACGACCACAAACTTATCTAGATACTTATGCATAACGTTGTTCATTAAACACATAAAAACAACAGGGGCATTTGTAAGCCCGAATGACATGACGACAAACTCGTAATGACCATATCGAGTCCTAAAAGTTGTTTTAAAGATATCTTCATCGTTAATCCTAACTTGGTGATATCCAAACCTTAAATCAATTTTTGAAAACACCGTGGCTCCATGTAGTTGATCAAATAGATAATCTATGCGAGGCAATGGGTATCTATTTTTAATAGTCATCTTATTCAACTAACGGTAGTCTATGCAAAGTCGCATGGTTCCATCCTTTTTCTTAACGAAGATGACAGGTGCTCCCCAGGGAGACACACTAGGTTGAATATACTTTTTGTCAATAAGTTCTTTTAATTGTGACTTTAATTCATTAAGTTCAAGTATATTCATTCAATAAGGGGCCTTTGAGTTGGGTACTGCACCAGGTACCAGCTCAATGGTAAAGTCTAGTTCCCTTTTCGGAGGTAATCCCATAATTTGTTCCGGAAATACATCAGCATATTCTCTTAAAACTGGTATGTCCTCCAATTTTAATTTGTTTGTTTTATTTAGATTCTCTTCATCAGTTATTGTTATTGCATAAGCTTTACAACCCTTCCTAACAACTCTCTTAAGCTGCAGAGCAGAAATCTACCTTATAGTTGTTTTTCTAGGGATTCCCTTTACACTTATTTATTTTCCCTCATTATTTATACACATAAAGGTTTTATCATAACAATTTAAAATCACCCTATGTTGTTCCAACCAATCCATACCGATTAGTAATTCATAAGAACCAAGAGGTAATACATTAAGCTTTACAATAGTTTCAAATTGATCCATAACTACTGCACATTCTTTTACAAAACTAGTTACCTTCCTTTTTGCACCAGCGGCTAACTAAACCAACAAAGAATTTTCAAATTTTTCAACAGGCAGCTTACATTTTTCTACCAATTTAGGTGAAATATAACCGAGACTAGCTCCTGGATTAATTAAAATAGCTATAGGGGTTTGGTTTAACATACCTTCTACTTCCACCATGGAAGTTTGATATTTTGCTTGTCGATTCTCCAAGGCTACATTGATTCTAGGCATAGTCCTCGCTAACTCTCCAACAGTCATCTCCTCCTGTATAGTATGGATATTACTGACAATCTTTTTTTGATTAGGATAGACTGAGGCATAATGTGGGCCATTACACTCCCAGCACTTTATAGGTTCTTTGTGCTCAAAGTTCTTGGTGTAATTACCATGTTTATTAGCAGATTCTTTACCCTTTGAATTATTCTGATTACTTGGTGCATTATTCTTATTCCCTTGGAAGTTCTTGTTAGGAAAATTTCTGGACTTATTGTTTTTAGAATTCTAGTTGGGCACAAATTCTTACTTCTTTTGATCATAATGGTTGTTATTCTTTTTGGCCTTCCAGTTGGCCATGCTTTCCTTCTTTCGATTTTGTTCATAACAAAAGTTGGCTTTCCTCATAGCTTCTTCCAAAGTTTTTGGATTGTCATACTCAATCCTGTCCTTAATACGATAAGGTAGACAACTGAGGAATCGTTGTACCTTTGGTTTTTCATCTACAAGGTATGGCACATACCTAAGCAGACTTAAAAACTTGCTGTTCAGATCTTTCATAGTCATTGATCCTAATTTAAGCTCATATAATTCTTTTGCTCTCTCTTCATAGTACTGTTCGGACAGAAATTTCTTTTTAAAGTACCTCTCGAAGGTACTCCAATTTACGTTATTCTCTTTTATTCCCTTCACTCTCTTCAAGTCCTGCCACCAAATATCAGCCTTTCCTGAAAGATTGTAGATAGCCATTCTAGCCTTTAATTGGTTAGGATAGTTATAAATCTAGAAGTACTTCTTCTTTCCAAATAACTAGGATTCTGCTTCCTCCCCCTTCTCAGTCTCTCCATTGAATGTTGGTGGTTTAATCTTTTTAAACTCCCCAGAAATTTCCTCATAGGGTTTATATTTTTTCTTTTTAATATAATGATTGTCATCACTACTATCACTAGTGGAATGAAAATTACATTGATCACCAAATACCTCTGAAGAGGAGCTGCTTTCATTTTTAGTTTGTTTAATCTTTTTATATTTATGTTGATGACTTCTATCTTTTGAATCAGCTCTTTCCCCCCTTCCCTCAGTTTGAAATCTTTCTATTAGGATCTAATTCAACTCCTCCTGAGCCCTCAAAATCCTTTCATTCTCTCGTTTAATAGATTCCATTTTAGATTTTAAGTCTTTTACTATTTGTAACAGTTTTGAGGAATTAGTGGTTAGATCTTCCTGTATAGGGTCTCTTGGTAAGTTTTCTCGTTCAATAAATGGAGATTCCTCTTCCGCATATTCCTCTAGCCTTTCCATACTTGTTTTTAAACTTCAAAAACAATTTCTCTGTTGAATGACATTAAAAGAAAATAACATCAGCAAATTAATTTAAAATCACTGTTTCATAAAAGCAAGTTGGGCTTCATCAAGGCCTAGTGTTTGAACCTTGTGCTCTAATACCACATGTCAAAATCCCAAATTTTCACAAAAATAATTTTTTTTAAAGATAAACTAAAATGCTGAATATGCGGTTTACTAACAGCTAATGGTTAGCGGAAAATGAAACAGTCCAATGATTAGTATTATACATTTTCAAATTACGTTAACTAAAGTAGCTTCTTTTTTGTAACGTAAATAAGATTTACTTGCATACTGTCTTCTTTTAGTTTACTAATAAGTCTACTTTATGGCAAGTAGGTGGAATCTAACTTTGAATCCTGGGCTTACTTAGCATTTATGCTAATGCAGATGGATTACTGGTTCTTACAAGTTCACAGGTATGATCGAACAAGTAGATGTTTTAAATTCTTATGGTAGCAAGAAGTATTTCTGTTTGCAAAATAATATGCAAGTAAAAATAAGCTGATAATTTTCAAGAAACTTCAATGAGGTAAATTAATTTATCTTTTCTAGTTCTTCTTGTAAGTAGAGTTTAGATATATGGGTTCCTTTCTTTATTAAGCTTAGCGACACCAAAGATACTTACTGTGAACTCTAAGCACGTAATCTTTGTCGTATATTTACTTCTATTTAACATGCTTATCTCGCAAATGTTATATTTATTCGTACTATTTGTTTTTATTCATGAAAGAGCTTCTATCAATACTGATAGTAAAGATTCTCAATAGAATATATGTTTCGATTTCATTTTTAACTTACTAGTTATGGAAGTTATCAACCTGTTACTTGTATGTAAAAACCAGTTGTTCACTAACAAGTTATCAACTTTCTTACTTATATTAACGTCGTACTGCATGTACTATTGTAACCACATACATTATCGTATTATTTACTGAAGTACCAATCTGATCGTCATTTGCATTTTGTAGGGATCTTACTGCCTAGAAATCTCCTTGACATTATAAGCTTGACTATTGTAAAAATAACTACATCATTTCAAGATGGAATACTATTTGCCCTTACTTTGTAAATCTAAGTTAATCAGTGTCATTCCAATGATTATAGACTTGAGCATGGTTATTCCATTATAATTTACTATTACCATAATGCCTCTCTTATATTAAGTTAATGTTTATAGTAGCTATTATGGTAGATCTTTCTACTATGATCAAAATTCTACCCTATGCTAAGTACAGGTTATCTTGAACAATCACAAACTATCTCGCCCAATATAAAATGTTATGGTATTTTACTAGTATTGACAAGTCGAGAAGCAACTAGTGTTTACGAACGTTTAAACCCAAGTCGAACTTTGTAAAAGTCATGTTTATAATCTTTTACTATGCCATTCAACTCCATATATTATAACCACCCAAGCCGTTGGTTTATAAGTGATAAGTTTGGATTATAATACATGCATTCTTAACATCGTTTTGCAAGTATGTAAATCTATTTGTAGATAGAAAGGTTCTAAGCATGATCGACTTCAGGATTATCCATAAGATTAAATGGTTACCGCCTTTCACTAGGGTCAACGTTAAGAAATTATTGTTTAACCAAATGCCAAATTCGAAGCTATCAAACATTACGATATAGATTATATATGAATATCGATGTGATATACGTATGTGTACTTCATAGTTTATGCATAGTTTGATGAAAATAATTGTTTTAATAATTTTGATGAATGAACCACAGGTGGACTTTGGAATCGACCCTTGCATGGTTAGAAATATTTGAGGGCACGTGGTCACCTCCTGTCCATGTATTGGCGATATAAAATCTTGCAACCCTATTCGCTTTGTCATTTTTTCTCCGAAGTTCCCGTTGGCCTTCGGGCTGCTCTGCATAGTTTCATGGCGGCTGTGAGGATTCTTCCTGTACTAGCTTGCTCCCAAAACTTGGGTTTTAAAGTTGTTGTAGTATCTTGAGTTCGGTCTTGTTGCCAACCTTCTTAGCCGTGGGTTTTACTATGTGATATTTTACTGGTTTTGTTTGCATTTGGCTCGCGGCCTGTCCTTAGCTCCATCTTGCTTTCCCCATGGCCTGTCACTGCTGTGAGTAGCTAAGGCTTCGTTGCTACTGGTTGTGCTCCATCGGCGTTGTAGGGTTTAGAGATTTTGTATGGGCAAATCGCAGCTGGTGATAGTCTCTTTGCTAGACTGTTCGATACTCTTTTATTAAAGGTAAAATGTTTGGTTTTCTTTCTAAAATGAAAGACTCACAGTAAAGTATTTTTACAGTTAGGTTTTTAATAGAAATTGAGTTTTGTAAATAACACCGAGTATTGTGCTTTCTTTGCAGGAACTTGTGACAACTCTTGCAACCGGTGACGAAGATAATGCTGGCTGGCTTTGAGGACTTGTGGCTCCAATCCGGTAAGCCCTTGTTTCAAAGAATGGGTTCTTACCCTGCTTGTAAATAGGGTTGTCGATGGTGAAACCTCGAGCTTGGAAGCTTGTCCAGTTTCTCCATTAGATACATGGTTTTCGGTTTTTTTTTTTAATTTGTTGGTTCTATTTTGTTTGAAAACCCTCGCTATGTTGTTGGGTAGTCCCGGCCTTGAACTGGGTATTGTAATTAGTTAAATTTCCAGCCTTACGGCCTGTCAATGTAATACATTGGATTTAAAAACAAAAATATTTTCTTTGAGCTTAGTCTCGTTTTGCAGTAATATTGTATATTGTGATTCTGTGTATGTTAGGGTTTTCCCTAATTGACTGTTAATGAAGAATATTACTGTCTAATATCTTTTGTAAATAGATTATTGTTATTATTTAAGACTGTAACCCAGTCATAGTGTGTAAGTTATAATATTAACCTACTTGTTCAGAATATGCAGACTAGGGTTTTCCTGAAATGAAACCCTTGTCTAAATAAATTCTTTAATTCATTAATAATAGGATTCTGCTACTTGTTATTTCGGTTAAATTATTAATACAGGTGTGTTGTGATATTTTTAAATTGTAACTGTACATATATTTTCAGGAAGGACTGTAACCAGTCTATAATAGTTTAACTATTTGTTGATATAATTATCCAGGTAAATGGATTACAATTTAGATGTTTTGACTTATAATAATTAAATAAATTGATTAGGGTTTCAACCCTAAAGTTTTTCCTTCATAGGTATAAGCTTGTCTGATATTTACAAAATAGTTTTTACATATGTAAAATTTTTAGTTTCATACTAGTTATTATTTATATTTACATTGTTCTTATTTACTAAACTCTTAAGTAGAATGTATTTAGAGTTCTGGAAAAGATATAAAAGAGACTGTGTAACTCAGTGTACTCTTTTCAATTTAAGGACTTTTAATATAACCCTATTTAGTTTTATAATAAATATTAGTCTTAAATGTAGTTGATATTGTCAAAAATTAAACTAAGTGTTTAGTAGCTCGTTTAACTACTTACTGTATGTAATGATTGTAATTCTAATGTGGATTTTTCTGCTGCATTTCATTCAGTTACTAAGTGAAAACAGAGATATATAAACATTTCATAACACTGTTTAACTTTCATAATATTTTAACATAAATAAAATTATTCTATTGTCTACAAATACACATTCTTATCTACTAAAACATTCTCTTATCTACTTAAACATTCTACCTGTGCTGGAGTACTGCCTGGTTTTCCAGGTGTGGAAAAACACAGTCTAGAAATTATTTTTATTCTAACACATTACTTTTCTAATCAAGTTCATTTCTTCAATCATTTAAAAAGACTACTAGATTATAACATTCTACAAACTGAATCTTTAACGTTCATATATCAATCAGACTCAGATACTAACACAGTAAAACAAAATAATGTAGAACCTATTTAGGATAGACGACAACAGCGTTAGGAGGCTGTTCCTCCCTACCAATCTCCTGGAGAGCGCTTAAACAACACTTCCTTAGGACCCCCGAGCCTTTTCCTGGTCTTCATGGCTGAGAACTGATGGAGAATGCAAACAGTAGACTAGTCCAATATCTTAGTAAAAACACTCTGCTCTCAGCAGTAAGATCTTTCAGCTTAAAAGCTGCACTAGATCAATCAGCAGTTATCCCCTCAAACACTTTCCACAATTCCCTTCCATTGAATTTATTTGAAGTACATTCATTCACCTGAATGATCACTTCTCTAGAATGAGCAGCCTCAGTTCTCTTCAATGGGAATTTTATAAAGATTGCCTAGGTCTTTTTGGGTCAATTTTCATTAATTGAGCCACCTGCTCTGATTCCACTTTCTTGGAGAATCATGACCCCAAATGTAGGGAGGTTTCCACTTGCAATAGTTGGAAGTGGTTTGAGGATGCTGCCACATGTCAGTTTGCTCTCCACCCAATCTCCTCCACCAATTTGACCAGTAAACACTCTTTTAACAGCTCTCCTAAGCTGTTGTCTCCTCCTTTATTTATTTATAATTAAAATATTCAGAATTACATTGAATATCCTTGACTCCACTGAGTCATCAATTACAACTTAGCATAAAATTTAACATATTGTCCTCAAATAAAATCAAATAATATAAAATTGTTTTTGCAAAATTGGGGCATGTGACATTAAGCCTTTAAATAAATATTTCTAGAAGTTTCCCGTGAATTTAGAGTCCATGTCAGAAATTATAACTTTTGGATTCCATGTAAACATAAAAATTTGTTTCATAAATATTTTGGCAATATTAGCAGCCTTATGAGTGGTCTTTACCGGTGTAAAATGGGTTGTCTTACTGAGTTTGTCAACAATTACCATTATAAAATCATTCTGGTTTTGATTTTTATGTAAACCTGTAATGAATTTAATGGTGAGTATTTCCCATTTCCAGCTAGGAATTGGTAACAACTGTAATAAACCGGTTGGATGTTGATGCTCAGTCTTAACATGTTGACATTCAAAACATCTAGCAATATATTCTGCCAACTCATTCTTCATATTCGGCCAAAAGTAATCTTTCCGTAACATATTTATTGTCTTTTGATAGCGAGGGTGTCCAAAATAAGGACTCTTATGTATTTCATTTAAGATTATCAACTTAACTTTAGGTACATTAGGAATATACAATCTATTTTTTTAAAGTATTAACTCCTTTTCATTTAGAATGTAGCCTGTACTTAAACTTTCAGTTACATTTTCTGCCACTATAGCTTGCAATTTTCGGTAATTTTCATCGAATTTTACTTTTTCTTCGAGCCGATCTTCTAAATTTGTTTTGTAAGTACTGATTACTGCCATAAAATTTAGTCTTGCATTTCTACTTAAAGCATCAACTACTTTATTTTCCTTCCCCTTGATATGTTGGATCTTGAAATCATATTCGCTAAGGAAAGCTAGCCACCTAGCTTGCCTTGTGTTTAAATTTGGTTGATTCAACATATACTTTAAACCCTTATTATCCGATAGTAAAATAAATTTTCTTCTGATCAAGTGATGGTGCCACATCTTTAATGCATGTATCATGGCAACCAATTCTAGATCGTAAGTAGCGTAATTTTTCTCGTGAATTTTAAGTTTCTTGGACTCGTATGCTATTATGTGTCTTTCTTGAGTTAAGACCCCACCAAGGCCATCGTTGCATGCATTAGTGCATACAACAAAATCCTTGTTAGGATCCGCAATTCTTAAAATGGGTGCAGTAGTTAACAATTATTTTAATTTCTTAAAACTTTCTTCACATTTTTTATCCCATACAAATTTCTTCCCCTTTTTCTGTAAAGAAGTTATGGGATTTGCGATCCTTGAGAAACCCTCAATGTACCTTCGATAATACCCGATGATCGCCATGAATGACCGTACATGGGATTTCCAATCCTTGAGAAACCCTCAATGGACCTTTGATAATACCCGGTGATCCCCATGAATGACCGTACATCAGTCACATCTTTTGGGACTTGTTACAGAGAGAAATTTCTATGGCTTGGGGTACCACAACAGACAGATTAAATCTAGAAATCAATCCTTTCCTATATGCAAGAGAAACCAAACATCTAACACTAAAGGATCTCGATTCGTACTTATTCCAGACGGTTGATGTAGATCCTCGTTGAGCTTTTCCACTCTCGCTTGTATTAGCAATTTACTTCCTTAACATTCAACAAACAAGACAAGCATGCTGTATATAATTGTGTTAGACCTACTCTAGCATATATATTCAATAACATATAAGCATTTAAAAGCATCCATGGATCAAGTACTCATTTAAATACACATTATTGGACAAGAAAAGATATTTCTATTGATATAAAACAGAGATTACAATAGAGACAACCTCTGTCGGAACATCGAATCAGAGAAACTAAGTCCCCCACTTGGGCCTCCACCACTTCAATCCTCCATCTCTTCATAGCAAGCTCACAAGCAACAGGAAAGCTTGGGAAGAACACAAAGTTCTCCAAGGGACAAAGGGATGCAGACTCAAGGATAAGCTCTGGCAACAATGGACTATAGTTTTCTTGCTCTTCAATTCCTCTCCCTTCAATGTATCCAAAGGGTTCCTTATATAGCTCTTCAATGGGGTAATGGAAGGTCAAATTCGAGCGATCTCAAGGCATATGGAAGGCCAAGAGACAAGTGACTCAGATCCACATCAAGGAAAACTCCAAAATCATTTGGCCTTTTGCACACATCTCAATGTACGCGGGTTTAAGGGTCAAATCTGCGTATATACTTGAGAAAGGGATTAAAATTCATGTATGGAAATTATTGCATGTTTTTAGGGATGATCTTGGAAACATCAAAGGTACAAAATTGGTCCATGGGGTCTAAAGAGTCTGCAGAGGGACATGGAAGGCCATAAAGGTGTGATCCACTATGTGTGGTAATATCAGCTGTAACAGGACCGACCATTCGTTAATTGCTTTGATCTTATCTGGTTCAACCAAGATCCCATCTTTAGTTATTATGTGACCCAAGTATTGTATTTTGTCTTTGAAAAAGTCACATTTACTGAACTTGGCATAAAGCTGATGTTCCCTTAACTCTTGTAAAATTATTTTTAAATGTTCTTCGTGCTCTTCTTTAGTCTTAGAATAGATTAGAATATCATAAATAAAAACTACTATAAACTTATCTAGATATTTATGTGATACGTTGTTCATTAAACACATGAAGATCATCGGGGCATTAGTTATCCCAAATGGCATTACAACGAACTCATAGTGACCATATCGAGTACTAAAAACCGTCTTGAAAATATCCTCATCCTTAATCCGAACTTGATGATAAACGGATCTTAAGTCAGTTTTTGAAAATACTGTTGCTCTGCGCAATTGATCAAACATATTGTTTATGCGGGGCAACGAGTATCTATTTTTAATTGTCATCTTATTAAGCTGATGGTAGTTAATGCATAAGCGCAGAGTACCTTCCTTTTTAACAAAGATGATCGGTGCTCCCTAACGAGACACACTTGGTCTTATATACTTCATATTTATCAGTTCTTTTAATTTCAATTTTAGTTCATTAAGCTCCAGGATGTTTATCCGGTAAGGAGTTTTTGAGTTAGGCACCGCACAAGGTACCGGTTCTCTTTTCGGAGGCAATCCCAAAATTTCCTTTGGAAATACATCCAAATAACTTCCCAGAACTGGTACATCTTCTAATTTAAGTTTGTCTTCTTTATTAATGTGTTCTTCATTAGTTATAGTTACAACAAAAGCTTCACATCCCTTCCGAACAACCCTTTTTAGTTGTATGGCAGAAATCTGTCTGGTTGCTGTTTTCCTAGGGATTCCTTTACTGTCACCATTTCTCCTTCATTATTTAAACATGTAAAAGTTTTATCAAAACAATTTAACACTACTCGATGCTGTTCCAACCAATCGATTCCAATTAATACATCATAGGAGCCTAACAGAAGTACATTCAACTTTACAGAACTTTCAAACTGATTCATAAACAATGTACAATCTTTCACAAAATCAATTACTTTTCTTTTTGCTCCCGTAGCTAATTGAACCAGCCATGACTTTGCAAATTTCTCTATTGGTAGTTTACTTTTATCCACTAAACTAGGAGAGACATAACTCAGGATAGCTCTTGGGCCAATTAAAATAGAAATGGGTTTATGGTTCAGCATACCTTCTATTTCCACCATGGAAGTCTGATATTCAACTTGTCTGTTTTCCAATGCTACATTGATTTTGGACATCCCTCTCACTAAATCATCAACCATTGTTTCTTCCTGCACAGCATGAATGTTGTTGATGGTCTTATTTTTGTTAGGAAAGAATGATACATAGTGAGGTCCCTGGCATTCCCAACATTTTATCGGTTCCTTACGTTCATTATTTTTATCATAATTACTGTGATTATTTGTAAATTCTTTATTTCTTGGGACGATAGGATTTCGATGTGGGCTACCTTTTGAATTACTTCCTTGAACTTTATGATACAAAGTTTGCGTGAGTTATTATGCCCAAAACTTCGATTAGGTGTGCAAATTTTCTTCCTTGATTCAAAATTATTATTAGGCCTTTTTGTTTTCCAGTTTGGCATGGTCTCCCTTTTCTGGTTCTGCTCATAGCATAAATATACTTTCTGCATGGCCTCTTCAAGGGTATTGGGATTATCATATTCAATTCTGTCCTTAATATGAAAAGGTAAACAACTCAGAAACCGCTGTACCTTGGGATTTTCATCAACAATATAAGGCACATAATGCAGTAAGTTTAAAAATTTACTATTTAACTCTTTCATAGTCATGGTTCCCAACCTTAAGTCATAAAATTATTTAGCTCGTTCCTCGTGATATTTATTCAACATAAATTTCTTTTTAAAGTACTTCTTAAAAGTGCTCCAGTTTATATTTTTCTCTTTTATGCCCTTAACTCACTTGATGTCCTGCCACCAAATGTCAGCTTTTCCAGTTAAGTTATATATTGCCGTCCTTGCTTTTAACTGATTTGAATAAATATATATCTGAAAGTACTTTTTTCATTCCAGACAGCGATGCTTCGACTTCCTCTCCTTTTTTTGTTTCACCATAAAAGGTTGGTGGCTTAATCTTTTTGAACTCTCCATAAATCTCTTCATAAGTCTTGTATTTCTTCTTTCTAGAGCAATAATTACTCTCACTAGTGTCACTAGAGCGAGTGATAATTACTCTTGCTAGTGTCACTAGAATTCTGGCGTTTCTTTCTGCGTGAATTACCATTAATTTTAGAAGAAGAACTACTTTCAATTTTAGAGTATTTTGACCTTTTACTCTTATGTTGATAGGACATAGTCTCAGATTCTATATGTTTATCCTTTTCTTTGTTATAAAACTTTTCCATCAATATTTGATTTAGCTTCTCCTGAGCTCTTAGGATTTTCTCATTTTCCTTTTTAACAGTCTCCATTTCAGTTTTTAAATCCTTAATTGTTTGCAGTAATTCAGATGAGTTATTAGTTATATCTTCTTTAGCAGGTTCTTTTCTAAAGTTATTTTGTTCATTTAACGGGGACCTCTCTTCAGCATACTCTTCAAGCCCTTCCATACGTGCAATTTTAATTCAGAAATATTATGTACAACAACATTCAAAATCATAAATCAGTATCCATACTTTTTATTTACTTTTTGTTTACGTGTGCTGAGCCACTTCAGGCCTAGTGTCTGAATGTGTGCTCTGATACCATATGTACTAACCCAAAATTCACAAAAGTTTAAATTTTTTTTGTGTGTCATTTCATGTTAAGTCATAGCCTAACAATGTTAATTTAACAATTAACTTTAGTTTGATTAACACATAGACTACAAGACAAAACATTAAGAGAAACTTAGGAGTTAATTTCTCTTTGTTAACTGTGACTAATATGGTACAAAATTTTACTTACTAATTTGTAAGTCACATGCTACTAACTGTATTCAAACTATATTGATTTTTTAGTCTTGAATAAAATGGTTATCATAAGTTAAAAAGTTCCAATTCCTGAATTTTGATCATTCGTTTATTTATAAGAATAAGTATGAATCTGATGGTTGTTTTTCTTTTCTTACTGAAGGGGCTTTAGGTTAGCCCGAGGCTTACTTAGATTTTCTTAAATCTAATGCAGATTCGATGCTTGTACATGATTTATAGGTAAACTGACTTCCAGGTTTATGATGTAAGAAAATTATGATTCGGAAGACTGAATGAGTAATATAGAAAAGATCTTCAAAATTACATTTATTGATTAGATTCTCAAAGCGTAAGAGTTCCTAGGCCTATAACCTGGAGTATTCTACCTAGGTAGCGAAAATGGAGTTGGTAAAGTTATTATTTGTTTTAAAAAATAAATTATATGTTTGATGGTATATAGTTATCAACTATTTTTTTGTTGTTTGTAAAAACCAAAAGCTTGAATCCATTTTTATTTGGTTTTTAACTATGAATTCTGACCATGTAAAATCTAGGTCTTTCCTAAGTCCTAAAATTATTGTTATTGGTTGGCAACCATAGATTAACAAAACTAGGCATATATTAGATGCATAAAATATAACAATTTTAACCTAGCTAAAACTTCACAATGCATACATAAAACTATAATCTAGCTCAAGCTTCAACATACCAAATAATAACTTGTTTAAACTTAAGCAAAAGTAATAGTAATACTTTGCATATAATAACTTGTATATTTTAAACCAAAGTAATGGTATTACTTTGTATATAATGCGGGGTTTAACGTGCAGATTTCAAAACTATAACAAAACCCAAAATAATTTAGATGGTAGTGGAGTCCACGTGGAGGATGCTCACTAGCTGAAGGGTTTTGGAAATAAACCCTATGCCTTTTCAATGAAGTTATCTTAAATGCATTTTAGCTTCAATAGTTTGTTGCTTTTGGAATGGAGGAGCAGGACGATAGGTCCTCGGCTCCTAGGGTCTTTGCACAAGCTGTGGTTTCTTGATTTGGCCGTGACATTAACGAGTTTGATTTTTCTGGTTCCTTTCCTTAATCGTTCTTTGAGCTCTGCCGAGGTGTTAGCAGGTCTAAAGCTTGGGTTATTTGTCATCTTCGTTTCAGTGAACTCCATGCTAACAACTGGTAAGTGGTTATGAAACCTTCTTAGCATTATTCTATTCTTTATTGAGATTATCTATACTAAGCTATTTTACTAACAATTTGAAACTGTTGGTTGTTTGAATGTAGGTGAAATATACTTGGCGATTTACGGTCGAAAGTTGAAGGAAATTCCTATGATGCTCAAGGGTGTGGGCACGATAGGCTCGGTAAGCCTCGGTCCCAAACCTGGGATACCCTTCATCATGACTGTGTCTGTGGTGTTTTCGATGGTGCTTGTGGATTATTACTACGATGTTCAGAATTTACTTGTGGTAGATTTGTTGTTTTGTTTTGGATTAGTGATGGAGGTCGTATGGCCATCTTTAGTGATAAACCCTTAGGGTTTCTCCAGTGAGCTACGACTCTTGTAAAAGAATGAATAGGGTAAATATAATAATGATCCAGGGTTTTGCAAAACGTTGTTTAGAACTGTTTTTATATATGTGAAGCATCCTCAGCCTTTTGTTTAGCCACCGCACTCTTTCGTGGTTACGAATATGTTTAAGCATTTTTGGTTTTAATTAAAGTGTTGACTATAATGGTTATTTTATTGATAATTTAAAAGACTTTGTTTAATTAAATTGTTTCTCGGAGGTAGAGTTTACGACAAGCATGTAACTAACTGTTAGCATTGTTTTCTTTTGTGATTCGGTTGCACCGTGTGTTAAGAAGAGTTTTCCGTTATAACAATATTTTGTTAGGATTTATTTTATGGCTATGAACTGGGTAAAGCCAATGGAATTTTAGTTGTTTAAAAGAAATGGATTTGAGTAACCTATACCGTAAAGAATAATTCTAGGGTTTGGTTTTGATATCAGTTTTGGTAAATAGGTTAAACTAGTTAACTTCGGATTTTCGAAAAATATATAGACTATGGTTAAATGATGATAGTTTTCCTTTTACTATAGAAGAGCTGGTAATCTATTCTTTTTCATAAAGGGATTCTGTACATACATATGCGGGTTTATATTAGTGGATTAGGGTTTACAAACACAAGTTATAAGAATAATAATTGAGTTATGAAGGTTGTTTACAGCTGGTTTTCTGAGTAACTCAATTATGTACTAAAAATGTGATAGTTCCTAATCATTTCGAGTCTTTTGAAAGTTCATCATGAACTTACTATGTTTGATGTTTTTAAAAGAAACGAAAAGAGGTTTAACTATGTATTATTTACTATAATATAACTAGAGTAATGTTGTTTGTATTTTATGTTTTTAAAGTATTAAAATAAAGAAAGAGTTTTCTTTACTAAGTATAATTAATTTGTTTGTATTAAAGTAATTATTATTATATTATACTATATTCAGTTTTATGACTGAGTGACAGAATCTTACCCAGTATAAAAAGTTGTAACTTGAAATGGAAATATTATGGTAATTAGCTCGTAAATAACAACAAAAGCTTTCAATGTTTTAACAATTATTTGAAAATAATGCGGGTAACTTATAAATAGAAAACATTAGTGATTCACTTCTACCTAAACTCTTCAATTTGATAACAGTTTCAGATCATTTTATCCATGTATAAACATTCCTATTTACCTTTAAACAAACCTTATGTACTGGAGTACTTCATCGTAAGATGAGTGGAAAAATACAGAAAGGAATTTTACTCATTAATCAGTGTTATCTAATTCTCGGTTCATTTTTTCAGGTAAACATATACAAGTAAACTTTCTGAGTAAATTGAAGACTTAAGAATTCTATTAACATATTCATAATATCTAAGTAATAAAAGAAAAACATAAATACTTCAATCCAATAAATTGGTTAAACATAAATAAGCATGATAACACAATGGAACCTGATAACTTGTAGAAGAGACAAACAACCCAAGGAGCTTGTTCCACCCAACCTTTTCTTGAAGATAGCTCAATTGCTTGTCTTAGGACCCCCGAGCTTGTCCAGTGATCCACCAGGATGAAAGTATTGTATGAAGAAATGGGATTAAATACCTTTGCAACTCCACAAAAGCACTTAACAACAGTAATTTTGTCCTTAGTAGTAATGAACTCAGCTAACAAGCTACACTAGTTCTGAAAACAGTCTTAATCACTCAATCCACTTCAACCTTTCCTCTCATTGAATCTCTTGTGCACCTTTCTTAACTTCAGAAATTTCACAAGGTAATGATTGAGTAGCCCCCAAGTGAAGTCGATGGATAGATATATGCATGCATAGGTCTTTTTGGTCAGTTTTTTAGTTAATGAGCCACCTGCTTTGTTCCATTTTCTTGGGGAACATGACCAAAAAATTAGGGAGGTTTCCCCCCTTACAACAGCTACAAGTGGTTGAGGATGCTGCCATGTGTCAGTTTACTCTCAACCTAGTCTATTCCTCCTAGTGGGTCAGTGGGCACTCATTCAACAGTCTCCTTAGGCTATTTGTCTCATCTTTTATTTATTAACTAAAAAAATATTCAACATTATTAATTAGAGTCATCCTTGACCCCACATGGTCAATAGTCATAAAATTTACAATAAAAGTAAAATATAATGTTTTCTTAAACATAAAATGTTATTGAAATTGGGGTACGTGACATACACCCCCCCTTATGTCCAACATCATCCTCGATGTTGTTTTATTCATCACTCTAGAGCTGCCCTGGAATAGAATTAGATATGCTGCCCGCGTATGACTCTCCAATTCCTAGTTTGCTTCTTCTGGACTAAGGTGCTTCCATTGCACCTTCATCTTCCTAATGGTGCGATTCCGAAGCAAGATCTCCCTCTTGTCAAGGATATAGTCCGGTTCCACCAGAAAATCTCCTTCGGGTTCTACCTGCACATCATTACAATTTATCACATGAGTAGCATCATGTACATATGTTTTTAAGATAGAAATATGAAAAACATTATGAACTTTAAGATTCGGTGGTAAGTCCAATTGGTATGCCATCAGTCCAACTCTGGACAATATTTTGAAAGGCCCACAGTACCTGGGTGCTAGCTTAGCACAACTCCCTAATTTTAAGGAACTCTTTTTAGGTTTTACCTTAATGAAAACATGTTCGCCCACCTGGGACTCTTTCTGAGTTCGTTTAAGATCCGCTTGACACTTCTGTCTATCTTGTGCAACCTTTAAATTACCTTGTACCTACTTCACAGTTAATTCCATCTCCTTTAGTAACTCAGGTCCTAGTATGAACTTGTCAACGGGGTTACTCCATGAGATGGGAGTATTGCATTTTCTACCATACAGAATTTCAAATGGGCTAAATTTTGACGAAGCCTGGTAATGGTTGTTGTATGCAAACTCAACCAAGTGTAAGTAGTCCTCCCATTTACTTGGATCTTCTCTAATGTATATCCTTAACATATCTTCCAAGATCTGATTTACTCTTTTTGTCTACCGATCCATTTATGGATGAAGGATGCACTGAAATTTAAAGTAGTATTTCAGCCTTTAAATAAAGATTTCCAGAAGTTTCCTGTGAATTTAGAGTCCACATCAGAAATTATAACTTTTGGAATTCCATGTAAACGAAAAATTTGTTTCATAAATATTTTAGCAATATTAGCAGCCTTATGAGTGGTCTTTACCGGTATAAAATGGGTTGCCTTACTGAGTTTGACAACAACTACCATTATAGAACCATTCTGGTTTTGATTTTTAGGCAAACCTATAATGAAATCAATGCTGATTATTTCCCATTTCCAGCTAGGAATTGGTAATGGCTATAATAAACCAGCTGGATGCTGATGCTTAGTCTTAACCTATTGACATTCAAAACATCTAGCAATATATTCTGCCAACTTATTTTTCATATTCATCCAAAAGTAATCTTTCTGTAACATAGTTATTGTCTTTTGATATCCAGGGTGTCTAGAATAAGGACTCTTATGTATTTCATTTAAGATTAACAACTTAAATTTAGGTACGTTAGGTATATACAATCTATTTTTATAAAGTATTAACCCCTTTTCATTTAGACTGTAGCATGTACTTAAACTTTCAGTTACATTTTCTACCACTTGAGCTTGTAATTTTTGGTAATTTTCATCCAATTTTACTCCTTCGAGCTGATCTTCTAAATCTATTTTGTAAGTACTGATTGCTGCCATAAAATTTAGTCTTGCATTTCTACTCAAAGCATCACCTACTTTATTTTCCTTCCCCTTGATATGTTGGATCTCGAAATCATATTCACGAAGGAAATCTAGCCAGCTAGCTTGCCTTGCATTTAAATCTGGTTGATCCAACAGATACTTTAAACCCTTATTATACGTCATTAAAATAATTTTTCTTCCGATCAAGTGATGGCGCCACATCTTTAATGCATGTCTCACAACAACCAATTCTAGATTGTAAGTAGCGTAATTTTTCTCGTGAATTTTAAGTTTCCTGGACTCATACGTTATTATGTGTCCTACTTTAGTTAAGACCCCACCAAGGCCATCATTGCATGCATCGGTGCATACAACAAAATCCTTGTTAGGATCCACAATTCTTAAAATGGGTGCAATAGTTAACAATTATTTTAATTTCTTAAAACTCTCTTCACATTTTTGATCCCATACAAATTTCTTCCCCTTCTTCTGTAAAGAAGTTATGGGATTTACGATCCTTGAGAAATCCTTAATGAACCTTCGATAATACCCGGTGATCCCCATGAATGATCGTACATCAGTCACATCTTTTGGGATCGACCATTCATTAATTTCTTTGATCTTATCTGGGTCAATCAAGATCCCATCTTTAGTTATTACGTGACCCAAGTATTGTATTTTATCTTTGAAAAAGTCGCATTTACTGAACTTGGCATAAAGATGATGTTCCCTTAACACTTGTAAAATGATTTTTAAATGTTCTTCATGCTCTTCTTTAGTCTTAGAATATATTAGAATATCATCAGTAAAATGTACTACAAACTTATCTAGATATTTATGTAATACGTTGTTCATTAAACACATGAATACTGCCGGGGCATTAGTTAGCCCAAATGGCATTACAACGAACTCATAGTGACCATATCGAGTCCTAAAATCCGTCTTGAAAATATCCTCATCCTTAATCTAGAATTAATGATAAACGAATCTTAAGTCAATTTTTGAAAATACTGTCGCTGCATGCAACTGATTGAACAGATCGTCTATGCGGGGCAATGGGTATCTATTTTTAATTGTCATCTTATTAAGTTGACGGTAGCCAATGCATAAGCACGGAGTATCGTCCTTCTTTTTAACAAAGATGACCGGTGCTCCCCAAGGAGATACACTTGGTCTTATATACTTCTTATCTATTAGTTCTTTTAATTGCCATTTTAGTTCATTAAGTTCCAGGATGTTCATCTGGTAAGAAGATTTTGAGTTAGGCACCGCACCAAGTACTAGCTCAATAGTGAAATCCAGTTCTATTTATGGAGGCAATATCGGAATTTCCTCCATAAATACATCCAAATAACCTCTCAGAATTGGTATATCTTCTAATTTTAGTTTGTCTTCTTTATTAATGTGTTCTTCATTATTTATAGTTACAGCAAAAGCTTTACATTCCTTCCGAACAATCCTTTTTAGTTGTAAGGCAAAAATATGTCTGATTGCTGTTTTCCTAGGGCTTCCTTTTACTGTCACCATTTCTCCTTCATTATTTAAACAGGTAAAAGTTTTATCAAAACAATTTAACACTACTCGATGCTGTTCCAACCAATCCATTCCAATTAATACATGATAGGAGCCTAATGGAAGTACATTCAGATTTACAGAAGTCTCAAACTCATTCATAAATAATGTACAATCTTTCACAAAATCAATTACTTTTCTTTTTGCTACCGTAGCTAATTGAACCAACCATGACTTTGCAAATTTCGGTACTGATAGTTTAATTTTCTCTACTAAACTATGAGAGACATAACTCAGGCTAGCCCCTGGGTCAATTAAAATAGAAACAGGTTTATGGTTCAGCATACCTTCTACTTCCACCATGGAAATCTGATATTAAACCTGTCTATTTTCTAGTGCTGCATTGATTCTAGGCATCCCTCTCGCTAAATCACCAACTGTTGTTTCTTCATGCACAACATGAATGTTGTTGGCGATCTTATTTATGTAGGATAGACTGATGCATAGTGAGGTCCCTGGCATTCCCAACATTTTATCGGTTCCTTATGTTCATTATTTTTAACATAATGACTGTGGCTATTTATAAATTCTTTATTTCTTGGGACAGTAGGATTTTGCTGTGGGTTACCTTTTGAATTACTTCCTTGAATTTTTCTATTAGAAAGATTGCGTGAGTTATTATGCCCAAAATTTCGATTAGGTGTGAAATTTTTCTTCCTTGATTCAAAATTATTATTAGGCCTTTTTTTTTCCCAGTTTGGCATGGTCTCCCTTTTCCGGTTCTGCTCATAGCAGAAATCTGCTTTCCGCATGGCCTCTTCAAGGGTCTTGGGATTATCATATTCAATTATGTCCTTAATATGAAAAGGTAAACACCTCAAAAACCATTGTACCTTGGGTTTTTCATCAACAATATAAGGCACACAACACGGTAAGCTTAAAAATTTACTATTTAACTCTTTCATACTCATGGTTCCCAACCTTAAGTCATAAAATTCTTTAGCTCGTTCCTCGTAATATTGCTTCGACAAACAATTCTTTTGAAAGTACTTCTTAAAATTCCTCCAGTGTATATTCTTCTCTTTTATGCCCTTAACTTGCTTGATGTCCTGCCACCAGATATCGACTTTTCTAGTTAAGTTATATATTGCCATCCTTGCTTTTAACTAATTTGAATAATTATATATCTGAAAGTATTTTTTCATTCCGAACAGCCATGCTTCGACTTCCTCTCCTTTTTCTATTTCTCCATTAAAAGTTGGTGGTTTAATCTTTTTGAACTCTCCAGAAAGCTCTTCATAAGGCTTATATTTCTTCTTTCTAGAGCGATAATTATTCTCACTACTGTCACAAGAATTCTGGTGTTTCGTTTTGTGTGAATTACTATTAATTTCAGAAGAACTACTTTCAATTTTAGAGTATTTTGACCTTTTACCCTTATGTTGATAGGACATAGTGTCAGATTCTATCTGTTTATCCTTTTCTTTATTATAAAACTTTTCCATCAGTATTTGATTCAGCTCATGAGCTCTTAGGATTCTCCCATTTTCCTTTTTAACAGTTTGCATTTCAGTTTTTAAACCTTTAACTCTTTAAAGTAATTCAGATGAGTTATTTGTTATATCTTCTTTAGCAGGTTCTTTTCCAAAGTTATTTTGTTCATTTAACGGGGACGTCTCTTTAGCATACTCTTCGAGCCCTTCCATACCTGCAATTTTAATTCAGAAATATTATGTACAACAACATTCAAAATCATAAATCAATATCCATACTTTTTATTTACTGTTTGTTTACGTTTGCTGAGCCACTTCAGGCCTAGTGTCTGAACATGTGCTCTGATACCATATGTAACACCCCAAAATTCACAAAAGTTGAAATTTTTTCTTTGTGACATTTAATGTTATGTCATAGCCTAACAATGCTAGTTTAACAACTAACTTTAGTTTGATTAACAGATAGATTACAAGACAAGACATTAAGAGAAAATTAGGAGTTAATTTCTCTTTGTTAACTCTGACTAATATGCTACAGAATTTTACTTACTAATTTGAAAGTTACATGCTACTAACCGTATTCAAACTATATTGTTTTTTTAGTCTTGAATAAAATGGTTATCATAAGTTAAAAAGTTCCAATTCCTGAATTCTAATCATTGGTTTATTTATAAGAATAAGTATGAATCTGATGGTTGTTTTTCTTTTCTTACTGAAGGGGCTTGAGGTTATCCCGAGGCTTACTTAGCTTTTCTTAAAGCTAACGCAGATCCGATTCTTGTACAGGATTTACAGGTAAACTCACTTCCGAGTTTATGATGTAAGAAAATTATGATTTGGAAGACTGAACAAGTAAGCTAGAAAATATCTTCAAAATTCCATTTATTGATTAGATTGTTGAAGCGTAAGGGTTCCCAGGCCTATAATCTGGACTATTCTACCAAGGTAGCCAAAATGGAGTTGGTAAAGTTATTATTTGTTTTAACAAATAAATTATATGTTTGATGGTATATAGTTATCAACTATTTTTTTGTTGTTTGTAAAACCCAAAAGCTTGAATCCATTTTTATTTGGTTTTTAACTATGAATTCTAACCATGTAAAACCTACGTCTTTCCTAAGTCCTAAAATTATTGTTATTGGTTGGAAACTATAGATTAACAAAACTAGGCATATATTGGATGCACAAAATATAACCATTTTAACCTAGCTAAAACTTCACAATGCATACATAAAACTATAATCTAGCTCAAGCTTCAACATACCAAACAATAACTTGTTTAAACTTAAGCAAAAGTAACAATAATACTTTGCATATAATAACTTGTATATTTTAAACCAAAGTAATGGTATTACTTTGTATATAATGCAGGGTTTAATATGCAGATTTCAAAACTATATCAAAACCCAAAATAATTTTGATGGTAGTGGAGTCCACGTGGAGGATGCTCACTAGCTGAAGGGTTTTGGAAATAAACCATATGCCTTTTTAATCAAGTTACCCTAAACACATTTTGGCTTCAACAGTTTGTTGCATTTGGAACGAAGGAGCAGGCCGATAGGCCCTCGACCTTCTAGGATCTCTACACAGGTTGTCATTTCTTGATATGGCCATGACATTGACGAGTTTGATTTTTTTGGTTCCTTAGCTTAATCGTTCTTTGAGCTCTGCCTCGGCGTTAGTAGGTCTGAAGCTTGGGTTATTTGTCATTTTCATTTCAGCGAACTCCATGCAAACAAATGGTAAGTGGTTATGAAACCTTCTCAGCATTATTCTATTCTTTACTGAGATTATCTATGCTAAGATATTTTACTAACAGTTTGAAACTATTGGTTGTTTGAATGTAGGTGAAATATACTTTGTGATTTACAGTCGAAAGTTGAAGGCAACTCCTCTGAAGCTAAAGGGTGTGAGCATGATAGGCTCGGTAAGCCTAGGTCTTAAAGCTGGGGTACCCTTCATCGTGACTGTGTCTGTGGTGAGGGGTACCTATGGACCTTGAGAGTTGATGCGCATATTGAGCCTTATAGTAGGAAATATCACAGTGTAGAAAGGTGATATCGCACTATCGGAGGAGCTGCGGTGTGAGATATCGCAGGTTAAGAGTGAGTAGAAAGAGAAGGTTTGCACATCGTTCAAGAAGCTGCGATGTGATAAAAGCCGGTCCCATAGAAGAGTCAGCTAGAAAGAGAGAAACAACCCTTGTGGAGAGATACCGCTGGTTAATTAGGGTCAAGAGGACCTAGGATGCTACAAAACATGGTTGAGGAAACCTAATTCTTCAACCACCTCATCTAGGATCACTTCGGGTGAGACTTCAGGCCGCTCTGCGGTCTGTCGCTGAAAGGGCCAGTGAGCTAGGGGTTTGTTGGTACACTACAGTAAACCCGGGTCTGCACATGACATCCAACAAATGACCCAAAAACCCTAACTGTGACAGTCGGCCTATCTGTACTTTGAACTGCCGCTTACTAGTCACACTGCAGCTTTCTGCAGTCTTCCATGATTTTCGGCGCTGATCTCAGGTATGGGCACCGCTTCCTCGGTTGCTCCCCTTCTGTCTTTTGTCTTTAATACCTCGGCCTGTTGCTCCTTTTCTATTTATGAGGGTAACTGAGCCCTCCTGTCATCATCGCTACCTTAAATGCAGTGGTTGAGCTCTCTTCTCGGCCGTTTCAGGTACTGTTTCTCTTTGACTTCCTTGTACGCTTCGCTGAAACTGTCTTTCCTCCAAAAATTGTCCATCTTCTACCAGAAATAGCAGCTTTTCCTGTAGCTGCGGGGCCCTACTCCAACATTACTGTGATGTTCAGAATTTACTTGTGGTAGATTTGTTGTTTTGTTTTGGATTAGTGATGGAGACCGCATGGCCATCTTCAATGATAAACCCATAGGGTTTCTCCAGTGAGCTACGACTCTTGTAAAAGAATGAATAGGGTAAATATAATAATTTTCTAAGGTTTTGCAAAACGTGGTTTATAACTGTGATTATATATGTGAAGCATCCTCTGCGTTTTGTTCAACCACCCCACTCTTTCGTGGTTATGAATATGTTTAAGCATTTTTGGTTTTAATTAAAGTGGCGACTGTAGTGGTTATTTTATTGATAATTTAAAAGACTTTGTTTAATTAAATTGTTTCTAGGAGGCAGAGTTTACGGTCAGCATGTAACTAATTGTTAGCATTGTCTTTCTTCTGTGATTCGGTTGCACTATGTGTTAAGAAGAGTTTTCTGTTATAAAAATATTTTTTTACGATTTATTTTCTGGCTATGAACTGGGTAAAGCCAATGGTATTTTAGTTGTTTAAAATAAAACGATTTGAGTAACCTATACCGTAAAGAATAATTCTAGGGTTTGGTTTTGATATCAATTTTGGTAAATAGGTTAAAATGGTTAACTTCTGATTTTCGAAAAATATATAAACAATGGTTAAATGATGATAGTTTTCCTTTTAGTATAGAAGTGCCGGTAATCTATTCTTTTTCATAAAGGGATTATGTACATAGATATGCAGGTTTATATTAGTGGATTAGGGTTTAGAAACACAGTTTATAAGAATAATAATTGAGTTATGAAGGTTGTTTACAGCTGGTTTTCTGAGTAACTAAATTATGTACTAAACATGTGATAGTTCCTAATTATTTCGATTATGTTAAAAGTTCATCATGAACTTACTATGTTTGATGTTTTTAAAAGAAACAAAAAGAAGTTTAACTCTGTATTATTTACTATAATATAACTAGAGTAATGTTGTTTGTATTTTAGGTTTTTAAAGTATTAAAATAATGAAAAAGTTCTCTTTACTAAGTATAACTAATTTGTTTGTATTACAATAATTATTATTATATTATACTATACCTAGTTTTATGAATGAGTGACAAAAGCTTACCATAATAGACTCGATGTAAAAATATTAGGGGTTTTTGTATAAAAAGTTGAAACCTAGAAATAAAAATATTATGGTAATTAGCTGGTAAATAACAGCAAAATCTTTCAATGTTTTAACAGTTATTCGAAAATAATATGAGTAACTTAACAACATAAAATATTAGTGATTCATTTCTACATAAACTCTTCAATTTGATATTAGTTTCAGATCATTTTATCTATGTATAGACATTCCTATTTACCTTTAATCAAACCTTCTGTACTAGAGTACTTCATCGTAAGATGAGTGGAAAAATACATAAAGAAATTTTACTCATTAATCAGTCTTATCTAATTCTAGATTCATTTATTCAGGTAAACATATACAAGTAAACTTTGTGAGTAAATTGCAGACTTAAGCATTCTATTAATAGATTCATAATATCTAAGTACTAATAGAAAAACATAGATACTTCAATCCAGTAAATTGATTAAATATAAATAAGCATGATAACACAATGGAACCTGATGACTTGTAGAAGAGACAAACAACCCAAGGAGCCCGTTCCACCCAAACTTTTCCCGAAGATAGCTCAATGACTTGTCTTAGGACCCCTGAGCCTGTCCACTTATCCACCAGGATGAAAGCACTATGTGAAGAAATGGGATTAAATACCCCTGCAACTCCACAGAAGTACTTAGCAACAGTACTTTCTGTCCTCAACAGTAAAGAACTCAGCTAACAAGCTGCACTAGTTCTGAAAACAGTCTTAATCACTCAATCCACTTTCTCCTTTCCCCTCATCGAATCTCTTATGCACCTTTCTCAACTTCAGAAATTTCACAAGGTAATGATTGAGCATCCCCTGCTGAATTCGATGGATAGATATATGCATGCCTAGGTATTTTTGGTCAGTTTCACTTAATGAGCCACCTGATATGTTCCATGTTTTTTGGGAACATGACCACAAAATTAGGGAAGTTTCCCCCCTGCAACAACTATAAGTGGTTGAGGATGCTGCCATGTGTCAGTTTACTCTCACCCTAGTCTATTCCTCCTAGTGGGTCAGTGGGCACTCATTCAACAGCCTCCTTATGCTATTTGTCTCATCTTTTATTTATTAACTAATAAAATATTCAACATAATTAATTACATTCATCCTTGTTCCCACATGGTCAATAGTCATAAAATTTCCAATAAAAGTGAAATATAATGTTTTCTTAAACATAAAATGTTATTGAAATTGGGGTACGTGACATACACCCCCCTTATGTCCAACATCGTCCTCGATGTTGCTTTATTCATCATCCTCAGAGCTAACCTAGAACAGAATTGGATATGCTACCCGCATATGACTCTCCAATTCCTAGGTTGCTTCTTCTGGACTAAGGTGCTTCCATTGTACCTTCACCTACCCAATGGTGATATTTCGAAGCAAGATCTCCCTCTTGTCGAGGATACAGTCTAGTTCCACCAGAAAATCTCCTTCGGGTTCCACCTGCACATGATTCCAATTTATCACATGAGTAGCATCATGTACATATCTTTTTAAGACAGAAATATGAAAAACATTATGAACTTTACGATTTGGTGGTAAGGCCGATTGGTATGCCACCAGTCCAACTCTGGAAAATATTTCGAAAGGCCCACAGTACCTAAGTGCTAGCTTAGCAAAAATCCCTAATTTTAAGGAACTCTTTTTAGGTTGTACCTTAATGAAAACATGTTCACCCACATAGAACTTTTTCTGAGTTCGTTTAATATCCGCTTGACTCTTCTGTCTGTCTTGTGCAACCTTTAAATTACCTTGTACCTGCTTCACGGTTAATTCCATCTCCTTTAATTACTCAGGTCCTAGTATTAACCTGTCAACAGGGTTACTCCATGAGATGGGAGTATTACATTTTCTGCCATACCAAATTTCAAATGGGCTGAATTTTGATGAAGCCTGGTAATGGTTCTTGTATGCAAACTCAACCAAGTGTAAGTAGTCCTCCCATTTACTTGGTTGTTCTCTAACGTACATCCTTAACATATTTTCCAAGATCTGATTTACCCTTTTTGTCTACCTATCCCTTTGCGAATGAAAGGATGTACTGAAATTTAAAGTAGTATTTAAGCCTTTAAATAAAGATTTCTAGAAGTTTCCCGTGAATTTAGAGTCCCTGTAAGAAATTATAACTTTTGGAATTCCATGTAAATGAAAAATTTGTTTCATAAATATTTCAACAATATTAGCAGCCTTATGAGTGGTCTTTACCGGTATAAAATGGGCTGGCTTACTGATTTTGTCAACAACTACCATTATAGAATCATTCTGGTTTTGATTTTTTGGCAAACCTATAATGAAATCAATGCTGATTATTTCCCGTTTCCAGCTAGGAATTGGTAACAGTTGTAATAAACCAGCTGGATGCTGATGCTTAGTCTTAACTTGTTGACATTCAAAACAACTAGCAATATATTCTGCCAACTCATTCTTCATATTCGGCCAAAAGTTATGTTTCCGTAACACAGTTATTGCCTTTTGATAGCTGAGGTGTCTAGAATAAGGACTCTTATGTATTTAATTTAAGATTAGCAACTTAAGTTTAGGTACGTTAGGTATATACAATCTATTTTTATAAGGTATTAACCCCCTTTCATTAAGACTGTAGCATGTACTTAAACTTTCAGTTACATTTTCTGCCACTATAGCTTGCAATTTTCAGTAATTTTCATCCAGTTTTACTCCTTCTTTGAGCTGATATTCTAAATCTGTTTTGTAAGTACTGATTGCTCCCATAAAATTTAGTCTTGCATTTCTACTCAAAGCATCAACTAGTTTATTTTCCTTCCACTTGATATGTTGGATCTTGAAATCATATTCTCTAAGGAAAGCTAGGCACCTAGCTTGCCTTGCGTTTAAATTTGGTTGATCCAACAGATACTTTAAACCCTTATTATCCGTCATTAAAATAGATTTTCTTCCGATCAAGTGATGGTGCCACATCTTTAATGCATGTATTACGGTAGCCAATTCTAGATCGTAAGTAGCATAATTTTTCTTGTGAATTTTAAGTTTCCTGGACTCGTACACTATTATGTGTCCTGGAATCCACATAAGTGTCATAGAGGAGGTTCGGTCATATGGAAAGCGGTGATAAAATCTTTTGCTGTTATTGAGGAAAATCTGGTTTGGAAGGTTGGTAATGGAAGGAGGGTGCGGGTGGGCATTGATCCTTGGATGGGATGCAATGGTAGGTTTAGATTGTCTGACCTTTTGGTGGAATCTCTCAGATAACGTGGTGTTTACTTTCTTTATCAACTTGCCTCTCCTGTACAGGAGAATAGATGGACTCAAACTTGGCATCCGACAACTTTCTTTGAACTTCCTGATAGGGAAGAGGAGGAACTGAATCAGTATTTTGGGCTTCTAAATTTATCATTGGTGCAGCTTCGGGAGGGGGAGGATGAACTAATTTGGAATGCGTCCCCTTGAGGGAAGTACACTCCTAAGGAGGGGTATATCAATCTCAGCTCTCTGGACAATGTACATAGGATTGAGTGGTGGTGGAAGAAGATCTGGAAATTCCCTTGTCCTCCAAAAACTCGATTATTTTGGTGGTGTGTGTTGGAGAATAAGGTCCCCATCTGGGAAAATATACATAAATGGGGTTTTAATGGTCCTGAATGGTGTGCTTTGTGTTGCGATGAGGGGGAAACTGTTGTCCATTTGTTTCTTAAATGCCCATACTGTGTGGAGGTGTGGGTTGAATGTTGTAAGCTATTGGGTTTGGGTCTGAAGTGTCGATGGGAAGGGGCATCGATCCTGCTTGCTTGGGAGAGGTGGCGATGGTTGGAAAAGATGGATAATATGAATGTGCTTTCATTACTGGTGACTTGAGGTATTTGACTGGCCAGGAATAATGTTGTGTTCAATGGAAAAGTATGTACTTCGGCAATCACAACAGGGCAGGCCTATGGGATTGCACCTGCTCTTCCTAAACATATCAGGGTTGATAAACAGCGGGTAATTTTGGAACTTGAGATTGATCGGTCATCTCCTTGGGGTTTCTTTGATGGTGCTTCATAGAATAATAATTGGGGGGGGGGGTGCGATATTATATTTGGCCAAAATCATTCCTTTNGGGTTGGGTGAGAGTAGCAACAACTGAGCTGAACTTTTAAGTTTGAAATTACTTCTCATTTTTGCAGCAGGGAAGGGGTGTATCAACATAAAGGTTTTTGGAGATTCAATGAATGTGAGCAACTAGATTAAGAGGATTCAATATTGCAGAGACCTGCAATTACAAAACATTTTACTTTCTATCTGGGATGTCATGGATTCATTTGGTTTGATTACATGCGCACATGTTTACAGGGAGAACAACTGCCAGGCAGACATAGCCTCGAAGGAGGGGCTCCAGTTGGATGCAGGCATGTGGAAGGTTAAGGAGCGGTTAGAAAATTCTGTCTTTGAATACTATCACCATCCTTTTATCGAGGTGGTGTCACTTTGAGATCTTTTTGCTGATTTACGGTTTTGGGCCGGGATTCGCTTGGTTTGGATAGCTTTGATGTTCTTTATTCCTACTATGTTGAGAAATGTTTGTGTTTGACAGTTGGTTGGTTCTATAGATATCCTTTTTCTAACTATATGGGCAGTTTTATTATGCCGTATACATGGATTGAACATGGTACTTTTGTTATTGTACTCTATTTTTTTTGTGGACAGTTGGGGTGAATCTTCATCCAGTGGTTGGGTTTGGGATGTGTTAATAGTCCCAGTGTTTTGTATGGGGTCTGAACTATGTTTACAAATATACATGGCATATCTACAAAATGTAAGTTTGTCTCTCTATGGATGAAATAAAATTATGCTTTTTTTCCTTGGAAAAATAAAACAAAATCCTTGTTATGATCCGCAATTCTTAAAATGGGTGCAGTAGTTAACAATTCTTTTAATTTCTTAAAACTCTCTTCACATTTTTGATTCCATACAAATTTCTTCCTCTTCTTCTGTAAATAAGTTATGGGACTTGTGATCCTTGAGAAACCCTCAATGAACCTTCGATAATACCCGGTGATCCCCATGAATGACTGTATATCTGTCACATCTTTTGGGACCGACCATTCGTTAATTGCTTTGATCTTATCTGGGTCTACCGAGATCCCATCTTTAGTTATTACGTGACCCAAGTATTGTATTTTATCTTTGAAAAAGTTGCATTTACTGAACTTGGCATAAAGCTGATGTTCCCCTAAAACTTGTAAAATGATTTTTAAATGTTCTTCGTGCTCTTTATTTAGTCTTAGAATAGATTAGAATATAATCAATAAAAAGTACTACAAACTTATCTAGATATTTATGTAATACGTTGTTCATTAAACACATGAAGACTGTCGGGGCATTAGTTATCCCAAATGGCATTACAACGAACTCATAGTGACCATATCGGGTCCTAAAAGTTGTCTTGAAAATATCCTCATCCTTAATCCAGACTTGATGATAAACAGGTCTTAAGTCAATTTTTGAAAATACTGTTGCTTCTCGCAACTTATCGAACAGATCGTTTATGCGGGCCAATGGGTATCTATTTTTAATTGTCATCTTGTTAAGCTGACAGTAGTCAATGCATAAGTGCAAAGTACCGTCCTTATTTTTAACAAAGATGACCGGTGCTCCCTAAGGAGACACACTTGGTATTATATACTTCTTATCTATTAGTTCTTTTAATTGTGATTTTAGTTCATTAAGCTCCAGTATGTTCATTCGCTAAGGAGCTTTTGAGTTATGCCCCGCACCAGGTACGAACTCAATAGTGAAATCCAACTCTCTTTCTGGAAGCAATCGCAGAATTCCTCCAGAAATACATCCAAATAACCTCTCAGAATTGGTATATATTCTAATTTTAGATTTTCTTCTTTATTAATGTGTTCTTGATTAGTTATAGTTACAGCAAAAACTTTACATCCCTTCGGAACAACCCTTTTTAGTTGTAAGGCAAAAATCCGTTTGATTGTTGTTTTCCTAGGGATTCCTTTTACTGTCACCGTTTCTCCTTCGTTATTTAAATAGGTAAAGGTTTTATCAAAACAATTTAACACTACTCGATGCTGTTCCAACCAATCCATTCCAATTACTACATCATAGGAGCCTAATGAAAGTACATTCAATTTTACACAAGTCTCAAACTGATTCATAAATAATGTACAATATTTCACAAAATCAATTACTTTTCTTTTTTCTCTTGTAGCTAATTGAACCAACCACGACTTTGCAAATTTCTTTACTGGTAGTTTACTTTTCTCTACTAAACTAGGAGGGACATAACTCAGGCTAGCCCTTGGGTCAATTAAAATAGAGATGGGTTTATGGTTCAGCATACCTTTTACTTCCACCATGGAAGTCTGATATTCATCCTGTCTGTTTTCCAGTACTGCATTGATTCTCGGCATCCCTCTCGCTAAATCACCAACTGTTGTTTCTTCCTACACAGCATGAATGTTGTTGATGGTCTTCTTTATGTTAGGACAGACTGATGCATAGTGAGGTTCCTGGCATTCCCAACATTTTATCGATTCCTTACGTTCATTATTTTTAACATAATTACTGTGATTATTTGTAAATTCTTTATTTCTTGGGACAGTAGGATTTTGTTGTGGGTTACCTTTTGAATTACTTCCTTGAAATTTTCTGTTAGAAAGATTGAGTGAGTTATTATGCCAAAAATTTCCGTTAGGTGTGATTTTTTTTTTCGTTGATTCAAAATTATTATTAGGCCTTTTTGTTTTCTAGTTTGGCATGGTCTCCCTTTTCCAGTTCTACTCATAGTAGAAATTTGCTTTCCGCATGGCCTCTTCAAGGGTCTTGGGATTATCATATTCAATTTTGTCCTTAATATGAAAATATAAACAACTCAGAAACTGCTGTACATTAGGTTTTTCATCAACAATATTAGGCACACAACGTAGTAAGCTTAAAAATTTACTATTTAACTCTTTCATACTCATGGTTCCCAACCTTAAGTCATAAAATTCTTTAGCTCTTTCCTCGTAATATTGCTCTGATAGAAATTTCTTTTTAAAGTACTTCTTAAAAGTGCTCCAATTTATATTCTTCTCTTTTATACCCTTGACTCGCTTGATGTCCTCCCAGCAGATGTTGGCTTTTCCAGTTAAGTTATATATTCCCATCCTTGCTTTTAACTGATTTGAATAATTATATATCTGAAAGTACTTTTTTCATTCCGGACAACCATGCTTCAGCTTCCTCTCCTTTTTTTGTTTTGCCATTAAAAGTTGGTGGTTTAATCTTTTTGAACTCCAGAAATTTCTTCATAAGGCTTGTATTTATTCTTTCTAGAGTGATAATTACTCTCGCTACTGTCACTAGAATTCTGGTGTTTCTTTGTGTGTGAATTACCATTAATTTTAGAAGAAGAACTGCTTTCAATTTTAGAGTATTTTGACCTTTTACTCTTATGTTGATAGGACATAGTGTAAGATTCTATCTGTTTATCCTTTTCTTTGTTATAAAACCTTTCAATCAGTATTTGATTAAGCTCCTCCTGAGCTCTTAGGATTCTCTAATTTTCCTTTTAACAGTCTGCATTTCAGTTTTTAAATCCTTAACTATTTGCAGTATTTCAGATGAGTTATTAGTTATATCTTCTTTAGTAGGTTCTTTTCAAAAGTTATTTTGTTCATTTAACGGGGACCTCTCTTCAGCATACTCTTCGAGCCCTTCCATACGTGCAATTTTAATTCAGAAATATTTTGTACAGCAACATTCAAAATCATAAATCAGTATCCATACTTTTTATTTACTTTTTGTTTACATGTGTTGAGCCACTTTAGGCCCAGTGTCTGAACGTGTGCTCTGATACCATATGTAACACCCCAAAATTCACAAAAGTTTAAAATTTTTCTGTGTGGCATTTAATGTTAAGTCATAGCCTAATAATGCTCGTCTAACAACTAACTTTAGTTTGATTAAGAGATAGACTACATGACAAGACATTAAGAGAAACTTAGGAGTTAGTTTCTCTTTGTTAACTGTGACTAATATGCTACAGAATTTTACTTACTAATTTGTAAGTCACATGCTACTAACCGTATTCAAACTATATTGTTTTTAAGTCTTGAATAAAATGGTTATCATAAGTTAAAAAGTTCCAATTCCTGAATTTTGATCATTGGTTTATTTATAAGAATAAGTATGAATATGATGGCTGTTTTTCTTTTCTTACTGAAGGGGCTTGAGGTTAGCTCAATGCTTACTTAGCTTTTCTTAAAGCTAACGTAGATCCAATGCTTGTACATGATTTAAAGGTAAACTCACTTCTACATTTGTGATGTAAGAAAATTATGATTTAGAAGACTGAATGAGTAAGCTAGAAAAGATCTTCAAAATTCTATTTATTGATTAGATTGTCGAAGCGTAAGAGTTCCCAGGCCTATACCTTGGACTATTCTACCAAGGTGGCCAAAATGGAGTTGGTAAAGTTATTATTTGTTTTAACAAATAAATTATATGTTTGATGGTATATAGTTATCAACTATTTTTTTGTTGTTTGCAAAACCCAAAATCTTGAATCCATTTTTATTTGGTTTTTAACTATGAATTCTGGCCATGTAAAACCTAGGTCTTTTCTAAGTCCTAGAATTATTATTATTGGTTAGAAACTATAGAATAACAAAACTAGGCATATATTTGATGCATAAAATATAACAATTTTAACCTAGCTAAAACTTCACAATGCATACATAAAACTATAATCTAGCTCAAGCTTCAACATACCAAACAATAACTTGTTTAAACTTAAGCAAAAGTGATAGTAATACTTTTCATATAATAACTTGTATATTTTAAACCAAAGTAATGGTATTACTTTGCATATAATGGAAGGTTTAATGTGCAGATTTCAAAACTATAACAAAACCCAAAAGAATTTTGATGGTAGTGGAGTCCATGTGGAGGATGCTCACTAGTTGAAGGGTTTTGGAAATAAACCCTATGCCTTTTCAATCAAGTTACCCTAAAGACGTTTTGGCTTCAACAGTTTGTTGCATTTGGAACGGAGGAGCAGGCCTACAGGCCCTCGGCCTTCTAGGGTCTCTACACAAGCTGTCGTTTCTTGATTTGGCCGTGACATTGACGAGTTTTATTTTTCTGGTTCCTTACCTTAATCGTTCTTCTAGCTCTACTGCGACATCATAAGGTTTGAAGCTTGGGTTATTTGTCATCTTCGTTTCAATGAACTCCATGCTAACAACTCGTAAGTGGTTGCGAAACCTTCTTAGCGTTATTCTATTCTTTACCGAGCTATCTATACTAAGCTATTTTACTAACAATTTGAAACTGTTGGTTGTTTGAATGTAGGTGAAATATGCTTTGCGATTTACAGTCGAAAGTTGAAGGCAATTCCTTTGAAGCTGAAGGGTGTGGGCACGATCGGATGGGTAAGCCTTGGTCCTAAAGTTGGGGTACCATTCATCATGACTGTGTCTGTGGTGTTTTCGATGGTGCTTGTAGATTATTACTGTGATGTTCAGAATTTACTTGTGGTAGATTTGTTGTTTTGTTTTGGATTAGTGATGGAGACCGTATGGCCATCTTCAGTGATAAACCCTTAGGGTTTCTCCACTAAGCTATGACTCTTGTAAAATAATGAATAGGTTAAATATAATAATGTTCCAGGGTTTTGCAAAACGTGATTCAGAACTGTGATTATATATGTGAAGCATCCTCGACCTTTTGTTCAGCCACCCCACTCTTTCGTGGTTACAAATATTTTTAAGCATTTTTGGTTTTAATTAAAGTGGCGACTGTAATGGTTATTTTGTTGATATATTAAAAAACTCTGTTTAATTAAATTGTTTCTAGGAGGCAGAGTTTATGACCAGCATGTAAGAAATTGTTAGCAACATCTTTCTTTTGTGATTCGGTTGCATTGTGTGTTAAGAAGAGTTTTCTGTTATAACAATATTATGTTACGTTTTATTTTATGGCCATGAACTGTGTAAAGCCAATGGCGTTTTAGTTGTTTAAAAGAAATCGATTTGAGTAACCCATACCGTAAAGAATAATTCTAGGGTTTGGTTTTGAGATCAGTTTTGGTAAATAGGTTAAACTGGTTAACTTCTGATTTTTGAAAAATATATAAACAATGGTTAAATGATGATAGTTTTCCTTTTAGTATAGAAGATATGGTAATCTATTCTTTTTTATAAAGGGATTCTGTACATAGATATGCAGGTTTATATTAGTGGATTAGGGTTTAGAAACACCGTTTATAAGAATAATAATTGAGTTATGAAGGTTGTTTATAGTTGTTTTTCTGAGTAACGAAATTATGTACTAAAATTGTGATAGTTCCTAATCACTTCCAGTCTGTTGAAAGTTCATCATGAACTTACTATGTTTGATGTTCTTAAAAGAAACAAAAAGAGGTTTAACTGTGTATTATTTACTATAATATAACTAGAGTAATGTTGTTTGTATTTTAGTTTTTTAAAGTATTAAAATAAAGAAAGAGTTTTCTTTACTAAGTATAACTAATTTGTTTGTATTACAATAATTATTATTATATTATACTATACCCAGTTTTATGAATGAGTGACAAAAGCTTACCATAATAGACTCGATGTAAAAATATTAGGGGTTTTTGCATAAAAAGTTGAAACCTAGAAATGGAAACATTATGGTAATTAGCTGGTAAATAACATCAAAAGCTTTCAATGTTTTAATAGTTATTTGAAAATAATGCGGGTAACTTAACAATAGAAAAGAATAGTGATAATAGTTTCAGATAATTTTATCCATGTATAGACATTCCTATTTACCTTTAAACAAACCATATGTACTAGAGTACTTTATCATAAGATGAGTAGAAAAATACAGAAAACAATTTTACTGATTAATGAGTCTGATCTAATTCTAGGTTCATTTATTTAGGTAAACATATACAAGTAAACTTTCTGAGTAAATTGCAGACTTAAGCATTCTATTAACAGATTCATAATATCTAAGTACTAATAGAAAAACATAAATACTTCAATCCAGTAAATTGCTTAAACATAAATAAGCATGATAACACAATGGAACCTGATAAATTGTAGAAGAGACAAATAGCCCAAGGAGCCCGTTCCACGCAACCTTTTCTTGAAGATAGCACAACGGCTTGTCTTAGGACGCCCGATCCTAGCCACTAATCCACTAGGATGAAAACACAGTGTGAAGAAATGGGATTAAATACCCCTGCAACTCCACAAAAGTACTTAACAGTAGTACTTCTACCCTCAAAAGTAAAGAACTCAGCTAACAAGCTGCACTAGTTCTGAAAATAGTCTTAATCACTCAATCCACTTCTGCCTTGCCTCTCATCAAAAAGTTTTCTATTATAACAATATTTTGTTACTATTTATTTTATGGCCATGAACTGGGTAAAGGCAATGGCATTTTAGTTGTTTAAAAGAAATCGATTTGAGTAACATATACCATAAAGAAAAATTCTAGGGTTTGGTTTTTATTTCAGTTTTGGTAAATACGTTAAACTGGTTAACTTCTGATTTTCGAAAAATATATAAACGATGGTTAAATGATGATAGTTTTCCTTTTAGCATAGAAGAGCTGGTAATCTATTCTTTTCATAAAGGGATTCTGTACATAGATATGCAGGTTTATATTAGTGGATTACGGTTTAGAAACACAGTTTATAAGAATAATAATAGAGTTATGAAGGTTGTTTATAACTGGTTTTCTGAGTAACTAAATTATGTACTAAAAATGTGATAGTTCCTAATCATTTCTACTATGTTGAAATTTCATCATGAACTTACTATGTTTCATGTTTTTAAAAGAAACAAAAAGAGGTTTAACTGTGTATTATTTACTATAATATAAGTAGAGTAATGTTGTTTGTATTTTAGGTTTATAAACTATTAAAATAAAGAAAGAGTTTTCTTTACCAAGTATAACTAATTTGTTTGTATTACAGTAATTATTATCATATTATACTATACCTAGTTTTATGACTAAGTGACAGAAGCTTACCATAATAGACTCGATGTAAAAATATTAGGGGCTTTCGTATAAAAAGTTGAAACCTAGAAATGGAAATATTATGGTAGTTAGCTGGTAAATAACAACAAAAGATTTCAATGTTTTAGTAGTTATTTGAAAATAATGTGGGTAACTTAACAGTATAAAAGATTAGTGATTCATTTCTACATAAACTCTTCAAATTGATAATAGTTTCATATCATTTTATCCATGTATAGACATTCCTATTTACCTTTCAACAAACCTTCTGTACTAGAGTACTTCATCGTAAGATGAGTGGAAAAATACAGAAAGGAATTTTACTCACTAATCAGTCTTATATAATTCTAGGTTCATTTATTCAGGTAAACATATACAAGTAAACTTTCTGAGTAAATTGCAGACTTAGCATTCTATTAATAGATTCATAATATCTAAGTACTAATAGAAAAACATAAATACTACAATCCAACAAATTGAGTAAACATAAATAAGCATGATAACACAATCGAACCTGATAACTTGTAGAAGAGACAAACAACCCAAGGAGCCCGTTCCACCCAACCTTTTCATGAAGATAGCTCAACGGCTTGTCTAAGGACACCTGATCCTGTACACTGATCCACCAGGATGAAAGCACTGTGTGAAGAAATGGGATTAAATACCCATGCAACTCCATAGAATTAATTAACAACAATACTTTTGTCCTCAGTAGTAAAAAACTCAGCTAACGAGCTACACTAGTTCTGAAAACAATCTTAATCACTCAATCCACTTTTGCCTTGCCCCTCATCGAATCTCTTGTGCACCTTTTATCGACTTTAGAAATTTCAAAAGGTAATGATTGAGCAGCCCCCTACTAAATTCGATGGATAGATATATGCATGCCTAGGTCTTTTTGGTTAGTTTTTCACTTAATGAGCCACCTACTCTATTCCACTTTTTTTGGGAACATGACCACAAAATTAGGGAAGTTTCCCTCCTGCAACAACTAGAAGTGGTTGAGGATGCTGTCATGTGTCAATTTACTCTCACCCTAGTCTATTCCTCCTAGTGGGTCAGTGGGCACTCATTCAACAACCTCCTTAGGCTATTTGTCTCATATTTTATTTATTAACTAATAAAATATTCAACATAATTAATTACAGTCATCCTTGTTCCCACATGGTCAATAGTCATAAACTTTTCAATAAAAGTAAAATATAATGTTTTCTTAAACATAAAATATTATTGAAATTGGGGTATGTGACACCCCCCCCTTATGTCCAACATCGTCCTCGATGTTGCTTTATTCATCATCCTTAGAGCTGCCTTGGAAAATGATTGGATATGCTGCCTGCATATGACTCTCCAATTCCTAGGTTGCTTCTTCTGGACTAAGGTGCTTCCATTGCACCTTCACCTTCCCAATGGTGCGATTCTGAAGCAAGATATCCCTCTTGTTGAGGATATAGTCTGGTTCCACCAGAAAATGTCCTTTAGGTTCCACCTGCACATGATTCTAATTTATCACATGAGTAGCATCATGTACATATATTTTAAGACATAAATATGAAAAACATTATGAAATTTAAGATTCGGTGGTAAGGCCAATTGGTATGCCACCGATCCAACTCTAGACAATATTTCGAAAGGCCCACAGTACCCGGGTGCTAGCTTAGCACAACTCCCTAATTTTAAGAAGCTCTTTTTAGGTTTTACCTTAATAAAAACATGTTCACCCACCTAGAACTCTTTTTGAGTTCGTTTAATATCTGCTTGACTCTTCTGTCTATCTTGTGCAACCTTTAAATTACCTTATTCCTGCTTCACGGTTAATTCCATATCCTTGAATAACTTGGGTCCTAGTATTAACCTGTCAACGAGGTTACTCCATGAGATAGGAGTATTGCATTTTCTGCCATACATAATTTTGAATGGGCTGAATTTTGATGAATCTTGGTAATGGTTGTTGTATGCAAACTCAACCAAGTGTAAGTAGTCCTCCCATTTACTTGGCTTTTCTCTAACGTACATCCTTAACATATCTTCCAAGATCTGATTTACCCTTTTTGCTTGCCCATCCGTTTACGGATGAAAGGATGTACTCAAATTTAAAGTAGTATTTAAGCCTTTAAATAAAGATTTCCAGAAGTTTCCCGTGAATTTAGACTCCCTGTCAGAAATTATAACTTTTGGAAACGAAAAATTTGACAAACAAACTCAGTAATGTAAACGAAAAATTTGTTTCCTAAATATTTCAGCAATATTAGCAGCCTTATGAGTGGTCTTTACTGGTATAAAATGGGCTACCTTACTGAGTTTGTCAACAACTACCATTATAGAATCATTCTAGTTTTGATTTTTAGGCAAACCTGTAATGAAATCAATGCTGATTATTTCCCATTTCCAGCTAGGAATTGGTAACGAATGTAAGAAACCGGCTGGATGTTGATCTTCAATATTAATCTATTGACATTCAAAACATCTAGCAATATATTTTGCCAACTCATTCTTCATATTCGACCAAAAGTAATATTTCCGTAACATAGTTATTGTCTTTTGATAGCCAGGGTGTCCAGAATAAGGACTCTTATGTATTTCATTTAAGATTATCAACTTAACTTTAGGTACGTTAGGTATATACAATCTATTTTTATAAAATTAACCCCTTTTCATTTAGAATGTATCATGTACTTAAACTTTTAGTTACATTTTCTGCCACTATAGCTTGCAATTTTTGGTAATTTTCATCCAGTTTTACGCCTTCTTCGAGATGATCTTCTAAATATTTTTTTAAGTACTGATTGTTGCCATAAAATTTAGTCTTGCATTTCTACTCAAAGCATCAACTACTTTATTTTCCTTCCCCTTGATATGTTGGATCTCGAAATCATATTTGCTAAGTAAAGCTAGCCACCTAGCTTGCCTTGCGTTTAAATTTGGTTGATTCAACAAATACTTTAAACCCTTATTATCTGTCATTAAAATAGATTTTCTTCCCATCAAGTGATGGCGCCACATCTTTAATGCATGTATGACGACAGCCAATTCTAGATCGTAAGTAGCGTAATTTTTCTCATGAATTTTAAGTTTCCTGGACTCGTACACTATTACGTGTCCTTCTTGAGTTAAGACCCCACCAAGGCCATCATTGCATGCATTAGTGCATACAACAAAATCCTTGTTAGGATCTGCAATTCTTAAAATGGGTGCAATGGTTAACAATTCTTTTAATTTCTTAAAACTCTCTTCACATTTTTTATCCCAAACAAATTTCTTCCTCTTCTTCTGTAAAGAAGTTATGGGATTTGCAATCGTTGATAAACCCTCAATGAACCTTCGATAATACCCGGTGTCCCCATGAATGACTGTACATCAGTCACATCTTTTGGGACCGGCCATTCATTAATTGCTTTGATCTTATCTGGGTCAACCGAGATCCCATCTTTAGTTATTACGTGACCCAAGTATTGTATTTTATCTTTGAAAAAGTCGCATTTACTGAAGTTGGCATAAAGCTAATGTTCCCTTAACACTTGTAAAATGATTTTTAAATGTTCTTCATGCTCTTCTTTAGTCTTAGAATAGATTAGAATATCATTAATAAAAAGTACATGACAAACTTATCTAGATATTTATGTAATACGTTATTCATTAAACACATGAAGACTGTCGGGGCATTAGTTATCCCAATGGTATTACAACGAACTCATAGTGACCATATTGGGTCCTAAAAGCCGTCTTGAAAATATCCTTATCCTTAATCCGGACTTAATGATAAACGGATCTTAAGTCAATTTTTAAAAATACTGTTGCTCCGCGCAACTGATCGAACAGATCGTCTATGCGGGGCAACGATTGTTACGGAGAAAACTTCCTATGGCTTGGGGTGTACCACAATAGACAGAGTAACCATAGAAATAAATCCCTTCCCAATATGCAAGAGAAATAAAACATCTAACACTAAAGGATCTCGAAACATACCTTATTCCAAATGGTTGATGTCAATCCCTGTTGAGCTTTCCCAATACCACTTGTGTTAACAATTTGCTCTCTTAATAATTAGCAAATAAGACAAGCATGCTAGATAATGGTGTTAGACCTACTCTAGCATATATAATCAATAATGTATAAGCAATTAAAAGCATCCATGGATTCAATATTCATTTAAATGCACATCATTGGATAGGAAAAGATATTTCTATTAATATAAATAAGAGATTACATGAATAACAACCTCTATCGACACGTCTGCGAACTAGAGAAACTGAGTCCTTCACGTGGGCCTCTACCACCTCAATCCTCCATCTCTCGATAGCAAGCTCATAAGTAAAGGAAAGTTTGGGAAGAACACCAAGTGCTCCAAAGGACAAAGGGATGCAGAATCAAGTATAAGCTACAACAATAATGGGCTATAGTTTTCTTGCTCTTCAATTCTCCCCCTTTAATGTATCCAAAGGGTTCCTTATATAGTGCTTCAATGGGGTAATGGAAGGTCAAATACGAGCGATCTCAAGGCATATGGAAGGCTAGGAGATAAGTGATTCAGATCCACATCAAGGAAAACTCCAAAAATATTTGGCCTTTTGCACACATCCCGATGTATGTGGGTTTAAGGGTTATATCCGCCTGCATACGCGAGAAAGGGTTTAAAAGCCACGTATAGCAAATAACAGGTGTTTTTAGGGATGATCTTGGAAACATCAAAGGTACAAAAATAGTCCATGGGGTCCAAAGAGTCTACAGAGGGACAGGGAAGGCCATAAATGTGTGATTTACCATGTGTGGTAAAATCAACTGTAACAGATTCCCCCTAATGTGTGAGGTTAGAGGGGTGATACGATGGCCAAAATACATTATAAGTCCATCCCAGAAGTGGAGTGATGAAGAACCAGGTGGAAGTGTTAGCACTAAATTTATTTTTGTCGGAATTGGTCTTATTGCCTTCAAAATTTTAAGTTTTCATGGGTGATTGAGTTGGTTTCCAAAGTTTTCTCATTAAGCTATTTCCAGGTTGGCAAAGAAGAGAAGTTAAAGGAATTTTAGGTAAAAAGAGAAATAATTTTTTCACAAGTGGGGCAAAAAGTTTTATTAGCTTTTGAATGAAATTTATAAAATGGGTTTTATAAACCTATTATTTTATTTATATTCAAACTTATATAGTTTTGGATATTTTTTCCAAAGTCAAAAAGCGGCCTCTTATTAATCCAATGGCTAATGTAAAAAGTGAAAACTCATCGATAGGTATTAGTGTTTCTCGAGAGTAAAGTTGTGAGGTGGTTAAATTGGAAAGGTGGTAGCGGAATTTAAACCACTTTCCACGTGGTAACTTTTGGTGAATTTCGCGGAGAAAAAATGGTTTAAGAAAAACAACTAAGTGAAGGCTCTGGAATAGACCATTATGTAAAGGTAAAGGTGACTTGGTTTTGAAAAATTATTTCATTTGTGTGCTACGCGCGAAAGGAAGGAGACAGTCTGCCATATTTACATAGCATATTTTTTTCTTCTTCTGAAAATGACTGTTTTAGTCATTTTATTCAACGACCTTTTTCCGGCAAACAAAGAAGAATTTTCAAAAAATGAAATATTTTTTTCATAATAACATTATGATATACAATAACCTCTCTCAGTTTTTACCCAGGTGCTACATATTGGGAGCAACAAATTCATCTTCAGAGGGAAAATGTTCAGATGTCAAAATGACTGTTCTAGTCATCAAATTAAAATAATTGTTTACATCATATGAAGATGAATTTTGCGAAACTGGGAGAGACTTTTCTTCACAACATATCTATCCACAATAACCTTTTTCTGTTTTCACACAGGTGCTATGTTTTAGCAGCAACAAAGTCAGTTGTACAGGCCATTTTTCATGTTTTCCAAAGGACTATTTCAGCCATCAAATTAAAAGAATTTTTTTCGACAAATGGAATTTAATTTGACAAAAATGAGAGAGGTTTTTATTCCTAACAGGCCTATAATAAAAAATCTCCTTCATTTTTTACACAGTAATCACAGGTTGGGAGAATTTGAAATATCTTCACAAGTCATCTTTCCAGAAATCTACAATTTTATTATCTGAGTCATCAGTTTCAAAGGAATATTTCGAGGATATTGAGACAATTTTGGAGAAATGAAGACATGGGTTTTGTTGGGAACATGTCCAATTATAAAAACCTCTCCCAGATTTCACATAGCTGTCACCATTAGAGATATTCATGAGAAACGTTATTGTAACTATTTCTATTTTTAGAGTTCAATTAGGTTTTGAATTCAAAGTTAGGTAAAGATTATTCTTATATAAATTAAAATGTAAATTGATAGTTTTAGGAGAGGATTTTCAAGAGCGGAGAGACTCTACATTTTAATGGCTTCACGTTTTCAGTAAATGAATGAAATTTGCAGAGGAGGAATGTAAAATCTTTTTCATGTCAGAGATTCTTATGCGATCTTTTTCTTCAGTAAGTAATTTCTTTATGTGATTGTTTATCCTATTTCCCACTCCATTTTGTATTTGATTTCATGCTTGAGCATTAGTTTTTATGGGCTGGAATCCATCATGCATGCTCTAGGTCCATTGTTCAAGAATTTTCAAAATATTTTCTTCTAAAGTCTTGCAGAATTCACCCTAGATAGGTGCTCTGTTTGATGGAATGTCTCCCTTTGTCTACTAATCAACCTGCTAAAACCTCAAGACTGAGGAAATGGTGCCTACCTTGCCTCTGTTCATAAACTTTCAAAACCCTACCTCTTGCAATCTATTTCAGATATGATTATTGACTCCATTACCCAATGGTCTCCTCCATGACTGTCCTACCAAGTCTTTTAAAACAAACTTTTCCTATTTTTCCCATCAGAAATCTGACCATCTGATTGTCTTTGATTGAAATATCATAGGTATAAAAACTTTGTAAATAGTGAGAGATCCCTCTTTGACTGTATTAGGTCATAAATACATTCTAAAGTGGTTTTTGTTGTTACCTTGGAATCTACCTTTCACAACCTGGGAACATTTTGAGTGTTAACAGGAAGAACCAGCCATCCAAGAATATAGTACAAATATCTCTGCATATGACTGCAAATACATACAGCAGTCCCAAATACATAAGAGTACAATGGCCATGAATAGGCATGATACAAAATATGACATGTGTGGTCATCACCACGTATAATATAGATAGATTAGAATCTCCATGATGAAGATATACAAAGGATCATGATCTCCATAAAAGCTGAAGATATACAATGGATCAAGATATCCATAATGGCTGAAGATATTTGACATACACTGGAATCAAGTCACGAGAGCTGAAATCTCATGAACACTGGCATGATCAAGGAGGTAGCATATCAGAAATGCCACCAATATGGAAAGTCTTCTATACAAACTGCTACAAGTACATGTCCTACTATGTGAATAAAGGTGTCGAGGTCGAACATAGTAGTCCATCGTCGGATTACCGGTCATTGATGTATACCGTTAACAGATGCGAGATCACCCACCGATAAAGAGAATGGGAATCAAGGTACTAGAGTGCAATCAAACAAGTGTGAATAAATGTGTTGAGGTCAAACACTTGAAAGAATCCATCGATTAGGGGACATTGATGTATTCCCAAAATTGTCGATGGCGAGAGAACCTACCACTGATGATTGTAAGTCTCAAGGCACTAAAATGACTCTAGACTCCTATCCCAGAATAAATGATATGATGTCAATGGGATTTAATCTATTGGAAGGAGGGAATTAAGGCATCCCCCATCATCCAACACGCGGTACTCAGCAAAGCTGTATAATGTGGAAGGACTCGATCATAATGTGCTCGAACCAGTACCAGTACCAGGAATGGCTGACATGCAAAGTCAAGAAAACTGAGGAATGGACAACTCAGGCTTCAACTTCCTTCGAACAAGAGCATAAAGGTGAATGGTGACTGAATGTAGGCAGCATAGACTCAATATACAAAACTGGGACATCTTTGCGACACAGGAGGCATCGACAGAGGCTCCATAAGGATTGGAAGCTTAACCAATTGGTGGAGATAAACTCAGAGAAACGAGTACAGCTCCTAAAGTCAAATTATTAACCCAATCAACAGATGTGATATACAGTGCTCTGTTCGAAGGCGACACGACTCGACTGCTGCCAAAGATAACATCTTTTCCTATCCGGATTTTTAGTTTTTTGATTTTTTTTTTTGGACTTTTTAAAATATTTTGAAAAGCTTGAAAAAGAATAAAGGCTTTATAGTTACAAATCTAGGAGGAGACGAGTGTCAAGGGGAAAACAAACTAGTTCCAAGCAGCGGAACATACCTATGCTCAATGCAAGGAAACTTGTGTAGGATAACGACACTCAGGGGAAAATCCCCTCCCGGTAAAAAATGGGGAATCAAGCTGCAAAAGATATATAAAATGGCTCTGCTTGGCTGGACATGAGACACGCTTGGGCTATATGGCTGATAATCAAAGTCAGGGAAGCCGGCATAAGGCTCAATAAGGCAAGCAAAACTCATGATAATGCAATTACAACTTGACATAAGGGAGTCCTGGGGAAAAGGCCAGCAAAAATATCAAGAGGAGTATGAAGCTCTTGTGCAAAGTCATGGCGATACTATACAAAGGACTCCCACACCCTAAAGGAAAAATGTCGGCATGGGTACCAAATGCAAAACAGGAGCTAACTAGAGTACCCATGTATGGTCAAGCTCTACCATTCACATCATGTCACTTCTAAAAGCAACAAGAAGGTTTCGTGACAATATAGAATGGGTTCGTACCTAATGTTATAATGAAATGGTCATAGGGTCATGAAAAGTGCAAACGAATATGAAACCTAACATATATTCTAGTTTAGACATAATACCTAAAATATGCACGAACGTGTCAAAACCACGGTCAAACCGCGCTCAAAACAGACTCCTACATCATGAAATTAGTTCAAAACGGTCCAAAATGGTCAGAAATGGTAAAAAATTATAGAAAGTGGGTAAAAAATTTCAAAAAATTTCTATAAATAGTAAAAAATCTAAAAATTCCATATTATTTGAAATTTTTACCCATTTGAGCTCAAAACTTTCGACACGAATTCCGGGAGCATCGTCCGACGAAATTCGACACCGTTTGATCCAGGTAACTTCTCATGTCCTCCTCTTCCTATTTCATGTAAATTTTTTAAGTTTTCAACGTCCATCAATTTTTCAGGCCATCCCAAGTTGTGCGTTTCAGCCCATGCGAGTATCAGGGTTTTTTCGGCGTATAGGGCTCACCATACGCGGAAAAAACACCCAAACCCGTGTACATACGCGGTTGTTTTGCAAACAGTCACATATGAGGCCACAAATGAGGTTTTCAAGGGCAAATGCTAATCAAAACTCTTGTTTTTTGTGCAGGATGGTGTTAGAGTGGAGGGAGAGAGAACATGGTGATGTGGAAGAGGTTGTGCAAGGTGATTTAATGGCCCAACAGGCATTACGGGCGTGTGGTTTGTATAATTTTTTGTGTCTTGGCAGCTTGAGGGCCAAACCAAGACTCCTCCAGTTGCTAGTGGATTACTGGGATCCATAATCTGAGACTTTTCACATTGACGGGATGTCGCTCAACATTAAAGTTGAGGACATATACTTTATCACTGGTTTGTCCAGATAAGGAGAGGTGGTAAATTGCCAATATCGTGGTCCAGGAGGTGGATTGACTATTGATGAGTACATTGAAGTGTACTAATTTCCAGACATGGAAAAGGTTGGGAGTCAAATCCCGACAAACTCTATCCAGGTTCTGGGACTGAAGGCCATACTATTGGCATTAGGCAGGATAATTGGATTAGCTTCACTCCACCAGGCCTCTCGGCCACTGATTTTCTATGTGATGGAGTGTATGAGACCCACAGTGTATGACTAGAGCACGGTGCTATTGAGCAACATGAAACAATAGCTCAGTGACTGCAAAATGGGTAGGGTGCAGAACTTTGGTTTCGGTAGCATACTGAGTATGTTATTCTTTGAGCGGGTACCAGGGCTAAGCCCTAGAGTGGACATTCCTCCACACAGATAACCCCTACCCAATAGACTTCTTTCCATGGTGGTGAAGGCAGATCATCGCCATAGATGACTACCCATATGTAGGGATAGATTTTTGTGGAGATCTAGACATGCCCCTACCCCCAGGAATGACATATGGTGACATAGGTAATGAATCCCAAACCCACTTTTTAAGTTTTTTGAATTATTAATTTTTTTTTGTGTTTTTTGATATATTGACTCAAAAGACATGTTTTGGTGTGACGACACATAGTGACAATATATCATGTGTATGCAGATGTTGGACCATGACGACCGGATGGTTTCCCTCATCATCGACGGAGGGGAAGAGGAGACGATATCATGGGTGCGGATGCTGAGCGAATGCTCCAAAGAATTCACACAAACTTTGTATGCTTGACGCATAGGGTACACATGGCGCAAGTCGAGGACTTGCGTGAGGCCATGCAGAGCCAGGTGGTTGGTGTATCACGGGCATGGGTTTGATTATTCCGATGGCTAGCTAGAGTCGTAGTGTGCTACCATGATCAGAACTCCCCTCCTCCTCAGGCTTAGAGACCTGAGATTATTCCATTTTTTACGACCGTGTATTATATTTTGGTGGCTCGGAAGCCCCAATTTTGTATTATGACACTTATGTATTATGACGTCACTTTTTGGATGTAATGAATTTTTTTTTATGATGATTGATTTTATTTATTTACATGTGTGCAAAAATGTATGTTTGTGATATGCTTATGGTCTATGAGACAAATGGCAATCTAACACAAAGTTAGCATATGAGTCAACAACTTGATTAAAAATTCTCGAAACATGAATGTATGTTATATTCTCAAATTGCCGTTCTAGCAATCTCACATGTAAGAATCTTCATAATAATATCAGATCCCTAATACGATATGAGCCATTAAGCTGTGAAACCACTAACTACGAATCAAGACATACCTCAAGAGAGAGAACACCATGTGAAATGACATCCCGCAATAACTCAATAACGACACTATATTCAGCAACATTTTTTGAAGAAGGCCGTAAACATACGCTTCCTGAAGACAATACTTGACCCGTAGGAGTATAAATCACCCATGCAGCCAAAGCTGAGTTTTGAGTGTGACGGCTAGCACTATTGACAAATCCTATGTAAACAGAAGACTCCATCGACATCTGCCATAAGAAATAGAAGCTAATCAACAAACTCGATCACCATAAGAAAACCTAACTATGCAATTCAAAAACTGTACAATAATATACAACAATCAGCCCTGGCTAAAGATCATGCATAGTATTTCTTATGATAGAACCTATTTCTAGGCCTCGCCAAGGCTGTCCCTTCATAATCCACTAGCTCATAGGCGCCCTTCTCTAACACATGTTTGACCACGTAAGGACCATGCCACATGGGATTAAACTTCCCTACACCCAAGGGTTCTTTAGCTTGATCCCACAAAAGGACCAAATCACCTTCACTAAACTTCCTTGGACAGACATACTTGTCATATTGGACCTTGACGCGGCACTTATTTACTTCTAGAGCCACTAAGGCATCTCAGCGCTGCTCATCAAGCTACTCTAAGTGGACCAAATGTTCTTCCAATGTGGAAGTGTCTGGTAAAAGCTCTATAGCTAGCTTCAGAGAAGGGATTTGACATTCAACTGACGAGACAGACTCCACCCCATGTACAAGCTGACATGGAGAGAAACCAGTGGTAGTCTTAACCGTGGTTCTATAGTCCCACAAAGCAGGATATAACATGATATGCCAATTCATCTTGCTTTGTGCAATGGTTCATTGGAGAATGGACTTAAGTGATTTATTCACTGCTTCAACCTGTCCATTCGCCTGAGGGTAATAAGAAGAGGAGTGCTCCTGCTTATACCCTAACTTTGAAGCCAACTCTTCCATAATTTTATTCTAAATGTGCCTACCATGGTCCGTAACAAGCTCTTTCGGAATGTCGAACCGAGTAATAATTTGGTTGAAAATGAAATGCGCGGCTGTCTCACCATTGTATTTAACCGTGGGCATAGCCTCTACCCATTTTGTGAAATAATCAACAGCCACTATAATGTGATGATGCCCCCTAGCCGAAGCTGGGTTGCAATCCATAAATTCAAACCCCCACTTGGTGAAGGGACCGGCGGTGACAATAGGATGTAACAGGGCTGGATGCGAGCACATATTGTGTGCAAACACCTGACAAGGGTGACACTTCTTGACCACATTAACACAATCTTTGAAGATCGGTGACCAAAAATATCTTGCTCTCAAGATTTTTTGGGCTGTAGAAAGCCCAGATAAATGACCACCACACGCCCCTCCGTGGTAATCATTCAGCACAACCTCAGCCTCATCATGGGTTAAACAATGATGTAAAATGTAATCTAGCCCACGGCGGTACAAAGTGTTATCCACTATAAGGTAGTTCTTAGCTACATGACATAATCATCGTCGCTCATCTCGTGAAAAGTGAGTAGGGACCTTCAACGTGTGCAAAAATACAATTATATCCCCATACCATGGGTCGAAAGTTGACATAGGGAAAATATGCTCATCAACAAATGTATCCTCATATACCTCTTCCTCCTCCAAACTTGGAAAATAAGATATGAGCTCCACAAATATCAACGATTTCTTCGATTTCGACGAAACGAATTGGAGATTGAACTCTTGCAAAATAACAATCCATTTATTGTATTTTCCCCCAATCATCCTTCTAGTGAGGACGAACTGAAATGGATTGATATGAGCTACAACCAAGGTTTGACGAAGGAGAATGTAATGTCTCAATCTCTGAACCGTATGAACGGTGGCCAAGGCAAGCTTCTCCACATGGGAATAACGGATTTCCGCATCCATAAGGTTTCAGCTCAAATAATATATGACATGCTCATGGAGCTCCTCATCCTCCTGGACCAAAACCATACAAACCATCTCCATGGATGCGGCCACATAAATCAAGAAATCATGGCTATAGTCAGGTGGACTAAGCACGAGGGCCAATGCTAAGGCTTGCTTAAGAGAATCAAATGACTCCTGGGCTCGCTCATCCCAGCAAAAAGGAGTGTCATTCTTTAAAAGACGCATAAAGCCTTTAGTCAAGTTGGCAAAATTAACTACGAATCTTCACAAGAAATTTTCCATGCCTTGCAAACACTAAAGGTGTCTAATATTACGTGGGGGAGACAATTGAAGTATTGCCTCAACCTTTAAGGGATCGACTCTTATACCCTCCTTGGATATGATGAACCCTAGCAAGTGACCAACAGTCACGTAAAAGATGCACTTATGAGGATTCAAATGAACCTGGCAATGATGACATCTTTCGAATACTAATCTCAAATGGTATGGATGACACACTCTCAAATGAGAATGAGCAGTAAGGTCTTCCAAATACACTTCGATAATCATTTTGAGATCATGAAAAATTAAGGTCATAGCCTAGTGAAATGTAGCTTCGGCGTTTTTAAGGCCGAAAGGCATCTTCCGATATGTAAAAGTACCCCAAGGACAAATAAATGCAGTCTTATGTTGATCCTTGGGTTTGCTTTGAATCTGATTATATCCGGAAAAACCATCCATGAAGGAGAAAACCTCACTTCCCGCACACTCATCCAAAATCTGATCAATAAATGGTGTGGGAAAATTATCCTTAGGAAAATCACGATTTAAATCACAGAAATCAGTGCATATACGGATCGCTCCCTGCTTCTTATCAACCAGAACGGGATTTGAAACCCACTCCATCAGGGGAATGGGATAGATAAAATTGGCTTTTAACAGTTTCTCTATCTCAGCCTTAATGGTGGGTGCTTTTCTAGGATTCACCGCACGCAAACGTTGGCGAACCGGCTTCGCATTCGTATAGGTCTTGATCTCATGTTCGACAATACGAGGGTCAATACCTGGCATTTCCTCGGATTACCAAGAAAATATGTCATGAAACTCTTTAAATAGCTCGATATACTCCTTGATCTCATTAGGGGAACAAATCGCCCCAATGTAGACGTTCTCAACTTTGCCAGGATCACGAGAAATATTCATAGGAATAGTAGGTGATAAATTTTCCATGTTCCCATCGGCCATCTAACTAGGAGAGCTCAATGGAACCACGGGACTACCAATCTTCTCGCTAAGAATCTCCCTAAAGTCATCACGCTCCATATGGTCGAGTTTAGGAAGAAAATATGATCGATGATGTAACTCTTCCCAAGGTGGCTCAACCCCAGACATGGCCTCCATAATGGCTTCATTCTATGGAAAAACATCGTCGAGGCAATCGTGTGCGTGAGAGGGCTCAACTGCCCATGCAGGCAGCACATACAGGTCCTCCTCCATCCGCGAAGAGGAAGGACTAGGCTCTGCAACTTGATCAAGATATGCTTGATATGCTACCATTGTTGCAGGCAACGACACATCCATTTCGATAGGTCCAATCGAAGGACTTTGTGAAGGAAGAATCCAAGGATCTTCCATATGGGTAGTGCGAAAATCCACCGAATTCAATGAGATCAAAGCCCCACCAAAACTAGATCTGATCATAAGAACGGGCGCAGGACAACTAAAGGTTACCATAAGAGATGGATACATACCCACACCCACACTCCTAGTTGCCGGCTGAGAATGATTGATAATCGGGATAGAAGTTCTCGATGATGCATTAACACTCGGATTACGGAATGACGTCTGATCAATCGTAACGATCTTCCCATTAAATGGAAAGCATACCACTCGAAAGAGAGAAGAGGCTACGGCTTGCATACTATAGATCCAATTCCGACCCAACAAAAGATTGTAGTCAAGGGGCGCATCAACCACCTCGACCTCGATCACGATGGTCTTCCCTCCCAATTGGACCCTAAGAGAAGGAAAAATCCCATGTGGCTGAAATCATGTACCATCAAAAGCTCTCAACATAGTAGCGGATTGAGACAACTTGGGAGAACCCAAACCCATCCAACATGACAAAGACATCATGGAAGCAGTAAGGCCTTCATTAATAACAGTGCATTTGATGGTCATATTAAGACACTCTACATGAATCAAAAGAGACACGTAGTGTTGGTCGCTATAGGGCAGACCCGGGTTTACTTTTATTGTACCAACAAAACCCCTAGCTCACTGGCCCTTTCGGCGACAGACCGCAGAGCGACTTGAAGTCTCACCTGAAGTGATCTTGGATGGGTTGGTTAAAGACTCAAGTGTCCTCAACCAGGTTCTGTAGCATCCTAGTGGTTCTTATTTCTTCTTATCCAGCGGGATCTCTCTCAGTAGGGTGCTGAGCCTTTCTTCCTAGCTGGGTCTGCTAGAGGACTGGCTCTTAGTGCACCGCAACTTCCAGGACGATGCGCCAACTATCTCCTCTGCTCGACTCTTAACCTACGATATCTCACACCACAGCTCCTTTGATGGTGCGGTATCGCCTTTCTACGCTGCGATATCTCCTATGGAAATACTTAATATGCCCCACAACTTGCAAGGTCTAAGGGTTTTCTCTCCAGGTATAATAGCTCAGACACCTTCAACAGGGTGCTAAACAACCTTACTTAAACTTCCACAGTTCAACACACTTAATATCAACTATACTCAACTTGCTGGATTAACTATGCAGGAATAACTTAATACTGTAACTGTTAACTGTCATGAACCAAGCACTGGTGAACTCATACACGGAGTACTTAACAGATTCAACTCACAGATAACCTTCTAAGCTATTGTAACTGACAGATAGCATGCATACATTCATTAACTCTTAAGAAAAGCTCATGTAATGAATAACAGATAACCGATAAGTAAACACAATCACATGAAATAGTCGCACAACACACTTATTTTACGTGGTTCACCTCTAGGGGCGAAGCTACGTCCACAGGAACTGGTTTGTATATTATATCTTGAGAGAGTAAACACAGTTCCACTGCAACCTCATATGCAGGTGAGATCTTCTGGGAAACTCTGCACACATAACCGAGAGCCCTTCTCTCTTAGATCTCTTCTCCTTCTATATTGCTTCTCTTACAATATACTCTTCCTCTCTGTCTCTCTCAATCCCTGTGGATTGTTCAATCCTTGCGGATTGTTACATTCATACTCAAGGAGCCAGCTACTGGTTACAGTAAGATAACTACAGACTGAATACAAAACCAGAGCTCGACTCTTACAATACAATTGACTATGAGCTAACAGATCATTGACTAGCTTATTGTCTATCTGAATGTCTACTAGCTAAATGTCTGAACAACTAACCTTTTACAATACAAGATACATGCTTTTATAGGCGGCCTGAAGGTCTCACCATTACAAAACTATGGGCCTTTCCCAACAGTAACCCAAAACCCTAACTGTTAAAGTCAGCGTGTTTGTACTTTGAGCTGCCGCTTTCCGCCACACCACAGCTTTCTGCAGTCTTCCACGCTTCCTGGCGCTGATTGTGGGTATGGGCACCGCTTCCTTTGTCCTTTGTCTTCAATACCTCGGCCCATTGCTCCTTTTCCATTTATGAGGGTAGCTGAGCCCTCCTGTCTTCACTACTGCCTTAAGTGCAGTGGTTGAGCTCTCTCTTCTTGGTCGCTTAGGTACTGTTTCCTTTTGACTTTCTTGTTCCGCTATAGTAGCTTTTCCTGTAGCTGCGGGACCTTTCTCCAATAGTCCCCTAACACTTACTTGTGGCTTGTCCCTGAGCCACTAACAGCTGGTTTCTCTTGCTGTAGCTTTTCCTTGGCTTCCTGCGAAGTCCTTGCGAATTTCTCCCTGAGTCCTGCGACTTCAATATTCATAGTTTTGACACACTCTTGTGCCGTTTCAAGCATAGCTTGACTAATGATGGAGTCTTCTGTATCATTAATTTCACTCTTGCTTGTTTTTTCTTTCTATCATCTTTGGCATCATCTTCTGTAACTTAGTTCGTAGGTCTCTCTTATCTTTTCGTAGATCATCAACTTCCTTAAGGATCTTGAGCTTTTGAGAAGGCTTCCACAGATATCCTTTCCTCTTTATCTGGGTTAGAACTCGTATCACATGGAAAATATAAATCTGTATCTTCCAGCCTTCTCAAACATTTCATTCAGTCTGGATACTTCTATACGAAAACTATACAAACCATGAATTCCATTCCAAGAACAAGCCTTTGTCTGCATGCTGAAGTTCTGCTTGTTTGGTTTGTTTTTCCCTTTCACTTTTCTTCTCAACAGATCGCTCCGAGTGTTCATGCTGCCTATGATCTCTATATTTTCGTTTCTTTGCCTGTGTAATCTCTTGTTCTTCTCTTAAGTGATGAGATAGGTCATCTTCCTTCTCCCGTTGCCTTCTTTTTCTAATTTTTACTTTCTTCCTGCCTGTAGATTTCTTCTCATCATTCTTCTGCTCTGTTTTCTTATCTTTAGTGATCTTCTCATCTTTCTGCTTCTCTGCAGCAAAGAATTTGATGACATCTTCTACATCCTGCGCTTGACTCCTCATCCTTGGTGGCTGTCTGACCTGTGATGTACCTAATTTCACAACCCTGGGCGGCGTCGTCATAGCAGACACGAGGCCACCACGTTGGAATCGTTGCACAATGTCTTCTAAAGGTTCCGTCTCGGATAGAACCCACTCAGTGTAGTACTCTAGACTGGCAATGGCTGCGAAATTGGGGAAAACTAGCACTCTGTAATTGGAGTATCTCTGCACAAGGAAAACTCTACAAATTGCTCTATAGCTCTCAGAAATCGCAAAAGTAACCCTTCTGTGTGAATGATCTGTGTATTTATAACGAAGGTGATAATCTATAAAGTAACGGTCACATAGACTAGACCTGATGGCTATATTAATTGCATGGACAAGACAATACCCGTCGTTTCGATCCTCATTAATTGCTGAAATTTGATCAAATTTTCCTCGAAACTTGTGTGCAGGCACCGGTCTCGACCAAGATTTACCAAATCTGGGAAAATCATTAAACTGTTGCCAAATCTAGGGCAATGTATACCGGTCATGTTTACATTAACTGCTTGTCAGAAGGCAAAGTGACTGGCCTTCTGTCCCTTTTCAAACTTGGCTACGTGGCATGGGAAACATTGCATCGCTGCAATGTCACACCGCATTGTTCTGAACCAAAATGTTTCACACCAACTCTTTTTTTTTGAAACTCTGCAACGTTAAAAAAAACTCCGCAAGCATCCTCTAACTTACGCAAACTAAACTTTCCTCCTGTGATTCCTTATACTTGGAATACTTTTTACTTGCCGGTGCGATGCCTCCTTTCAACTACATTGGACATCCGCACTCACATAAACTATCTGAATTAGGGCTGAGAGGTGGAGTGGCTATCACTGTAAAGCTTAAGTCTACTGCCATTAATCAAGGTAGGAACAAGCTCCCCATTTAGTTTGCTGAGCTGAACGACACCTCCTTCTGTAACACGCTGAATCTGATATGGCCCCAACCAATGCGTCTTGAACTTCCCTAGAAATTTAACAAACTTACTGTCATAGAGGAGCACTAGGTATCCAATCTGAAAACTCTTGCTCTTGATGTGCCTGTCATGCCAAGATTTTTCTCATGCCTTCTGCACTTTCTGATGGAATCCTGCGATGAATCTGTCTTCTTCTAAGGCAAGCAACTGTGCTAGTCTTTCATTCATCGTGTCTATATCAGCCATCTTGGTAATCTGAGCAATTATTAAACTGGGAATAATATATTCCATGGGCATAACAGCCTCTTGTCCATACACCAAGCTGAAAGGTGTGTGTCCTGTAAGTTTCTTGCATGTAGTCCTATAATCCCATAATACAGCATTAACCCTGAGGTCCCAATCATTTCTTTGGCTGTTACAGATCTTAGTAAGAGCATTTTCTAGAATCTTGTTAAAGGCCTCCACCGTACCATTAGCTTGTGGGTGGTAGGGAGTGCTCTTATGGTGCTGTATCTGGAATTCCTCCGTCAAGGCCTCAATAGTGCGGTTCAGAAAATGTGTGCCTTGATCACTCATCAAAATTACTGGACATCCAAATCTAGTTATGATGTTTTCAAAAATGAACTTTGTAGCTATAGAAGCATCACAATTCCTTATTGCTTTGGCCTCTGCCCACCTGGTGAGGTATTTTGTTCCTGTGATGATGTATCTCGCACCAGTTCGTTTCCCTGGTGGGTTGATAGGACCCACAAAATCTATAGCCCATTTGTCAAATGCACGCAGCGTAATCTATGGTCATAGTGGCATTTCATCTCTCCATGAAGGTTTTCCTACCCTCTGGCAGATATCGCAGCATCTGCAAAACTCCTTAGTGTCTTTGTGCAAAGTAGGCCACCATAATACTGCAGCTAGAATTTTTTGCGCAGTCGGCTTTCCTGCGAAATGACCTCCTACGGTACATGAATGTGCTTCTCTGATAATGGCCTCTTTCTCGTGCGGCATAACACATCTACGTAGGACTTCATCTGGACCTAGCTTGTATAATTGTCCTACGATCAAAGTGAAGTCTGCTGCCTTAACAACTAACTGCTTCTTTTGCTTCTTAGTAAACTCAATAGGTGCCCATCCTGTAGTGAGAAAGTGAATAATATCATCGTAATATTCATCTGTGATTTGGATAGAAAACAATTGCGCATCTGGAAAATTGTCCTCTAAATTACTTGGTTCTTCCCCTAAGTCTATTCACGATAGATGATCAGGTCCGCCATTTAATCTTCCTGGTTTTACAATGATTTCAAAATCATACTCCTGAAATAGGAGTAACCATCTGCAGATCCTACCTCCTAACACTGGCTTATTGACCAAGTACTTTAAAGTGGAATGGTCAGTGAACATCTTAAATGGGGCACTCAACAGGTAGTGCCTGAACTTCTGTAGAGCATACACCATAGCTAATCCTTCTCTTTCTGTAGTGATGTAGTTCTTTTCTGCAGTGGATAACTTACTGCTTGAATATGCGATAGGGTGGTCGATACCCCCTTCTCCTGGCTGGGTTAAAACAATCCCTAGTGCGATGCTAGATGCATCCACATGTACATGGAATGGCTTGTTCCAATCTGGAAATACTAAGATGGGTGCTGTCACCATCTTTTCTTTAAGCTTGTCTAGATTGTGCTGGCATTCTTCATTCCATAGGAATTTCACGTCTTTTTTCAACAGCTTTTCCATAGGTGCTGTGATCTTTGCATAACCTTTGATGAATTTTATATAATAGCCGGTATGACCAAGCACTATCCTCAATTGCTTGACTGAGTTGGGTGCTGGAAGATTTACAATGATGGCAATCTTTGTAGGATCTACCATCAAGCCTTGTATGCAAACAATATGACCCAACAAAATACCAAATGGCGCACAGAATATACATTTCTTCAAGTTAAGAGAAATCTGATATTGCCTACATTTCTCTAACATGAGCCTTAAATCTCCTATATGCTTGTCGATTAATCCAAATACAGTCCAATCATCAAAATAGACTTCTAAGAACTTATGGATGTATTCCCTAAATACAGCAACTACTACTCTTGAAAAAATAGCTGGTGCATTTTTAAGACCAAAGGGCATTACCGTATACTGGAATGAGCCCCATTCTATCGCAAAGGTGGTATTATGTCGATCCTCTGGATGGATTTTGATTTGGTGATAGCCTGAAAAGCCATCAGTGAAGGAGTAGACCTCCTGTCCTCCCACATTGTCTAAGACTTCATCAGTAAAAGGTGTCAAAAATGGGTCATGAAGTGATGCATCGTTGAGTTTGCGCAAATCGACACAAATTCTGATTTCTCCTTTGGTTTTCTTTTCTTGCACGACCATGGGACTAACCCATTCGCTTTCTTCCACGAGCTCAATGATTCCTGCTGCTAGCATCTTATCGATCTCATCCTTCACTTTTTCTTTATAACGAGGATTTAATCTATATGGACGCTGCTTAACTGGCCTGGCATCCTCTTTCAACGGTATCCTCATTACTCCCAAGTCTCCTACTATTCCCTTCATTTCTGTAAACTTAGTGGGGAATAAGTCCTGGTAGTCATGTAACAGATCTGCAATGTGTCCTACCGTTTCATCATTCCAATAGTCTCCAATAGAGGAAAAATTTGGTTATGCTTCTGTGCCAATGTTGATATTTTTAATCTTGATAGGGTTTGTGATAGCTGGAATCTCTAGTTTCGGTCCATCAAAGTCGTGAGTCCCTTCTGACTCTGGAATGTTGATACTGCGAGGATTCTCTTCCTCATCATCTGGCTCTTCTATGAAGTTGTAACACTCGAGTGCATCTTCTAACTGGATAGCCCAATCAGGTTGAGCAGACATTGATAGGGTACGGTCTTCAAATATCTTAGTCTTGAAAATATCTAGGGCCTGATCAATGCTTGGATACTCAGATTCAAAAGCGAAAGTGAGTTTAAAGCTGTCTATCATAGGTGGCCATGTAATGGTTCCTCTACGCAATTCTGTCTCAGTGTACCAATTCCTTGGCACTGTGTCTAAGGTGTGAATGAATAGGTGAACCCATTCATCCTCTGGAATGTCCGACCAATTCTGTTCACAACTCTGAATATGTGACCTGGGGTCACTTTCTCCTTTGTATTTCTGCTATAGACACTCCTTGTCATGAGAGAATCTGATTGCCATCAATCTCTTGAAATCATCCCATGATGCGATATTCTCTTTATGTGCGTGCCACCATCTTGCAGGTGTGGCTCTTACTGCAAGGTCAATAGCTGACATCCTCTGCTCATGAGGAATTTTTTGTTCAAACTGTTGTAAAAATTCGTTGACATCCGCTAAGCCATTAAACAACGGAATATCCTTAATCTCTGCACCAATCCATCGCAGTGACTTAGTCATAAATGCACATCTGCGAGCTGAGGCTTCATAAAGTCTGTTCTGCCAGTTCTCTAGACCAACATCCGAGTCTGATGTGCATGAGCTGTCGCATCACCAACTAATGTTTCCTTCTGTGGTCGGATTGATGTAATCACTCTGATTAGCTGTCATCTGATAGAGGCTCTCCATATTACGCGCCTCTTCCTCTGCTCTGATAGGTTCAATATATCTAGGACCCTGAAAAGGATCCAATAGTGCGATGACCCGGATCTGTGTATCCTCAAAGGTCATTTGTCTTTTCTTTAAGTCAATAACCGCCATGTTATCGATTGCCCAATCAATACCTAGTAGAGCTGGATATGGTCTACTATCGCCAATGATTTCTATAACTTCAAAGTCTGCAAAGTTGTGAACTCCGTCAATGTCAACTGGCACTTGCGGTAATCGACCCGGTGGCGATACTCGCTACTGATTGGCTAAGCGCAGATGGATAGGTGATCTGGCTAACTTAGGGCTACCCATTTGTTCCCATGTCTGCTTAGTCAGAACATTAACTTTCGATCCTAAATCTAGGATTACCTCATCCATTTTAAATTCTCCAACTTGCACTGCGAGTCTCATCTCTCTTCCTGTTCTTGTATGTCCCATAATATTATGAACAACACGCTGCGCATTGCTCATGGAAGAAGACAACTGACACTGATCTATGATGCGCTGAAGTTCTCCGATAGCTTTTTCATTTTTGACGAGTTTTAAGCAACTCCACAGGAAGGATTGTACACTTCCTGTCGACTCATCCTCTTCGCACCTTCCCGATGTGGTAGCCTGCGATATCTATACAGGGCTAACGTTATAAGGTGTTTGCTGCAGTACGCCCCTGCACGGCAGTACCTGCGATCTTGATGGTGTAGGGTCATTAAAGAAAATTTTAGCTTCCTAAAATGTTTCTTTATTATTTTGCAGGTCAAGTGGTGTTGATTTATTAGTAGCTTTACGCACCCACTCCGAACCTGTATTCTTTTCGGCATCCTGCGATGTCGTACTAGTGGAAGTACCACTGTGAGTCACGATATTGACTCTTGGTTCTGGTTCCTTCTGCTTAGCAGCAATAAGCTGGATGTTCTGGTGTATTGCTGGCTTAGGTTTCCTAATCTTGGCTATCAAGATAGGACATTCTTCTATAGCATGGTCGTAGGAGTTGCAATAGTTACATGTTGTAGTAGGGTTCTGACAATCCCTAGCATAATGTCCTACAACTCCACAATTGTAACAAGTAATCGGTCCTCGGCTGCGGCCAAATCCTCCTCCACGGCCAAAGACTCCTCCACGGCCCCGTCCTCTGAATCCTCCTCCACGGCCATCACGAGCTGGTTCATGCTGTGGTCTTGCTGCTGGACCTGATGTCTCTGTTTGGACTCTATAGAAGTCATGCTTTCTCTCGACCATGATCATAAGCTCTGCAGTTATTTTCATCATGTCCGACGGACTTACAGAAGTTACAGTATAAGTTCTTAGGGGTCTATACATACTTCTGAAGTAGAGGGCATTCCTGAGGTCTATGTCCTCTTGTTCTGCAGAGTTCACACCACGGCCCTTGATTTTGTGCTAAGGGGTTAGGAGCCCCACTTTCTAAATATTCAACAAATACCAGACAGTTATCTTTAGTATGGCCCTGTCCTTTACACTTGGTACACCATAGTTCTTGTGCAATCTCTTTCCCTTTCTTAATCTCATGCAACTGTAAGGTGAGATTAGCTAACTGGTTCTGCAGGTTTGTCATACCTGTACTAGTCTCGGCTAGAGTCGAAGCCTCTAGTTTCATTGCCATCTCCAACGCATCATCCTGCGTATGGAGTTTCTGCTGCATTAGTGGCAGTCTGATATGAGGGAGCAGTGCTGCGATGAACCATTCCTTATGCTGCTCCAACGCAAACTTAAAGCTAACTTGGTCTATAAGGGCTTTGAATTTCTGATCAAAGTCCCATACTGACTCTGAGGGTAGCTGTTTGATGTCTTTAAGCTCTGTGATACACTGTGACTCAGACTTGGGTTTCTTAAATTCTTTGATCTGATCTGTGCTGAGGTATACTTCATATACCATGTTAAAGCTCTGTCTCTAAGCATAGTGGCCAACTGTACAAGTTTAGTATTATCATCTTGGATCCCTTTAATGGTCCATACAGCTTCACATAGGAACCAATGCTGTTCCGGGTCTTCTGCCCCTGTACCCTTGAAGGTAGGTAACTTCATGTCGTCCCCCATTCTGTTTCTACGTGGTGGATGCTGATTTGCTGTGTTACTACCACTTGGCGGTGTAGATGTAGGTGATGTAACGGTAGTATGTACTGTGTGTGAACTACTAGATGTAGTTCCTACGGGATTATTCTGAGTCCCAGTTGCTTTCTGTGGGGTATACGGGTGGTAAGGGATACTCCCTGCTGGTCTTTCTCTATCACTTTGACTATGTTCTCTAGTATTGTCTAAATTGTTTTCAAAGAGAGAAGATCTGAAGTCTACTTTATATTTCTTACCACTACGTGTACATCCAATGTCATCAAAATCACTCTCAAAATCTTGTGACATTACACTTTCTTAGCTTATTCATCTGAGAATATATCGAGTACTCCTTTTTCATGTAATAACATCTTAATGGACAAGTGTAAAGAGCTTAGATACTTACCGCGATATCCTTTGAAGAAGTACCTCTCTGCTTCACTGAAGCTCTTTCTTTGATCGACTGCAAACTCTGTAATGAATCCTTCCAGCAAACTCGCAAGCCAGAAGTTGACTGCCCACGAAATGGGGTTATCTATGCTCTTCACGGTGTGAATCAGCTCTGGTGCCCACACAATGTTTCTTATATTCAGTCAACTTTGATAACCAGTCGTACAACTCATTTCCATAGGTCGCAAAAAATATCTGATGTAGGTCTGTGAAGATATGTTTTTGTAACCAGTCCTCTGTACTCAACGTAGGACTCTTGTTTCTATCGTAGCAAATTCTCTTTCTGTAGACCCAACCCACTGGTTGAGTTCTTCTTTAGTAGAATGCCAACAAAACATTAGCTCTTTGATTTGTTCAAAGCCGGCAATGGAACCATTTTTTGGTCGCTATAGGGCAGACCCGAGTTTACTTTTATTGTACCAATAAAACCCCTAGCTCACTGGCCCTTTCGGCGACAGACCGCAGAGCGGCCTGAAGTCTCACTCGAAGTGATCTTGGATGGGTTGGTTAAAGACTCAAGTGTCCTCAACCAGGTTCTGTAGCATCCTAGTGGTTCTTATTTCTTCTTATCCAGCGAGATCTCTCTCAGCAGGGTGTTGAGCCTTTCTTCCTAGCTGGGTCTGCTAGAGGACTGGCTCTTAGCGTACCGCAGCTTCCAGGACGATGCGCAAACTATCTCCTCTTAACCTACGATATCTCGCACCGCAGCTCCTCCGACGGTGCGGTATCACCTTTCTACGCCGCGATATCTCCTATGGCAATACTTAATATGCCCCACAACTCGCAAGGTCTAAGGGTTTTCTCTCCAGGTATAATAGCTCAGACACCTTCAACAGGGTGCTAAACAACCTTACTTAAAATTCCACAATTCAACACACTTAATTTCAACTATACTCAACTTGCTGGATTAACTATGCAGGAATCACTTAATACTGTAACTGTTAACTGTCATGAACCAAGCACTGGTGAACTCATACACAGAGTACTTAACAGATTCAACTCGCAGATAACCTTCTAAGCTACTGCAATTGACATATAGCATGCATACGTTCATTAACTGTTAAGCAAAGCTCATGTAATGAATAACAGATAACAGATAAGTAAACACAATCACATGAAACAGCCGCACAACACACTTATTTTACGTGGTTCACCTCCAGGGGGGAAGCTACGTCCACGGGAACTGGTTTGTATATTATATCTTGAGAGAGTAAACACAGTTCCACTGCAACGTCATATGTAGCTGAGATCTTCTAGGAAACTCTGCGCACACAACTGGGAGCCCTTCTCTCTTAGATCTCTTCTCCTTCTATATTGCTTCTCTTACAATATACTCTTCCTCTCTCTCTCTCAATCCCTGTGGATTGTTCAATCCTTGCGGATTGTTACATTCATACTCAAGGAGCCAGCTACTGGTTACAATAAGATAACTACAGACTGAATACAGAACCAGAGCTCGAATCTTACAATACAACTGACTGTGAGCTAACATATCATTGACTAGCTTATTGTCTCTCTGAATGTCTACTAGCTAAATGTCTGAACATCTAACCTTTTACAATACAAGATACATGCTTTTATAGGTAGCCCGAAGGTCTTGCCATTACAAAATTGTGGGCCTTTCCCAATAGTAACCCAAAACCCTAACTGTGAAAGTCGACGTGTTTGTACTTTGATCTACCGCTTTCCGTCACACCACAGTTTTCTGCAGTCTTCCACGCTTCCCGGCGCTGATTGTGGGTATGGGCGCCGCTTCCTTTGTCCTTTGTCTTCAATACCTTGGCCCGTTGCTCCTTTTCCATTTACGAGGGTAGCTGAGCCCTCTTGTCTTCGTCGCTGCCTTAAGTGCAGTGGTTAAGCTCTCTCTTCTCGGCCGCTCAGGTACTGTTTCCTCTTGACTTTCTTGTTCCACGATAGCATCTTTTCCTGTAGCTGCGGGACCCTGCTCCAACACGTAGTAAGGAAAGCGAGGCTATATTCCCATGGTTTCAAATTTTATAACGGAAGAAGAGTTATCATCATTAACCCCAAGAGCAAAAAGCAAGGCTCTCCTCTGTAGAGGACAAGTCTGAAGTACTTCTAGCGCGAACATCGCACAAGGAGTTTGGCCCAAATCCTCGACAACAAAATAGTTATGGGTGCCTCAGGATGTAGGATTGTGCCATGAACGCTTTAAGACTCCCTTAGGAATGCGAGGTGCAACTTCAGGTTTCTTCGTAGGTTTTTCGATACGCAAAGGGCTCTCAGGTGGAGCGAGTTCCTTTTCAAGGTCCAGTTGTGACGAGCCATAATCATTCACACGAGTCACAACCTTAGTAGCACGCACCATGTTGACGCAACCATGACCAGTATTAGCCTTTGATAGATTTTGATCTCCACCCGATGTACAATGAGGATCAATGGTCGCTAATTCTTAATGGTTGGACCATAACGGAATGGTCAATGTATCTAAAGGGTTCCTTAAATAGTGCTTCAATGGGGTAATGGAAGGTCGAATCCGAGCGATCTTGAGGCATATGGAAGGCCAGGAGACAAATGACTCGGATCCACATCAAGGAAAACTCCAAAAATATTTGGCCTTTTGCACACATCCCGATGTACACGAGTTTAAGGGTTATATCCATGTGTAGACACGAGAAAGGGTTTAAAAGTCGCGTATAGCAAATAATAGGTGTTTTTAAGGATGATCTTGGAAACATCAAAGGTACAAAAACAGTCCATGGGGTCCAAAGAGTCTGCAGAGGGACAGGGAAGGCCATAAATGTGTGATCTACCATGTGTGGTAAAATCAACTGTAACAACGGGTATCTATTTTTAATTGTCATCTTATTAAGCTGACGGTAGTCAATGCATACGCGCAGAGTATTGTCCTTCTTTTTAACAAAGATGACCGGTGCTCCCCAAGGAGACACACTTGGTCTTATATAATTCTTATCTCTTAGTTCTTTTAATTGCGATTTTAGTTCATTGAGCTCCAGGATGTTCATCCGATAAGGAGCTTTTGAGTTAGGCACCGCACTAGGTACCAACTCAATAGTGAAATCCAGCTCTCTTTTTGGAGGCAATCGCAAAATTTCCTCCAAAAATACATCCAAATAACCTCTCAGAATTGGTATATCTTCTAATTTTAGTTTGTCTTCTTTATTAATGTGTTCTTCATTAGTTAGTAGTTACAACAAAAGCTTTACATCCCTTCCGAACAACCCTTTTTAGTTGTAAGGCACACATATGTCTGACTGCTGTTTTCCCAGGGATTCCTTTTACTGTCACCGTTTTTGCTTCATTATTTAAACAGGTAAAAGTTTTATCAAAAAAATTTAACACTACTCAATGTTGTTCCAACCAATCCATTCCAATTAATACATCATAGGAGCCTAACAGAAGTACATTCATCTTTACAGAAGTCTCAAACTGATTCATAAATAATGTGCAATCTTTCACAAAATCAATTACTTTTCTTTTTGCTCCCGTAGCTAATTGAACCAGCCATGACTTTGCAAATTTCTCTACTGGTAGTTTACTTTTCTCTACTAGACTAGGAGAGACATAACTTAGGCTAGCCCTGGGTCAATTAAAATAGAAATGGGTTTATGGTTCAGCATACCTTCTACTTCCACCATGGAAGTCTGATATTTATCTTGTCTGTTTTCCAGTGTTGCATTGATTCTGGGCATCGCTCTTGCTAAATCACCAACCGTTGTTTCTTCCTGCACAACATGAATGTTGTTGACGGTCTTCTTTATGTTAGGATAGACTAATGCATACTGAGGTCCCTGGCATTCCCAACATTTTATTGGTTCCTTAAGTTCATTATTTTTAACATAATTGCTGTGATTATTTGTAAATTCTTTATTTCTTGGGACAATAGGATTTTGCTGTGGGCTACCTTTTGAATTAATTCCTTGAAATTTTCTGTTAGAAATATTGCATCAGTTATTATGCCCAAAATTTCGATTAGGTGTGAAATTTTTCTTCCTTGATTCAAAATTATTATTAGGCCTTTTTGTTTTCCAGGTTGGCATGGTCTCCCTTTTTCGGTTCCGTTCATAGCATAAATATGCTTTTTGCATGGCCTCTTCAAGGGTTTGGGGATTATCATATTTAATTCTGTCCTTAATATGAAAAGGTAAACAACTCAGAAACCGCTGTACCTTAGGGTTTTTCATCAACAATACACACAACACAATAAGCTTAAAAATTTACTATTTAACTCTTTCATACTCATGGTTCCCAACCTTAAGTCATAAAATTGTTTAGCTCGTTCCTCGTAATATTGCTCTGATAGAAATTTCTTTTGAAAGTACTTCTTAAAAGTGCTCCAGTTTATATTCTTCTCTTTTATGCCCTTAACTTGCTTGATGTCCTGCCAATAGATGTCGGCTTTTCCAGTTAAGTTATATGTTGCCATCCTTGCTTTTAACTGATTTGAATAATTATATATCTGAAAGTACTTTTTCATTCTGGATAGCCATGCTTCGACTTCCTCTCCTTTTTCTGTTTTGCCATTAAAATTTGGTGGTTTAATCTTTTTGAACTCTCCAAAAAGCTCTTCAGAAGGCTTGTATTTCTTCTTTCTAGAGCGATAATTTTTCTCTCTACCGTCACAAGAATTCTGGTGTTTCTTTCTGTGTGAATTACCATTAATTTCAGAAGAACTTCTTTCAATTTTAGAGTATTTTGACCTTTTACCCTTATGTTGATAGGACATAGTGTCAGATTCTATCTGTTTATCCTTTTCTTTGTTATAAAACTTTTCCATCAGTATTTGATTCAACTCCTCCTGAGCTCTTAGGATTCTCTCATTTTCCTTTTTAACAGTCTACATTTCAGTTTTTAAATCCTCAACTCTTTAAAATAATTCATATGAGATATTAGTTATATCTTCTTTAGTAGGTTCTTTTCCAAAGTTATTTTGTTTATTTAATAGGAACACCTCTTTAGCATACTCTTTGAGCCCTTCCATACCTGCAATTTTAATTCAGAAATATTATGTACATCAACATTCAAAATCATAAATCAGTATCCATACTTTTTATTTACTTTTTGTTTACGTGTGCTGAGCCACTTCAGGCCTAGTGTCTGAAATTGTGCTCTGATACCATATGTAACACCCCAAAGTTCACAAAAGTTTAAATTTTTTCTATATGACATTTAATGTTAAGTCATAGCCTAACAATTATAGTTTAACAACTAACATTAGTTTGATTAACAGATAGACTACAAGACAAGACATTAAGAGAAACTTAGGAGTTAATTTCTCTTTGTTAACTATGACTAATATGCTATAGAATTTTACTTACTAATTTGTAAGTCACATGCTACTAACCGTATTCAAACTATATTGTTTTTTCAGTCTTGAATAAAATGGTTATCATAAGTTAAAAAGTTCCAGTTCGTGAATTTTGATCATTGGTTTATTTATAAGAATAAGTATGAATATGATGGTTGTTTTTCTGTTCTTACTAAAGAGGCTTGAGGTTATCCCAAGGCTTACTTAGATTTTCTTAAAGCTAACACAGATCCAATGCTTGTACAAGATTTACAGGTAAACTCACTTCCAGGTCTGTGATGTAAGAAAATTATGATGCGAAAGACTGAACGAGTAAGCTAGAAAAGATCTTCAAAATTCTATTTATTGATTCGATTGTCGAAGTGTAAGAGTTCCCAGGCCTATAACCTGGACTATTCTACCAAGGTAGCCAAACTGGAGTTGGTAAAGTTATTATTTGTTTTAACAAAGAAATTATATGTTTGATGGTATATAGTTATCAACTATTTTTTTGTTGTTTGTAAAACCCAAAAGCTTGAATCCATTTTTATTTGGTTTTTAACTATGAATTCTAACCATGTAAAATCTAGGTCTTTCCTAAGTCCTAAAATTATTATTATTTGTTGGAAACTATAGATTAACAAAACTAGGCATGTATTAGATGCATAAAATATAACCATTTTAACCTAGCTAAAACTTCACAATGCATACATAAAACTATAATCTAGCTCAAGCTTCAACATACCAAACAATAACTTGTTTAAACTTAATCAAAAGTAATAGTAATACTTTGCATATAATAACTTGTATATTTTAAAACAAAGTAATGGTATTACTTTGTATTTAATGCAGGGTTTAACGTGCAGATTTCAAAACTATAGCAAAACCCAAAATAATTTCGATAATAGTGGAGTCCACATGGAGGATGCTCACTAGCTGAAGGGTTTTGGAAATAAACCCTATGCATATTCAATCAAGTTACCCTAAATGCGTTTTGGCTTCAACAGTTTGTTGCGTTTGGAAAGGAGGAGCAGGACAATAGGCCCTCATCCTTCTAGGGTCTATGCACAAACTGTCGTTTCTTGGCTTGGCTGTGACATTAACGAGTTTGATTTTTCTAGTTCCTTACCTTAATCATTCTTCGAGCTCTACCGTGGCGTTAGCAGGTCTGAAGCTTGGGTTATTTTTCATCTTCGTTTCAGAGAACTCCATGCTAACAATTGGTAAGTGGTTACAAAACCTTCTCAGCATTATTCTATTCTTTACTGAGATTATCTATACTAAGCTATTTTACTAACAGTTTTAAACTGCTGGTTGTTTGAATGTAGGTGAAATATACTTTGCAATTTACATTTGAAAGTTGAAGGCAAATCCTTTGAAGCTGAAGGGTGTGGGCATGATAGGCTTGGTAATCCTCGGTCCCAAACCTAGGGTACCCTTCATCGTGACTACATTTGTGGTGTTTTCTATGGTGCTTGTGGATTACTACTGCGATGTTCATAATTTACTTGTGGTAAATTTGTTGTTTTGTTTTGGATTAGTGATGGAGACCGTATGGCCATCTTCAGTTATAAACCCTTAGGGTTTCTCCAGTGAGCTACGACTCTTGTAAAAGAATGAATAGGTTAAATATAATAATGTTCCAGGGTTTTGTAAAACGTGGTTCAGAACTATGATTATATATGTGAAGCATCCTTGGCCTTTTCTTTAGCCACCCCGCTCTTTCGTGGTTACAAATATGTTTAAGCATTTTTTGTTTTAATTAAAGTGGCGACTGTAATGGTTATTTTATTAATAATTTAAAATAAATTGTTTAATTAAATTGTTTCTAGGAGGCAGAGTTTACGGCTAGCATGTAACTAATTGTTAACATTGTCTTTCTTTTGTGATTCAGTTGCACTGTGTGTTAAGAAGAGTTTTCTGTTATACAAATATTTTGTTACTATTTATTTTATTGCTATGAACTGGGTAAAGCCAATGGCATTTTAGTTTTTAAAATAAATGGATTTGAGTAACCTATACCGTATAGAATAATTCTAGGGTTTGGTTTTGATATCAGTTTTGGTAAATAGGTTAAATTGGTTAAATTCTGATTTTCGAAAAATATATCAACGATGGTTAAATGATGATAGTTTTCCTTTTAGTATAGAAGAGCTGGTAATCTATTCTTTTTCATAAAGGGATTATGTACATAGATATGTAGGTTTATATTAATGGATTAGGGTTTAGAAACACAGTTTATAAGAATAATAATTGAGTTATGCAGGTCTTTAACAGCTGGTTTTCTGAGTAACTAATTTATGTACTAAAAATGTGATAGTTCTGAATCATTTCTAGTCTGTTGAAGTTCATCATGAACTTACTATGTTTGATGTTTTTAAAAGAAACAAATAGAGGTTTAACTGTGTATTATTTAGTATAATATAACTAGAGTAATGTTGTTTGTATTTTAGGTTTTTAAAGTATTAAAATAAAGAAAGAGTTTTCTTTACTAAGTATAACTAATTTGTTTGTATTACAGTAATTATTATTATATTGTACTATACCCAATTTTATGACTGAGTGACAGAAGCTTACCATAATAGACTCGATGTAAAAATAATACGGGATTTTGTATAAAAAGTTGAAACCTAGAAATGGAAATATTATGGTAATTAGTTGGTAAATAACAACAAAAGCTTTCAATATTTTAACCGTTATTTGAAAATAATGCGGGTAACTTAACAACATAAAATATTAGTGATTCATTTCTACGTAAACTCTTTAATTTGGTAACAGTTTTAGATCATTTTATCCATATATAGACATTCCTATTTACCTTTAAAGAAACCTTATGTACTAGAGTACTTCATCGTAAGAAGAGTGGAAAAATACATAAAGAAATTTTACTCATTAATCAGTCTTATCTAATTCTAGGTTCATTTATTCAGGTAAACATATACAAGTAAAATTTTGGAGTAAATTGTAGACTTAAGTATTCTATTAACAGATTCATAATATCTAACTACTAATAGAAAAACATAAATACTTCAATCCAATAAATTGCTTAAACATAAATAAGCATGATAACACAATGGAACCTTGTAACTTGTAGAAGAGACAAACAACCTAAGGAGCCCGTTCCACCCAACCTTTTCTTGAAGATAGCTCAATGGCTTGTCTTAGGACCCCCGAGCCTGTCCACTGATCCACCAAGATGAAAGAAATGTGTGAAGAAATGGGATTAATACCCCTGCAACTCCATAGAAGTAGTTAACAATAGTACTTCTGTCCTCAGTAGTAAAGAACTCAACTAACAAGCTGCACTAGTTCTGAAAATAGTCTTAATCACTCAATACACTTATGCCTTTCCCCTCATTGAATCTCTTGTGCACCTTTATCAACTTCATAAATTTCACAAGGTAATGATTGAGCAGCCCCCTGCTAAATTTGATGGATAGATATATGCATGCCTAGGTCTTTTTGGTCAGTTTTTTACTTAATGAGTCACCTGTTCTGTTCCACTTTTTGGAGGAACATGACCAAAAAATTAGGGAAGTTGCCCCCATGCAACAACTATAAGTGGTTGAGGATGCTGCCATGTGTCAATTTACTCTCACCCCGGTCTATTCCTCCTAGTGGGTCAGTGGGCACTCATTCAACAGCCTCCTTAGGCTATTTGTCTCATCTTTTATTTATTAACTAATAAAATATTCAACATAATTAATTACAGTAATCCTTGTTCCCACATGGTCAATAGTCATAAAATTTTCAATAAAAGTAAAATGTAATGTTTTCTTAAACATAAAATGTTATTGAAATTAGGGTACATGACATACACCCCCCCTTATGTCCAACATCGTCCTCGATGTTGCTTTATTCATCATCCTCAAAGCTTCCCTGGAACAAAATTGGATATGCAGCCCACATATGACTCTCCAATTCCTGAGTTGTTTCTTCTAGAATAAAGTGCTTCCATTGCACCTTTACCTGCCCAATGGTGTGATTTCAAAGCAAGATTTCCCTCTTGTCAAGGATACAGTCCAGTTCCACCCGAAAATCTCCTTCGGGTTCCACCTACACATGATTCCAATTTATCACATGAGTAGCATCATGTACATATCTTTTTATGACAAAAATATGAAAAATCTTATGAACTTTAAGATTCGGTGGTAAGGCCAATTGGTATGCCACCGGTCCAACTCTGGACAATATTTTGAAAGGCCCACAGCACCTGGGTGCTAGCTTAGCACAACTCCCTAATTTTAAGGAATTATTTTTAGGTTTTACCTTAATGAAAACATGTTCACCCACCTAGAACTCTTTTTGAGTTTGTTTAATATCCGCTTGACTCTTCTGTCTGTCTTGTGCAACATTTAAATTACCTTGTACCTGTTTCACGGTTAATTCCATCTCCTTTAATAACTCAGGACCTAGTGTTAATCTGTCAACGATGTTACTCCATGAGATGGTAGTATTGCATTTTCTTCCATACAAAATTTCAAATGGGCTGAATTTTGATGAAGCCTTGTAATGGTAGTTGCATGCAAACTCAACCAAGTGTAAGTAGTTCTCCCATTTACTTGGCTGTTCTGTAACATACATCCTTAACATATCTTCCAAGATATAATTTACCCTTTTTGTCTACCCATCTGTTTGTGGATGAAATGATGTACTGAAATTTAAAGTAGTATTTAAGTATTTAAATAAAGATTTCTAGAAGTTTCCCGTGAATTTAGAGCCCCTGTCAGAAATTATAACTTTTGGAATTCCATGTAAACAAAAAATTTGTTTCATAAATATTTCAGCAATATTAGCAGACTTATGAGTGGTCTTTACTGGTATAAAATGGGCTGCCTTACTGAGTTTGTCAACAACTACCATTATAGAATCATTCTGGTTTTGATTTCTAGGCAAACCTATAATGAAATCAATGATGATTATTTCCCATTTCCAGCTAGGAATTGTAATGGCTGTAATAAATTGGCTGGATGTTGATGCTCAGTCTTAACCTGTTGACATTCAAAACATCTAGCGATATATTCTTCCAACTCATTCTTCATATTCAGCCAAAAGTAATCTTTCTGTAACATAGTTATTGTCTTTTGATAGCCAGGGTGTCTAGAATAAGGACTCTTATGTATTTCATTTAAGATTAGCAACTTAAATTTAGGTATGTTAGGTATATACAATCTATTTTTATAAAGTAATAACCCCTTTTCATTTAGACTGTAGCCTGTACTTAAACTTTCAGTTACATTTTTTGCCACTATAGCTTGCAATTTTCAGTAATTTTCATCTAGTTTTACTCCTTTGCGCTAATCTTCTAAATCTGTTTTGTAAGTACTGATTGCTGCCATAAAATTTAGTCTTGCATTTCTATTCAAAGCATCAACTACTTTGTTTTCCTTCCCCTTGATATGTTGGATCTTGAAACCATATTTGCTAAGGAAATCTAGCTACCTAGCTTGCCTTGTGTTTAAATTTGGTTGATCCAACAGATACTTTAAACCCTTATTATCCGTCATTAAAATAATTTTTCTTTCGATCAAGTAATGGCGCCACATGTTTAATACATGTATCACAACAACCAATTCTAGACCATAAGTAGCGTAATTTTTCTTGTGGATTTTAAGTTTCCTGGACTCGTATGCTATTACGTGTCCTTCTTGAGTTAAGACCCCACCAAGGCCATCGTTGCATGCATGAGTGCATACAACAAAATCCTTCTTAGGATCTGCATTTCTTAAAATGGGTGCAATAGTTAACAATTCTTTTAATTTCTTAAAACTCTCTTCACATTTTTGATCCCATACAAATTTCTTCCCCTTCTTCTATAAAGAAGTTATGGGATTTGCGATCCTTGAGAAATCCTCAATGAACCTTCGATAATACCCGGTGATCCCCATGAATGACCGTACATCAGTGACATATTTTGTGACCAACCATTCATTAATTGCTTTGATCTTATCTGGGTCACCGAGATCCCATCTTTAGTTATTACGTGACCCAAGTATTGTATTTTATCTTTGAAAAAGTCGCATTTATTGAACTTGGCATAAAGCTGATGTTCCCTTAACACTTGTAAAATGATTTTTAAATGTTCTTCATGCTCTTCTTTAGTCTTAGAATAGATTAGAATGTCATCAATAAAAAGTACTACAAACTTATCTAGATATTTATGTAATACGTTTTTCATTAAACAAATGAAGACTGCTAGGGCATTAGTTAGCCCAAATGGCATTCTAATGAACTCATAGTGACCATATCAGGTCCTAAAAGCTGTCTTGAAAATATTCTCATGCTTCATCCAAACTTGATGATAAAAGGATCTTAAGTCAATTTTTGGAAATATTGTTGCTCCGTGCAACTGATCGAACATATCGTCTATGTGGGGCAATGGGTATCTATTTTTAATTGTCATCTTATTAAGCTGATGGTAGTCAATGCATAAATGTAGAGTATCGTCCTTCTTTTTAACAAAGATTACCGGTGCTCCCCAAGGAGATACCCTTGGTCTTATATACTTCTTATCTATCAGTTCTTTTAATTGTGATTTTAGTTCATTAAGATCCAGGATGTTCATCCGGTAAGGAGCTTTTGAGTTAGGCACCGCACCAGGTACCAGCTCAATAGTGAAATCTAGCTCTCTTTCTGGAGGCAATCCCGTAATTTCCTCTTGGCGGAAATACATCCAAATAACCTCTCAGAATTGGTATATCTTCTAATTTTAGTTTGTCTTCTTCATTAGTTATAGTTACAGCAAAAGATTTACATCCCTTTCTAACAACCCTTTTTAGTTGTAAGGCAGAAATTTGTCTGATTGCTGTTTTCCTAGGGATTCCTTTTACTGTCATCGTTTCTCCTTCGTTATTTAAATAGGTAAAAGTTTTATCAAAAAAATTTAACACTACTCGATATTGGTCCAACCAATCCATTCCAATTAATACATCATAGGGGCCTAACGTAAGTACATTCAGGTTTACAAAAGTGTCAAACTGATTCATAAAGAATGTACAATCTTTCACAAAATCAATTACTTTTCTTTTTGCTCCCATATCTAATTGAACCAACCATGAATTTGCAAATTTCTCTACTGGTACTTTACTTTTCTCTACTAAACTAGGAGAGACATAACTCAGGCTAGCCCCTGGGTCAATTAAAATATAAATGGGTTTATGGTTCAACATACCTTCTACTTCCACCATGGAAGTCTAATATTTAGCTTGTCTGTTTTCAACTGCTGCATTGATTCTGGGCATCCCTCTCGCTAAATCACCAACCATTGTTTCTTCCTGCACAACATGAATGTTGTTAACAATCTTCTTTATGTTAGGACAGACTGATGCATAGTGAGGTCCTTGGCATTCCCAACATTTTATCGGTTCCTTACGTTCATTATTTTTAACATAATTACTGTGATTATTTGTAAATTCTTTATTTCTTGGGACAATAGGATTTTGCTGTGGGTTACCTTTTGAATTACTTCCTTGAAATTTTCTGTTAGAAAGACTGTGTGAGTTATTGTGCCCAAAATTTCGATTAGGTGTGAAATTTTTCTTCCTTGATTCAAAATTATTATTAGGCCTTTTTGTTTTCTAGTTTGACATGGTCTCCCTTTTCCGGTTCTGCTCATAGTAGAAATCTGCTTTCCGCATGGCCTCTTCAAGGGTCTTGGGATTATCATATTCAATTCTGTCCTTAATATGAAAAGGTAAACAACTCAGAAACCGCTGTACCTTGGGTTTTTCAACAACAATATAAGGCACACAACTCAGTAAGCTTAAAAGTTTACTATTTAACTCTTTCATACTCATGGTTCCCAACCTTAAGTCATAAAATTCTTTAGCTCATTCCTCGTAATATTGATCCGACATAAATTTCTTTTTAAAGTACTTCTTAAAAGTTCTTCAGTTTATATTCTTCTCTTTTATGCCCTTAACTCGCTTGAAGTCCTGCCACCAGATGTCAGCTTTTCCAGTTAAGTTATATATTGTCATCCTTGCTTTTAACTGATTTGAATGATTATATATATGAAAGTACTTTTTCAGTCTAGATATCCATGCTTCGAATTCCTTTCCTTTTTCTGTTTCGCCATTAAAAGTTAGTGGTTTAATCTTTTTGAAATCTCCAAAGATCTCTTCATAAGTCTTGTATTTTTTCTTTCTAGAGCGATAATTACTCTCGCTATTGTCACTAGAATTATGGTGTTTCTTTCTGTGTGAATTAGCATTAATTTCAGAAGAAGAACTGCTTTCAATTTTAGAGTATTTTGACCTTTTACTCTTATGTTGATAGGACATAGTGTCAGATTCTATCTGTTTATCCTTTTCTTTGTTATAAAACTTTTTCATCAGTATTTGATTTAGCTCCTCCCGAGCTCTTAGGATTCTCTCATTTTCCTTTTTAACAGTCTGCATTTCAGTTTTTAAATCCTTAACTGTTTGTAGTAATTCATATGAGTTATTAGTTATATCTTCTTTAGCAGGTTCTTTTCCAAAGTTATTTTGTTCATTTAACGGGGACCTCTCTTTAGCATACTCTTCGAGCCCTTCCATACCTACAATTTTAATTCAGAAATATTCTGTACAACAACATTCAAAATCATAAATCAATATCCATACTTTTTATTTACTTTTTGTTTACGTGTGCCGAGTCACTTCAGGCCTAGTATTTGAATGTGTGCTCTGATACCATATGTAACACCCCAAAATTCACAAAAGTTTAAAATTTTTCTATGTGACATTTAAGGTTCAGTCATAGCCTAACAATGCTAGTTTAACAACTAACTTTAGTTTGATTAACATATAGACTACAAGAGAGTGTGGGGAATGAGCCCCTCAACATGAGAGTGTGGGGAATGGAGAAGAAAGAATGAGAGAATAGGGGAATATATGAGAATTAGGCTATATGGACCATCAACTTGCAAATAAAATTCCTTTATTAAGATCCAATGAGATATATGAATGGCCTCTCCATCAACCAAATTGGAAAGAAATTCAACTCCCTCGAAATTGGTTCACAAGCAGGGAGAGTGAACACTCACCGTGCAATGGACAAGAAAAATCTCTCCAAAAAGTCAAAGTCCAATTAACAAATGATAAAAATCTATTCTCCTTCCTCATGAAATCCTCTTATTAACTTCATGAGTTCTCATAAGGTCGAATTTCTCTCCATGGGATTCCTCCAACTCATCTTGGTGGTTTAGTAACTCTCATGACACTTGTCTTTCTCTTCATGCTACGATTCTTTCCCCAATTTGAATGGATTCCTCTAAATCTCAAATTCGATCTCTTGGTGTCTATTTTTAGTCCTGTCATGTCATATTTTTCATATGTCTGCAATCAGGTCTAAATTTGTCATACTTGTCATAAAATCTTTCATCATTTGTTGCCATAGAGTGCATGGAATCTCCTTCCAAGTGGCACACATTGTCTTCTAGTCTCTTCCTCTTCCATGGGAGTTACTTTCCTTTACTAATTCGAATTCCTTGGCTCATTATCTTCTGTTTGACACCACATCACCCTCCAATAACAATACATTACCCATGTGTTCGAATTTGGATGAATATCATTCTAAGTGTGTGGGGAATCTAGTCATCCAAAGGCTCCGCAAGCTTACAAGTGTCTTCATGAACCCATGCCACCTTATTTTCTTACCATTTATCATTTATGTGACCAATTTAAATGTGAAAATGGTAAACTAAAGTCCGTTTGGGTCCCATAGCCCCTTATTACAAAATTTATGTCTCCATCTAAACCTAGGGAACTAGTAGGTTGGTGGAACATTATGTGCAAGTAGTCTTATTTGGAAATTATTTAATTGGAGACATGACATTTATTGAGAGATGTATTATATTGGTTAGTTATTTTATCTTTGGAGCCACTCCACATAGTTTTGTCTTGTATGCAGAAGTGACCATGCACTAGCTATGCTACTTGACTTTGTAATGGTGTTTTATAAAGTTGTTTTAAAAATGACTCTTATGTAATGTGACTTTTTATAAAGTAATCCCTTGTTTTATTTTTAAAAAGTGACTTTATGAAAAAAATGCACATATTTCATAAAGTGAAAAGTGACTTTATGAAATAAAGTGCACATATTTCATAAAGTGAAAAGTGACTTTATTAAAAATTAAATGTAATCAATTTTGGAGGGAAAGTAACTCAACCTTTGATCATGTAAAGACATGATTAAATTTTGACCTTTGGATTTATGGATTGGGGAAGGTGAAAAGTCATTTTTCTGGTTATAAGAGAGAATCTAGGGGAGTGTGCAAGACAAGGGAAAACGTTTTCCAAGAGTGAGCATTTGGCAGGTTTGATTTTCAGAGAGAGGAGGCAAATTTCTCAAGGAGAGGGCATGAATCCTAAGGAGAGGCATACTTCCCAATAAGTTTTTTTTGGTCGTATTGTATGGATTGATGGGTTGTATTTTTGTGCTATATTTTTTTGTTGGCACAATTTTCAAGGTGTTTTTTTGTTGCATACAAATCAAGGAAGGTCATACAGGCTATATAGATTGCTAGGCACACAAAACGAGGTGTTGGGAACAATTTTTGAGGAGGTGTTACTATGGTGGAGGCTGTACAAGCCAAAACTGTTGTTTGGGAACACAAATCGAGGTGCTACACATAAATCAAGGTGCTTGTACAATCATTTATTGCTAGTTTAATGTTGTTGTAAATTCAATTATTTATGCTTGAAAATGCTGAATAAGATACTCTTGGACTGGTTTTCCCCAGAGGGGGTTTTTATAAGGTTATATGGTTTATCAGTCTATTGTTATATGTCCTTTTCCGCTACAAAATAGACTTAGTTTCAGTGTTTCAACTTCATGGTTGTTGGTTTAAATGCACATGAAGTATTTTTTATTAATGAAAGTTTAAGACTGAAATTTGGGTTAAGTTAAGTGTTTGACAAAATTTATGAATGATTGAGGTCTAATTTTTTTCAATTCTCTACATGGTATCAGAGTTGAGGCCTTGTGTTAACAACTGATTGTGGGTGCAGCAGTATTGTTGAGTTGTTGGGCAAGGGTTATTGTTGTTTTTTTTAATAGCTTATGTATTGGAAGACCTTAGATGCATGTGATTTGCAGGTAGTGTGGAAAGAGTGAAACTCTTGTTCTTTTGGTGGATAGTTTTTATTCTCTGATATGGCTACCAGTTTGAGGTTGGAGGATATATTGGATGGGACTAGAAACTTTGTTCCTTGGAAGGAGAGAATAGTGTTCATACTGCAAGAGAATCGGTTGTTGGATGAGGTGGTGAACCATACTACAACTAATCCCATTCAGATTCCTACTGATGCTATTGCATTGTATGGCTTCAATAAGAAGGACACAAAGGCGAAGAGGATCATTCTTGAAGCTATCAAGGATCTTGTTATTCTACACATTATGAGTAAGGATCATGCTTATATTATGTGGGAACCCTGGAGAAATCTATACCAAAGATCCAATATGGTCTGGAATATGGTGCTTAGGGAGAAGATGAAGAGTATCATAATAACCAAATATGAGAGTGTGAATTCTTACCTTATGAAGATGACACAAGTGAGGGATGAGTTTGCTGCTATTGGGGAGACTGTTTCTAGAAATGAACTTGTGAGGATAGCCATAAATGGTGTGGCCAAGCCATGGGGTGTTTTTGTGGAAGCTATTGTTTCCACCAAGAACATGCCTTCCTGAGATCGTCTCTAAGATGATTTTGTGCAGGAGGAGACCTAGAGGGGATTGGTGTAGGATAGTTCGTCAAGCTGTAAGGAAGAAGAAGAAATTGTTGCTCTTTGTTCTAAGAGAAAGAAGAATTCTAAGAAGGAGGAGGAGGATACAGTTGTTGCAGCTTTGGTAGAGGTATAGGACTTTAGGAAATGTTCGAGAATGAGTTCTCATTGTTCTCCCCTATTTATAGTGACGATATCAATGGAGTTGTTGAGAATGGTAATTGGTATATTGGAAGTGGAGTCTCTCATCATATGACTGGAATATGGCATATATTATGTATCATTTCTGAGACTGGTCAAAACCAGTTTGTTCAGTCAGAAGGGGGACATGCAATGTGCAGTGCAAAGAATTGGAAATGTCAAATTTCAACTTTGTCGTAGAGGATACATTGAGCAGGATGGGGTTCTTTTTTTTCCAAGGATGAGGGTTAACTTTCTCTCGGTCTCAGCCTCATAGAATGTAGGGTATTCGATATTGTTTCGGAGGGGACATGTGTACATATTTCTAGAGAGAGATGATCTGGGACATGTTTATATATACTCGGAGAGAGAGGGACTGATTGATCCATAGTTTATTGGTGATTAATTCATTGAGCTGCATAAGTTCAATGCAAAACCCATAGTTGATGAGTCACAACCCATAGTTGATGAGTTAGACGAGGATAAGGAGGCTCCTAAAGCCACGGTGGTGCCAAGATTACAGTCTTGAGTTCCGATGGAAGAAAGGGAGTCTCTTTTGAGTATTGGTAGGAAGCTCAGCAAGTATGAGAAATCCAATACTCAATATTGGAGAATGGATTCTCCTAGGATATCAGGGTTCAGGGTGGCTTCCAGGAGGTTATCTTCAAATTCAATCTCAGTGCAAGTAGTAGTGTTAGTTCTAGGTTTAGAGGGAACTCCTACTATGAACATTGTGATGGATTTGAGGACGGGACCTGATGATGATGATGATGATGATGGTAGTGAGTACCTCCCTCACTAAGAGGGAGTGTTAGTTATTTTACCTCTAGAGGCACTCCACATAGTTTTTTCTTATATGCGGAAGTGACCATGCACTAGCTAGGCTACTTGACTTTGTAATGGTGATTTATAAAGTTGTTTTAAAATGGATTCTTATGTAAGGTGACTTTTTTTAAAGTATTCCCTTGTTTTATTTTTATAAAGTGAGTTTATGAATAAAGTGCACATATTTCATAAAATGAAAAGTGACTTTATTAAAAATTAAATGTAACCGATTTTGGAGGGAAAGTATCCGAACCTTTGATCATGTAAAGGCAATATTAAATCTTGATCTTTGGATTTATGGATTGGGGAAGGTGAAAAGTCACTTTCTAATTATAAGAGCTCGATCCTAGGGTAGTGTGTAAGACAAGAGAAAACATTTTCGAAGAGTGAGCATTTGGCAAGTTTTATTTTCAGAGAGAGGGAGCAAATTTATCAAGGAGAGGGCATGCATCCCAAGGAAAGGAACACTTCCCAAGAAGATTTTTTTTCTTCTTCTGTTGCGCCGTACTTTTTTGTTGGCACCAATTTTGAGGAGTTGTTTTACTACACACAAATCGAGGAAGGCCATACAGGTTGTATGGATTTCTCGACACACAAAATAAGGTGTTGGGCACAATTTTTGAGGAGGTGTTGCTGTGGTGGAGGCCGTACAGGTCGTATTCCTGTTTGGGCATGCAAATCGAGGTGCTATAGATAAATCAAGATGGTGGTACAAACATTTATTGTTAGTTAAATGTTGTTATAAATTCAATTATTTTTCCCTGAAAATGCTGAATAAAATACTCTTAGACTAGTTTTCCCTAGAAGTGGTTTTTCCAAGGTCATATTTACCAAAATTATTTTATTTAAATGGTTTGTCAGTTTGTTGTTATATGTCCTTTTCCACTAGAAAACAGACTCACTTTCAGTGTTTCAGCTTCATGGTTGTTGGTTTAAATGCATGTGAAGTATTTTTTTATTGATGACACTTTAAGACTGAAATCTAAGTGTTTAACAAAATATCTGAATGAATGAGGTCTAATTTTTCGTCAATTTTCTACATGGTTACAGAGTTGAAGCTATGTGTTAATAGTTGATTGTGGGTGTAGCTGTATTATTGAGTTGTTAGGAAAGGGTTATTGTTTTTTTTTAACAGCTTGTGTATTGGAAGACCTTATATGCATGTGATTTGTAGGTGGTGTGGAAAGAGTGAAACTCTTGTTCTTTTGGTGGATTGTTTTTATTCTTTGAGATGGATACCAGTTTGAGGTTGGAGGATAGATTGGATGGGGATGGAAACTTTCTTCCTTGGAAGGAGATAATAGTGCTCATAGTGCAAGAGAATGAGTTGTGGGATGACGTGGTGAACACAACTAATCCCATTCAGATTCAAACTGATGCTATTGCATTGGATTCCTTCAATAAGAAGGACATAAAGGTGAAGAGGAACATCTTTGATGTTGTCAAGGATCATATTATTCTGCACATTACGAGTTATTCTCGCGCTTGTCTTATGTAGGAGTCCTTAACCAATTTGTACCAAAGCTCCAATATGAACTGAAAGATGGTGCTTAGGGAGAAGCTGAAGAGTATAAGAATGACTGAAGATGAGAGTGTGACTTCTTACCTTATGAAGATCACACAAGTGAAGAATGAGCTTGGAGCTGTTGGGGAGACTGTTTGATGAAATGAACTTGTGAGGACAACCATACATGGAATGGCCAATCCATGGGGTGTTTTTGTGGAAGTTATTGTTTCCAGGAAGAACATGCTTTATTGGGATCATCTTTGGGGATGATTTTATGCAGGAGGAGACCCAGAGGGAGTTGGTGCAGGATAGTTCATTGATCCCTAAGGAAGAAAAATAATGTTGCGCTTCTTGCTAAGAGCTAGAAGAATTCCAAGAAGAACTTGAGCAAAGTTCAGTGTTTTACTTGCAGCCGGTATGGCCACCTTGCTTCTCAGTGTCCTAAGAAGAAAAATAAGAAGGAGGAGGAGGATACGGTTGTTGCAGCTTCAACAAAGGTAGAGGAATTTGTGAAAATGTTCAAGAAGGACTTCTCGTTGTTCTCCCTTATTTCTAGTGCTAGTAGCAATGGAGTTGTTCAGAATGGTAGTTGGTATATTGACAGTGGAGACTCTCGTCATATCTCTAGAATATGATATATATTCCATATCATTTTTGAGACTAGTTTAGACCGGTTTATTTAGTCAAAAGGGAGAAATGTAGTGGATATTTATCTCCAGCTACATGGAAAAGAACCTACCTTAGATCAAAGGGATCTCAAGGTAGAGTTAATGGTGTAAGGGAAATACTCAACCTTGACTTACAAGCAAACAACAACAAATATTTTTATATTTTCTAATTTTAATAAACAAATGCAACATACCTTTAAAAATTGGGTCACTACAACCATTTGAGGATGTGGTCCGACGACTTCCATGATTTGGTTCTTCGATTTTCTACACCTATGGTTGTTAATGGGAAGATGAATCAAGAAGTGTATGGAGTGAACTCAACATAAAATGTGGAATAGTGTGGCTAAAGGTAAGAATGGAAAGAGTGACGAAAAGTTCAGGAATGAAAAGTTCAAAATATCTATGTGGGGAGACCTTCACAATGTATTTATAAGATGATCAAGGATTTTGTTTCCCATGGTATTGGTCCATGGTTTTTCATAGTGCATGGTATTTATCCATACTTTATGACCCATTCTCATTTTAGGTTTTTTTTGTCCTTTTTTGGGAGAATGGAGTTTTGTTGTAATAAATGCACATCTTCCCTATATTTATGAGGGAAAGAATAATTATTTTTTGTACCAATTTAGAGGGAAATTAATTATAAAGCTTAAAATGGAGGGAATAATGATGGGATAATGACGCCATAAAGATCTACGTGGACAATTTTTTGTGTTAACAGATTGCCCCCTGATGTGTGAGGGTAGGAGCTCATCGTATGGCCAATAAACATCATAGGATCAAGGGAGAAATGGTGATGGCGATGGAGAAACTAGAGAGAACCGTGGAGAGTCAGAGTCTCCGCATTCATACTGAAGTGGATTTTGATTTGTATTACTTCTAAAAAATGGATGAGGTACATATAATATTAGATATATATGGATGAGGCAGGCATATACATGCTCGTATCAATGTCTCAATAAAAAAATGGGGATGAAGGCTAAAATATTTGGAGTTGATCAATACAAATTATTGGTAGCACATAATGGTGGCCTCAAAAGGAGGATGAATACAAATACAGATATGAAGAGTTGGTACTTAGAAACAATGACATTCTCTTGGAATGCAATATCACAATAACTGATGCTAGGATGAATCTAAGGGTTACATAACTGCATGGACTCAACGAATAAGATTTGGAATATCTAAGGTACAAAAAATGGCATCTAATGTTTTATATTGTAATGTCCTAATTCAAAAATTCCAAACAAGGTAGAATTTTGGAAAATTTGTCTTAGCTAGTCTTAACTCTAGGGATTCAAATGGGACAAGAGGGTCTTGAATTTTGATAGGAACTGAAGTGGGAAGTCTTATAACTCTTTAATGGAATATATGATAGTATTATTTCATGTCATAAACATCTACAACTTGATTTGGGCATGATGGAAAAAAGGGTAAAATTACTAGCAATTTATGATGCAATTCCCCCTGGGGTGTGAGCAGAAATGGCTCTCCAACTCCTATGAAACCATCCCAAATTGTCAAACAGAGTATGGGGAATTAATCGGACTTAATTTAATATCATTTGGTGTGTTTAAGAGTTCTGAAATAGAGTATTAACGCTTCATATTCAAATGCATAATTTTAGTGATATTTTCTCAAGGGAAATGACATATAAAAGCTCAACTTCGACTCATAAATGGTGCATATAATGGTTCAGAATAGAGAAATATGAATTATAACCATTGAAATCATTCGAATATCTCACTAATATCATATAACACTGATCCAAGTCGCAATACACATGATATATACAACTCCATTGAAGTAGGAAATCATCACATGGAAACTAGCCACAACAAAGCTTGGAGATATGGACATTTGCATATGTATTTATTCTGATTTTGAATTACAGAGAATAAGAGAGACATATTACAGAGCCATGAATCATTTATCCATGCTTTGGCATTAACTGAACTCAATGGGGCATAACCACCATTCACACAAGTGCGCCTTCATGGAAATACATGGAAATATGGAAGTGGGAATTGAGAGAATGGGAGGAGAGATGAATCACGAACAATAGAATCTTACTATATGCAGAAAATACACTCCATGAAGCTCCAAATGAGAGGTCATGGTGGCCTCTCCCATATCCAACTTGGATGATAATCTCACTCTCTCGAAATTGGCTCACCAACAGGGTAAGTGTGCACTCGTCGTGCAATGGACAAGCTAATGCTCTCCAAAATGCCAAAGGCATATTCACAAATGATAAAAATATACTCCCATTATTCATGAAATATTTTTATAATCCTACAAAGGTACTCCAAGGTTTAATTCACTCCCATATGATTCCTCCAACTCATCATTGATGTTTATTAACCTCCATGCCATTTGGCCTTCTCTTCAACCCTTCATCTTCCTCCAATTTCTAATGGCTGGCACCTAGTACCAAATGCACCCTATTGGAGGATATTTTTATCCCTGACATGTCATATTTTCATAGGTGTACATTCAGGTCTGACTTGTCATAGAATATTCCATCATTGTTGTCATAAAACATAGGGAATCTAGCTCCACATTGCACCTAGTTTCTTCCTAGACTGTTCCTCTTCTATGGGGAGTTACTCCTACTCACCCATTCACATCCTTGGGATCATGATATTCCATTTTAAAACAAATCACCTTCCAATAACATTCCATCACTCATAATTTTGAATTTGGGGTTAAGTCATGACATGTGTAAGGAAGAATCTAGCCACCCAAGGCCTCCATGGACCTCCAAATGTCCTTCTGAAGCAATGCAATTTTATTTTCTCCATATTTATTATTTGTATGACCAAAATTAATGTGCAAATGATAAAATAAATTTCTCTTTGGTCCCATAGCTCCCTTATTTAAATATTTAATTCCTTCTCCCCCAACCTAGGGAACTGGTAGGTGGGTGAAACATTGTCAACTAGTAAACCTATTGGGATGGGGACATGACACTCCTACCCACCCAATAGTGCTTGTCCTCAATAAATGCCAATTTTTGATGCTGCAAAATTTTTTCATATTCCCAAGTGGATTATTCACTAGGCAAATCCTTCCATTGTACCAAATATTCTTTTATTGTTTTCCTTCATAGCCTTCTCTCCCTTGTTCTCAAGATTTTGTCTGGAGTGATAACAAGTTGTCCTTCATCATCCAAAATTGGTAAAGTATCTGAAACTGAAATATGCTACCATATAGCATCCTTTAGACAAGAAACATGAAATACATTGTGAATTTTTCTTCCCATGGGAAGCTCCAACTGATAGGCCACTTCTCCAACTTTTCGAATCACTTTGTAGGGACTATAAAACCTTGGTTTGAGATTTTCGGAACCTTTACCATTTATGGTGGCTTGTTTGTAGGGTTGCAACCTCAAATTCACCAAGTCATTCACTTGGAATTTTCTCTCCATTTTATGTTGGTATACATATTGTTTTTGTTGATTTTGAGGAACCAACAAGTTATCGAGTCAAAACCTTCAAAAATTCTTGACTTTATTCAATCCAATACTTAGCCTTTGGACCTCTACTATCACCAAAAATATGGTGAGTGAAAGTGGAGGCATCATAACCATAAAGTGATTTAAAAGGAGACATGGCAATGGACATATGGAAAGTAGTATTGTAACAAAACTCACCCAAATGCAACCATTTTATCCATGCTTTTTGCTGCCCACTAACATAGTTCCTAAAGTAGCCTTCCAACCATTGATTCACCCTCTCTATTTGGACATAAGTTTGGGGATGATATCTTGTGCTAGGTTTCAAATTTGTTCCCACCATTTTGAAGAGTTCTTTCCAAAATGCACTAAAAAATCTGTTATGTTTGTCACTGACAATGCTCTTAAGAAGCCCATGCAATCTAAAAACTTCTTTAAAAAATAGTTCAGCCACTTGTGCAGTAGTGAAATTGGTAGCAGAAGAAAAGAAATGAGCAAATTTAGTGAGTCTATCCACCACCACAAATATGCAATCCTTACCAATACTTTGGGCAAACTAGTGATGAAGTCCATGGAAATGTTCTCCCATTTTTGTACTGGAATAGGAAAGGGATGTAAGAGACCAGTTGGATGAGTGTGCTCCACTTTATTTTTCTGACATATGGGGGATTCATTAACATACTTCAGAAAATAATCCTTCAACCCTTTCCATGAGAATATTTCCCTCAACATTCGCTATGTTTGAAGAAACCGGGGTGACCTCCTAGAGGAGAATCATGAGCTTTCTTTAAAATTTCCTCCTTCAAACTCGAATTAGGGACCAAATAGATTCTATATTTGTAGTATACTATTCCTTCCAAAACCTTATACTTATCATCATGGTTAGTCCCATCAAAATGTTCACAAGAAAATTTATCCTTGGCATACTCTACCTCTAATGTGGTTTTCCAAGTTTCTGCTACATCCGTAAGAGAAATAGAAGGTCTTCTAGATAAGGAATCAGCTACCACATTATTTTTTCCCTTCACATATTCAATATCAAAGTAAAATTCTTGAATATTACTCACCCACGTTTTTGCCTTTCATTTAGATCCTTTTGAGTGAGGAAGTACCTTAAGTTGTTATGGTAAGTTTTGACCACAAATTTGTTTCCCATCAAGTATTGCCTAAACTTGATCAAAGCATGCATGATGGATAAAATTTCTTTATCATAAATGGAGAAAATATTCTCATGTGGCTATCGCTTCCTACTCTCAAAATCTATTGGGTGTTGTCCTTGTTTTAGGACTGCTCCATGCCTTCTTCTGATGCATCACATTCCAAGACAAATGGCTTAGAAAAATCAGGCAAGGCTAGAATATGACAGTTTCTTATTAGCTCCTTCATTCTTTGGAAATATTTTTCAGCCCCTTCATGCCATTGGAAAGCGTATTTCTTTGTCAAATCACTAAGAGGTGAAGTGAGTTGGGAGAACCCCTTCACAAACTTTCTATAGTAAGTGCAAATTCCAATGAATCCTCTTAATTTAGTGAGACTTTTGGGACGAGACCACTCTAAAATGACTCTTATTTTCTCCATATCCAGCTTCACACCATATTGACCAATGATGTGTCCAAGATACAAGATATATGTCAAACAAAACTCACATTTTGACAGCTTAGCAAAAAAAGATTGATCATGCAGAATTTTTAATACCTCTTCTAAATGATGCTAATGTTCCTTCCAAGTTTTACTGTAAATAAGAATGTCATCAAAGTAAACTAGTACAAATTATGAAGTTGCTTGTGGAATATATTTTTCATGCATGGTTGGAATGTGGAAGGTGCATTTGTCAAGCCAAAGGGCATGGAAACAAACTCAAAGTAACCATAGTGGCATTTGAAAGCAGTCTTTGGTATGTCTTCTTCTCTCATATGAATTTGATGATAACCAGATCTAAAGTCAATATTTGAGAAGAACTTGGCCCCATGGAGCTCATCCATCCTTGGGATGGGGTATATATGATTTACTGTCTTCTTGTTTAATGCTATGAAATCAATGCACATTCTCAAGGTTCCATGTTTATTCTTCACCATAACAACTAAAGAAGCAAATGGGTTGGAACTAGGCCTTATGAGATCCAACTCCAAGAGTTCTTTAATGGCCTCTTCAATCTCATCCCGAATCCTTTTGCGGTGTCTATAGGGATGCATTTTGATAGGTTGTGTTTATATCTCTAACTGAATGATATGCTTCACCCCTCTATCTGGTGGTCTTCCTTGAGGAAGGTCTCCAAAAACGTTCTCATACTTAATCAATAGCTACTCTTTCTCCTTAGGATGCTTGGAAATATTCAAGTGATTTTTAGGATATGTAATTAAACATTCAACAAACCATTCTATGTTGCTATGAATCAATATAAAACTCATGCTGTGAGAGAACGCCACTTGATTTGGGTAAGTGTGCATTCCCCTCAACAATATGGGTTTCCCTTCCGAATTTTTGAACCTTATTTCAGGGACTTGATAGTTCATTGTATGCTCCCCCAAAGAATATAACCATTGTACTCCCAAAACCACATTTGTATCAGCCACATTCAGTACATAAAAATTGTCATTGATAAGTATGATTTCCTAGAGTAACTTGAAGATTTGGAATCCAGTTAGTGTAGTCCATAGAATTGCCACCTAGAATGATGACTGTGAAACCATCAAAAGTTTCAGCTTGTAAATTTCTCCTCTCCACCAAGGCTGCATCTATGAAATTGTGAGTGGCTCCACCATCCACTAGAACCGTGAATTTTTGGTTGTATGCTACCCTTGAGCCTTAAGGTGTGGAATATAGGTACACTCAAGAGTGCTGAAATTTTTCCTGTATCAGTGGTGGGCTACTCTTCTTCTGATGTTTCATACCCTTCATCTTGGGTTGCAAGTTGTGCTTCTTCCTCCTTCTCCTCCTCTTCCTCATCTTCAGAAAAAAAAATCAATGTAGTGTGCCTTCCCCTTGGCACATCTATGTCCTGGAAACCAAGGTTTTTGGCATGTAAAACATAGATTATTTCTTCTAAGTTCTTCTTTGCTTGGTCCTCGGACTTTATTTTCTTTGGTAGAGGAGTCCTTTTTCCATGGATTCTTACCTTCCTTGAATTTGGAAGAGAAATTTGGCTTGGGAGTATATTTGGTTCTTGGAAATACATTCTACAAATCCATTTTCAAATTCATGGCACCCTTGAATGTGGTTGGCTTGTCAAATTCTAACATATATACTTCAGGAGTTCCTACTTGCTTCAATTGCACTAGTTCTTTGAAAGGAAGTTCAGGGTCTTTCCTCTCAAATATCTCCATCAATGCATTAGAGAATCCATCATAAGATAAAATATGATAATGTCCCAAATTTCTAAGACCATGGAACCACCAATCACTAGCTTCCCCTTCAAGATGTAGAATGGCCATTTTCAATGCATCTTCTTCAATCATGGGATTCAATTGAAAATATACACTTAATTTTTGCAACCAAGCACTAGCAGACATTTGTGATGAACCATCAAAGGAAGGAATGGTTACTTTTCCCATGGTGTATTTTAAATCATGATTAATAGGAGGTTCCCTGTTCCCATTTCCTCCTTGCTTGAACCGAAGAGAAGCTCTAATGAACTGATCAAAAGGTAGGACTTTCCTACATTCATCACTTAATTGCTACCAATCATTTGCTGCTTCTCTAGCATCATAGGTGGTGTAAGGAAATTATTTGGACTCTAAAAACTTAGGTATTGTAGGTCCACTCTGATTTATGAACTCATGGGATCGGTTATGAGTTCCAGTCTTTGAAAAAATGGCTTCTTCCCCATGGGTCTTCCTCTCTTCATAGGGTGTACTATTACTACTCCCGAGTGTTGACTTGCTCCCAAGTTGGCTAGAAAACAATTATAATCCTTTAATAAAATGTTTGGTCATGCCTTTAAGAGATGATTTAATGAATGAATTAAGGTCCTCATTTTTTCTTTGTCATCCATATCTCCCAGTTCTAGTTTTTACTTTATCTTCTTGTAAAAAGAACTAACTTCTCCACTTCCTTCATTTTCACTGTTAAGGTCTCTGGTCTCAGTTTCTAAGGGAGGGAGGTAAGAATAAGAAAACATGAATAAAGAGTTCTATCAAGTTCCAAGATCATGATGTGATACCACTTGTAATGTCCCAATTTGAAAATTTCCAACAAAGGCAGAATTTTGGAAAAATTGTCTTAGCTAGTCTTGACTCTAGGGGATTTGAATGGCACAAGAGGGTCTATAATTTGGTAGGAAATTATGTGGGGATTATTATATATCTTTAATTGAGTCTATGATAGTTTTACAACAGTTCATATACATCTACAACTCGATTTGGGCATGATGTAAAAAAGGGTAAAATTACTAGAAATTTATGATGCAATTACCCCTAGGGGGTGGGAAGAAATGGATCTCCAAATACTATGCGACCCTCCAAAATTGTTAAATAGATTATGGGGAATGTAATTAGACTTCATTATTTTCATTTTTTCTGGTTAATAATTCTGCAACAAAGGATTAAAGCTTCATATTTGAATGCATAATTTCAGTGATATTTGCTTAAGGGAAATGACATATAAAAACTCAACTTCGACTGATAAATGGTGCATATAATGGTTCATAACAAAGAACGATGAATATATACCACTAAAATCATTCCAATATCTCACTAACAACATATAACATTGATCCAAGTCGCAATACACATCAGATATACAACTCCATTGAAGTGGGAAATCATCACATGGAAACTAGTCACAACAAAGCTTGGAAATATGGACATTTGCATATGTATTTATTCTGATTTCTACTTACAGAGAATATGAGAGACATATTACAGAGCCATGAATCATTCACCCATGCTTGGGCAACGACTTACTCAATGGGGCGTGTTAACCTGAAAAATCCCTCACTCAGCTCTACATGGCCTACACCACCCAAGGACACCCATTCACGACCCTCCATTAGACCCCCACACCCTCAAAAAGGATTAAGGATGGAGAAAAGGGCTTAAAAACCCCAAAAATGAGCCTAAATAACTCTCCTAGGGGCTAAAGCCTCCAAAAAGGGGCTAAAACCCCTCAAAGGAGCCTAAAACCCTAAAAGGAGCTAAATTTAGGGCGGAAGGGGCTAAAGCCTAGACCAAGGGATTAAAACCCTAAAACCCCAAAAAATCTATAAAAGGAGGGTGGGGGGTCACTCTCAAAACACACCTCTCTTGCATACTTTTATGTTGCCCGTGGATGCCTTGAGACACCTTTGCCTCTCAAGCCACCCACATCCCTCTCTCCTCCATCCATTCTCCCCATTGAGCCATAGATCCTCATCCATTGTTGAGTGAGATAGGGAGGTGATTCCTTCCAGCCAGGGCATGGTGGCTCATTTCACCAAAGGAGGTATAATCTTGTTTTGTTTATGCATTGTTCTTTAGTATTTTTTGATTTCTGACCCATGTTTGTTTGCAGGTTTGTTTATTAACATGTTTTACAGGTTTGTTTATTAACATGTTTTGCAGGTTTGTTTTTTCTTAATAGTTGTTTGCAGGTAGCCAAGGTGAAGCCCTAACATTGTCTGTAGAGGGGATCACGAACACTATTTTCTTTTTGTCTTTGCTTTCTGTCCATTCTGCTTTCTTTTTAGCATTTTCACACGCAGGAACCTACCCTTCTATCCTATAGACAGAAGGGAGCCATTCCTTCCCTAGCAAGGAGAAATCCCTGCTACAGAGCGCAACCACCATTCATACAAGTGCACCTTCATGGAAGTGACATGGAAATATGGAAGTGGGAATTGAGATAATGGGAGGGATGAATCACGAATAGTAGCAGCCTCTTATCTATAGAACAAATACTCCATGAAGATCCAAATGAGAGGTCAAGGTGGTCTCTCCCATAATGAACTTGGATGAGAATATCACTCTCTCAAAATTGGCTCACTAGCAGGGTAAGTGTGCACTCACCATTCAATGGACAAGCTAATTCTCTCCAAAATGCCAAAGTAAAATGATCAAATGATCAATAGCTATTTCCATTATTCATGATGTGTTTTTATAATCCTCCAAAGGTCCTCCAATGTCAAATTCAGTCCCACAGGGTTCCTCTAACTCATCCTTGATGTTTAGTAACCTCCATGCCACTTGGACTTCTCCTCAACCCTTCATCTTCCTCCAAATTTGAATGGTTGCCACCTATTCCCAAATGCGCCCTCTTGTAGGTTATTTTGAGCCCTAAAATGTTAGATTTTCATATTTCTGCAATTAGGTCTACAATCAGGTCTGACTTGTCATATAATCTTCCATTATTATTGATATAAAACATAGGGAATCTAGATCCACATGGCACTTAGTTTCTTCTTAGACTCTTCCTCTTATATGGGGAGTTACTCCTACTCACCCATTTGAATCCTTGGGCTCATGATATTCCATTTGACAAATCTTCACCTTCCAATAACATTCCATCAATCATAATTACTAATTTGGGGTTAAGTCATGACATGTGTAATGAAGAATCTAGCCACCCAAGGCCTCCATGGACCTCCAAATGTCCTTATGAAGCAATGCCACTTTATTTTCTCCATATTTATTATTTGTATGACCCAAATTAATGTGAAAATGATAAACTAAAGTTCTCTTGGGTCCCATAGCTCCCTTATTGAAATATGTAATTCCTTCTCCTCCAACCTAGGGAACTAGTAGGTGGGTGAAACATTGTCAACGAGTAAAGCTATTGGGATGGGGACATGACATAGATATATGGAAGCATAATATCGAGGGGATTCGAAACAATGTAGCCAACCCAACCTGGATATCAAAAAGGACATGAAACTGTATGGATCCCAAATAGACTCACCAATGTTCTAGAGTCGGGTGACAACTGGGGTGTTCAACCAAAACAATGAAGGAACCAATACCCTGTACGAATCTGAACGGTGCGATAATGTATTTGAAGGTTAGAACGTGAGACACAACCAACCCAAAAGGCACTAATGAATCCTTTCAAATGGTCCAAGGTACTCATCAATGAGGTGTAAGAAGCCAAGATACATGGACCTCTAGGTCTATCCTCCGGAATAGATGTGTTGACAACGATAGAGGGAGACCTGCAACTACCAAGGCAATGAGGTTTCCTTGATAGGAGCACAGGGGGGACAACTAGAGATATGGAATAATAGTGGGATTGAGACACTGAATGAGGAACATGGGTAGGGGAGTACGGGGAACTCAAACTTCCTTTTTTTAGAGTATAATGACAAGGTTGACCCGACAGCAGATGACATTGACTCATGGGGAGGTAATCACAGTTGTGTAACCGGTGAGATGACTGTAATGGGAGATACTTGGGGAAGGAACTAGACAAGTAATATCCATGGTATCCAAGGGAGACTCATCGTAGAGTACTCTGAACAAAGGTGACGCAATGAGGGGGAATGCTACCATAATGTGAGATTATATGCAATATGTGTGGCCACCAAAAGGCATGGTTTGGGCCTTCTTCATAGTTTACAAAGATCTAAGAAGGGATAGAAGTATGCTTAGTATGATATTTTCTCATGGATTTTTTTCGATCCCAAGACGGTAAATGCTCGATGGTGTTTTCATTTTTAGAGAGTATGCAAACATGAAGAAGACTACAATGGGTCTCGTTTTTGTATAGTAGTCTCCTAATCTCGAAAATGTTTAAAAGTGTACAAAGGAGAACTCTCCCAGTCGAAAGGGGCAAAGAGACTTCTTTTCCGTAGGTAGTCCAACTAGGTTTGAAAAGGTTAAACCTATACTGATTGAATGGTATTTCAAATACTTTTATGAGCATGAACGAAACCAAGTTTGCTCAGTGATATTTTCTTTAAGAGAGCGCTAGAAAAGAGATTAAATACAACTCGTAAGTGATATTTTTCATAAATTATGGTCCCAATGTCCAAAAACGCATAAGAGGATATACAGGGAATCGTTCCTAGTTCCAAGGTTCTAGGGTGGTCCTTTTCTATAATTAGTCTACATAGTTCTAAAAAGGGATAACCGATACCTCATAGGCGCCCCTTAAAATACTTTAACGAGAGTGAAATGAAGCAAGCTTGCTCGACAATATTTTCATTCTTTAAGGAGTCAGAAAAGAGCTTAACAAAAACTCCGTAATGGTTAGTCAAGCAAGGAGGAAGTGTTCAATGTTCCAAAAGAGGTGATGTTGGGATCATGGATGACGTGGAGGAAAAAAATAGTGGAGCACTGGTGGGGCCTCCTTGTGGGATGGTGAATGGTGGTAAAATAACACAAAGTTTGCAGTATGGATGGAGCAGAGGGCTCATGGACATGTTAATACAAAAGGGGTTTGACTTTCCTAGTGGCACACAAATCAAGGAAAATATGGGAAATGGCCCAAAAAATAGATAGGGAGAGCATGCGACGTGAGTCCCATAGGTGGATAGAGTGCGAAAATGGAACCCGTTAGTGCGAATGACATGAAAAATGAAATTCGGATGACTCTGTGGTACATGGAAGAAGAAGTTGACCAAATGGAGGCCTATCAACAAGGGGAGACCACATGAAACCCATCATTTTCATTGTTCAGTGTTGAGTGGGGGTTGTTAGTTTTTCTATATCTTATTATCTTGATTAGTAATTTGTCTGAAATAATAAAAAGTACAACTAGATGCATAAGATATAAGAGATATACAAGACACAAAGATTTTCACCAGGGAAACCATAAAGGAGAAAACCCTACAAACTTCTTCAGAATAGTAAGATTATCAAAAGAAATAATAAGCCTGTACTCAACAGCTATCTGTCTCTCCCCCTTTCTCTCTCTCTCTCTCTCTCATGCGAACTTGAGAGTGTGAGGTGTGTATAAATGAGGGAGAGCGCCTCCCTATTTATACCTTTTAAGTGACTATCCAAACATAATATTGGGGCCCACTTGTCTTCCCTAACAAGGTCAACTTTTCCTAGAGAGACTCTTGATACACATTACATGATGTTACACTCGGGACTATTGCCATGACTTACAATGACAGTTGTACATAAAGGTCTAGACATAATTAATACATCCCATAAGGGGGTAAACACATCCCCAATGGGGGTACAAGAACATACAATGATAATATACATCAGAATATCTTCTGAAGTTACAAATACATCAACACTCCCTCTTAACTAGGAAGGTATTCTCTCTCTTCACAGTCATCAATACATCTGGTTAAGTATTTATCACATAGTCATCAACATGGAGTCATAGAGTCATCATCATAGCTGTTACCTGTTGCCACCTTTCACACACCTGGGTTACGTGGCAGAAATCTTCAAGCCACTTGGTGTGTCCTTGGGGGCAAGTCTCGAGTCAAGGATGTCACCTTGTTCTTGACTCCTCCATTCAGGCTAACTCCTAACGAAGCCAAGGGGGGTAGACCCTATTAAATTACTAAGGCTAATTACTTAGTGTGATGGCGTTATATTGATTAAGTTGTTTAGGATTTGTTTGAAATTAACCAGTGCAAACAAAAGATAACAAGATGCAATATTTAAAGCAGATAAGCACAGTAATGACACTCAATATATATATAACCAAAAGAAATGATCAAATAAATCACCAGTGCCTTAAATGGAGTCAACAAAGAAAATAATGTGCTTGCATGCGCTTGAAATAATGTTTTCCAAATGTCTCTTGGTAGATTTTAAATTAATGTGGAATGTGAATGAATTAAATTAGGCGGAAAGGGGACTCCAAATATACCCGAGGGGTACTTGGAGTATGTCCAAAAGTGAACTTTCACGGCTACCTGCAATGTGTTTGTGAGATGGAATGGACTCTTGAAGAATATTTTTAATAATGCACCCGTCAGTGTGTGATAGAGATCGATGCCTCGAGGTCACTTTCCAGTTGTTCCCACTCCTTTGGGTATTTTGCCACCGCTTACAGTTTGTTCGAGGCGTTGGATTTTCGCTTGATGGTTTGTCAATTTGGGAGGTGAAGACTAATTAATCTAGTCACTCAAGTGCTTTTGATGCAGCTTGACTGATCGAACGAACCGCAGCCAAGTACATAGCATACACATTGGAGTCTTTGTTATCTTTAGTAAGTTTTAAAATAGGTGTTCTTATTAAAAAGAAAACCCTCCAGGAACCTCTTTCGGTCCAAGTGGACCTCAATCAGGGAATCAAGTAGGGGTTTATTTTATTATGATTATTAAAACAATGAATGAAAATAGAATCAGAGATACACAACACCGGTTTTCTGATTAGTCCTACCACGCATCTCTTTCCCCTTGCGGGTCAATCGAGAAGTCGTGGGATAAGTGGTATGATTAATTTTGAATTGAAAAATATGGAATAATGCAAAATTTTATCAAAGTATACAATCCTTCATGTCAATACTAAACTAGAACAGAAATAAGGTGAAACAATGCAAAAAATAACACGGACGCAAATCCCCCCATGGGGGATGGTGAATGGGCTCGAAAGAGCCTATTCAAAAATATTTTTTCTTTTTATTAGCATAAATTTACAATATCAGAAAACTGAAATTAATCCACTTGGTCCTTATATGGAATGAGACCAAAGGTTTACAAATTGCAAAAATTTGAAATTTTGGAAGACGGAGACCCTCTGGGTGGTTTCGAATGGTCCAAAAATGCTTCCTGGATAGTGCCTCCTCCTCTTTTCTATTACACCTGCTAAAAAACAGAAATCTTATCATAGTTAAATATTCCCAAAAGTATTTTTAAAGTACTTTTGTATGAGCAAAGGTTTTACCCAAAAATTCTAAGTTAAAACTAGTTTTTGAAGAAGCGGAAAAGGAACCAAGGAAAGAAAGGATCTTGGCCTGCTTTGGGGGCAGCTAATATGAAGCACTTAAATTGATATATATAATTTTTTAGACTCTAAGGAAACAACCATGCATTCAACAAGCTTTATATCTACTTTCACAGCCTTGAAAAATGACATTTTTTCCTAAAACTAGATCTAGAATGCTTGTAAATTTTCTTTTAGGAACGAGATCTAGTTTATGAGATTTAAGGCAGAAATATCTATGTAAAATAAAATCTGAAATTGATATATCTAAATTTTTTTAAAGCTGCAAACAAGTAACCAGATTGATTTTAGAAAAAACTGAAGGAGGAAGAGGAAAAGAAGAGCATTTGTTGCTAGAATCCTTGAAGATCAACCGTGGAGATTTCTGGTGGAATGTCGAGGGACTATGCCTTTGAATGGTTTTGGGGAGAGTGAAGAAGCAAAATAGATGAGCATACTCTCCAATCTAAGAACATGCAACTGGATACAAAGACTTTCCAAAATACTTGTGAGATTCGGTTAATACATACATAGAGATTTCAGAATAACATGCATATAAACTTATAAAACATGCTGAATATAGATCTCTAAACATGCATCAAAAAGGAAAAAGATGGTCAGTAAACTTATTAACAAAATCCTTTCGTATCAAGATTATAATAAACTTATTATCAATCTTAGCAATGAATCCACAAACAATCATCAAATTATGAACATAGATATAGGTTACCTCAGTGAAACATGGCAATGCTCATCCACACATACAATGACATGACACCATATTGCCTCCAAAGCTTCAGTTTATCCCAATAGCAAAATATATTACACAGTATTACAACACCAATTTCTCCTCAATCCAAATCTAACTAACTTGGAAAGGAGGCAACCATGCTTTATTTATACACAAAATTGAAACCCCATCCCAGAGGGGGCACAAATCCCAAGGAGATAGACCACTGCAGCTGAAGGAGAGTCCATCAATGCCTGATATGAAGCTGAACTGAGCTTCTACTAATTCTAACTGTCAATTGAAGGGATAATCTGACTGACACAACCTGTTGACTGAATCATCCACCAAAACTCATCCAGATGAGCCCACACGTGTAGAGGAGAGAGTGAGGGTGAAATTCCCAAGATTGCATGCTGTGGTGCACTCCCAGATCAACCCATATCACCTCCTTCAGTCAAGGAATTGTCATATCTAGTCAATCCCAAGCCGATGAGACTGATTTCAGTCAAATCGGAGCAAATCCCAATGATTTAGGATTTGGGGTTTTCTCCATTATTTAATTAATTCATCAATTAAATAATCAATATTTGATTTTTTGGGGCTTTCTGACCTGAGTGATGGAAAATCACTCAAAACTAGGAAATAGTGGGTCTATAGGTTACTAGGTGCTCTTAGCTTGAAAATGAGCACCTACATGACTGAATCTAACTTTCGAGGCCACTTTTATTACAAAACCAATTTTTCCAATTAAACTATTAAAAATAGCCTAAGTTTTGGAAAAATTAAATTTTAATAAAAAACACTGAAAAAATTAAAAAAACCTAGGGGGACTTAGACATGTTCATATGACTCGACCATGATGCCTATCATGTTTATACATTGATACATAGACTCTAATAACCTCAATAGGCCTAAATGCCAAGCCAACCACCCAAACTTTGGAGGTATTGAATGAAAAACTTAGAAATTATCAGTCGTTTATTCAACAACCAATAATAACCAAGGGAAAAAACAACATGGGTTGATCAGATTGGCAAATAAAGTCTAAGAGACCGAGTCTTTTACAGACACTATCATGCTAGAACATTTATTACAAATCCCCCAAGGGGGTATGAACATGTGATATAGTACAACAAGCACTTACTAGAAGCACTTACGAAGGTCTTCTGAAGTCCGAACAAAAAATATTTGTCCGGTTCACCAGGCTCACTTGATAAAAAACCACTAAGTATAACTTAGGTGGTAACATTTTGGCTCCAACTACGGGACGTGTGCTCGATCTGGTCATAGGGCAAGGAGAGGATACGAGAAGACCAGAATCTCTGGTTTATACACCCTGTAAAAACATCTCAACTTGACAAGAAAACCTCAGTAGCACAAGCTTGACATAAAAACCAAATGAACCATTAAGCTGATTTATTTAAACAAAATAAATGTAACTAAAAAATGAAAAAAATGTTTTATTATAGCTAAGTACAAAACAAAAATGCGGAAAGTAAATGCTATTTTTCAAGGAGCTTATTTTCCTACTCTAAGCATGATATAAAAAGGGTTAAGTGTAATTAGAAATCCAATGTAACCACCTAAGGATTTTATTAACATAAATTTTTTTTCCTTGTCTTTGGCTACCAACAAAAGTAAGGATGCCCTATTCAGAAAATGCAAACCTGCGTGATGATCCGGAAGGGGCGGGATGGGAAATCATAGGCATGAATAATGTCGTCAAACTTCCTCCCAAACTGGTAAGTGCTTGCACAGGATGCTTGTATCCATGACTGGATAGGGTTGATGTACAAATTGGAATGATGAGGCATATTGACTACACCATCATACAGATCATCAAGGCTTACCAGATGATAATTCACTGTATAAGCCCCAAGCGGCTCCAAATCACGAGGAAACTTTATATGTGAAGATGATAGTTGAGACTGATATTCTACTAACTGCATCACATCTGTCTTTTCACAACACTACTTCTCCATGTCTTCATTATTGATACCTTTGTGTGGCTCTACATGATATGACTCTGAATGATCATATAAGAGTTTTGAATGCTGCTTTTCCATACTAGGATTTTCCCTACTAGGATTTTCCCAGGTCTCCATACCCATGCTTCCCTCTATGGAAGTATAGTAGATTGGACTTCCAAAGTTTTAACGTTTGGTGCTTATTGTATAGTTAGAAATACTAAGAAAATAAATGGATTAATAAATTTACTGAATCTTCTATCTATTGAAATCAATTATGCAGTGATGTATTGAAAGGGTTGGATTTCCATTTTCATAATGATTATTTTAGTTTTTAAAGTTTAAGAGTTTTATATTTTATTGTAATTTGATTCTTAGGTGGGATGCTTTGATTTAATTTGATTCCACAAATTCCTAAATAGACACTCCCCTTGCTAGATATAGCATAGATAGGATTCTTAATAAGATATCTAAAAAAATCCCAATAGTCATCACCACCATCTATGTCAGATGTGATGGATTCCCCATTGCTGATATCAAGTTCTCTTTGTCTTCATTACTGATACTGATATATGGCTTAGACTGATCATATGGATAAACTGCATGTTGCTTTTCCATATCAAAGTTTCCCAAGGCCACATGGTCCATGTTCTCTCCTTTAGATATGCCATAGATAGAAAAATCAACAAAACCATCAAAAGTTTCTGGTTCATTATTTTCCTCTTTATTCACTTCATAGACTGGATTTTCCATGAATGTCCAGGTCTCCTCATCAACATCTTTGTTGGAGATAAGGGAGTCTTCGTCACTTGTATCATGCTCCAAGTTATACTTGTCCTCATTTTCATACTCATCTTCTTTAGAGAAAAGGTCACAAGGCAGTAAACCTTCTAGAATATCATCATTATATGGAGAACATGTAGGAGTCCCATCATGTACATTATAGTTTTCATCATAAGTTTCACTATAAGATTCTGCAATGGTTTCATCCTTAGGTTTGTACTATTTAGCTGGTGACAAAGGGTAGGTCTGGCCTACCATGTATATATGATCATGCTTACTTGAAGTTGTTTCCTGACTACTGACCTCAGGAAGTCCATGTTCCATGACTTGATTTGCAACATAACAAGTGCTTTCTTGGTGGAATTGTTCACAGGGTCTACACCATGGAATTATTTCTTCTACCATGTTAGCTGAGTCTAACTGGTTTGGAATCATAGGCTCTTGCTGAGGAAATTTCTTTTGATACATCTAATTCTGCTTGGGCTGAAAGTTCGTAGGTCCATTATTCCTTTCCATTGTGATCAATCTATTATGCATGTGATTCAATTGTGCAGAATGATTGGCCATTAGTTGGTTTTGACTAGTAACCAAGTTTTTTTATCATGTCTGTCACCTTTTCCATGGGATCTTTAGAAGTTCCCTTTTCTTTCGATTCAACGGCTTTACCCTTGGTCTCTTTGTTGCAGGAACTGTTTCCCCTAGTGTGACCTGGAATGTTGGACTTACCTGAAAATTGCATATTCTTTTCTATTTTCTCGGCCAATTCCTGGGCATTTTTTAGATCGGTTGGTTCTTTATCTCTCAACTGGTACCTTGAGTCATCGGTGAAGGCTTCAATGTAGGATATGAGGATAGAGGCATTTTTTGGCTTGATGTCTCTAGGGAGGTCCACAACCACACACCTGAATTTAGTGTTAAATTCATCCATGGTTTCATTCTCCATCCTCTTTATGCTATAAAGGGTAGCAAGCAGATGTCTTGGTTCCTTATTTTCTCCCCACTTCTTCCTAAAACCATCTTGGAATTCGCTAAGAGTTTTATATGAAACATCATCTAGGTCGATGTACCACTCTTCAGCATCATCTTCTAAGGATAAATCAAAGAGATGCATTTTGACATCGTCATGGTCATGGGTAGCATCATTGCAATAATTGGCCAGGTGCTTTTCAAACTTTCGAAGGTGAGACTTGGTAGTGATGGCATTATTGCCCTGAAATATGGGGAGCTTCTTGATAGCATCTTTTGGAATGGTGTGGGGAGCACCTGCTATCTGAGAAACGTCAAGGGGTTTGAATAATTCTATCATTTCTTGAGATTGGTGAACATGACTCTCTACAAATAAGTGATGGATATCTGAGAGGGATTGGTCTCCTAAATCTTCAAGGTTTCTACGAGAAGTCTTCCTATTCAATCTTTCTCTAATAAACCTTTCGGATCAGGGAGAGAATCGAATAATTACTGGCAGTTTCTTTGGGTAGAAATTCTTGGAGGGATGTTAGACAGTGGAGTGGCCAGATGGATTGAGTTTTAATTTTTATGTTTTTTTTTTAAAAGACAAGATCAATCAAATTTTTTTATCTTTTTAGTTGTTTAGAACAAAGTTAAGCTAAGTCATACTTGGGAATAAGAAGATATATCCCCGACAACGACGCCAAAAAGTGTTGCCACCTTTCACACACCTGGGTTACGTGGCAGAAATATTCAAGCCACTCGGTGTGTCCTTGGGGGCAAGTCTCGAGTCAAGGCTGTCACCTTGTTCTTGACTCCTCCGTTCAGGCTAACTCCTAACGAAGCCAAGGGGGTTAGACCCTATTAAATTACTAAGGCAAATTACTTAGTGTGATGGTGTTATATTGATTAAGTTGTTTAGGAGTTGTTTGAAATTAACCAGTGGAAACAAAAGATAACGAGATGCATGATTTGAAGCAGATAAGCACAGTAATGACACTCAATATATATATAATCAAAAGAAATGATCAAATAAATCACCAGTGCCTTAAATGGATTCAACAAAGAAAATAATGTGCTTGCATGCGCTTGAAAGAATGTTTTGCAAATGTCTCTTGGTAGATTTTAAATTAATGTGGAATGTGAATGAATTAAATTAGGCGGAAAGGGGACTACAGATATACCCGAGGGGTACTTGGAGTATGTCCAAAAGTGAACTTTCACGGCTACCCGCAAGGTGTTTGTGGGCTGGAACGGAGTCTCAGAGACTATTTTTCATAACGCACCCATCAGGATGTGACATAGATCGGTGCCTCGAGGTCACTTTCCAATTGTTCCCACTCCTTTGGGTATTTTGCCACCGCTTATAGTTTGTTCGAGGCGTTGGATTTTCGCGTGATGGTTTGTCAATTTGGGAGGTGAAGACTAATTAATCTAGTCACTCAAGTGATTTAGATACAGCTTGACTGATCGGACGAACCACATCCAAGTATAGAGGATACAAACTAGATCCTTTGTTATTTTTAGTAAGTTTTAAAAGAGGTGTTCTTATTAAAAAGAAAACCCTCTAGGAACCTCTTTCGGTCCAAGTGGACCTCAATAGAGGAATCAATGAGGGGTTGATTTTATTATGTTTATTAAAACAATTAATGAAAATGGAATCAGAGATACACAACACCGGTTTTCTGATTAGTCCTACCATGCATCTCTTTCCCCTTGCGGGTCAATTGGGAAGTCGTGGGGTAAGTAGTATGATTAATTTTGAATTGAAAATATGGAACAATGAAAAATGTTATCAAATTATACAATCCTATATGTCAATACTAAAATAGAACAGAAATAAGGTGAAACAATGTAAAAAATAACACGGACGTGAATCCCCCCAAGGGGGATGGTGAATAGGCTCAAAAGAGCCTATCCGAAATTTTTTTTTCTTTTTATTAGCAACAATTTACAATATCATAAAACTGAAATTAATCCAATTGGTCCTTATATGGAATGAGACCAAAGGTTTACAAATTGCAAAAAAATGAAATTTTGGAAGACGGAGACCCCCTAGGGGGTTTCGAATGGTCCAAAAATGCTTCCTGGACAGCGCCTCCTCCTTTTTTCTGTTACACCTGCTAAAAAATAGCATTATTATCACAGTTAAATATGCCCAAAAGTACTTTTGGATGAGCAAATGTTTTACCCAAAAATTCTAAGTTAAAACTTGTTTTTGAAGAAGGGGAAAAGGAACCAAGGAAAGCAAGCTTTCCTTGGGATCTTGGCCTGCTTTGGGGGTAGCTAATATGAAACACTTAAATTGATAAATATAATTTTTTATACTCTAAGGAAACAACCATGCATTCAACAAGCTTTAGATCTACTTTCACAGCCTTGAAAAATGACATTTTCCCTAAAACTAGGTCTAGAATGCTTGTAAATTTTCTTTTAGGAATGAGATCTATTTTATGAGCTTTAAGGAAGAAATATATATGTAAAATAAAATCTGAAATTTATATATCTAAACAATTTTAAAGCTGCAAACAAGTAACCAGACTGATTTTAGAAAGAAATGAAGGAGGAAGAGGAAAAGAAGAGCATTTGTTGCTAGAAGCCTTGAAGATCAACGGTGGAGATTTCCGGTGGAATGTCGAGGGAATATGCCTTTGAATGGTTTTGGGGAGAGTGAAGAAGAAAAATAGATCAAAATACTCTCCAAGCTAAGAACCTACAACTGAATACAAAGACTAGCCAAAATACTTGTGAGATTTGGTTAATACATACATAGAGATTTCAGAATAACATGCACATAAACTTATAAAACATGCTTAATCTAGATCTCTAAACATGCATCAAAAAGGAAAGAGATGGCCAATAAACATATTAACAAACTCCTTTCATATCAATATTATAATAAACTTATTATCAATCCTAGCAATGAATCCACAAACAATCAAAAAATTATGAACATAGATACAGGTTACCTATGTGAAATATGGCTATGCTCATCCACACATACAATGACATGACACCATCTTGCCTCCAAAGCTTCACTTTATTCCAATAGAAAAAGATATTACACAGTATTACAATAGCAATGGCTCCTCAATCCAACTCTAACTAACTCGGAAAGGAGGCAACCATGCTTTATTTATACACAAAATAGAAACCCCAGCCCAGAGGGGGCACAAATCCCAAGGAGATAGACCACTGTAGTTGAAGGAGAGTACATCAATGTCTGATTTGAAGCTGAACTGAGCTTCTACTGAGTCTAACTATCAATTGGAGAGATGATCTGACTGACACCTCAACCTGTTGACTGAAGCATCCACCAAAACTCATCCAGATGAGCCCATATGTGTGAAGGAGAGAGGGAGGGCAAAATTCCCAAGATTGCATGCTGTGATGCACTCCCAGATCGGCCCAGATCACCTCCTTCAGTCAAGGAATTTTCAGATCTAGTCAATCCCAAGCCGATGAGACTGATTTTAGTCAAATTGGAGCAAATCCCAATGATTTAGGATTTGGGGTTTTCTCCATTTTTTAATTAATTCATCAATTAAATAATCAATATCTGATTTTTTGGGGCTTTCTGACCTGAGTGATGGAAAATCACTCAAAACTAGGAAATAGTGGGTCTATAGGTTTACTGGGTGCTCTTAGCTTGAAAATGAGCACCTACATGACTGAATCTGACTTCCGAGCCCACTTTTATTACAATACCAATTTTTCCAATTAAACTATTAAAAAATAGCCTAAGTTTTGGAAAAATTAAATTTTAATAAAAAACACTGAAAAAATTAAAAAAACCTAGGGGGACTTAGACATGTTCATATGACTCGACCATGATGCCTAGCATGTTTATACATTGACACATAGATTCTAATAACCTCAATAGGCCTAAATGCCAAGTCTACCACCCCAACTTTGAAGGTACTGAGTGAAAAACTCAGAAATTATCAGTCGTTTATTCAACAGCCAATAATAACCAAGGGAAAAAACATGCCAGGCTGATCGGATTGAGAAATAAAGTCTAAGAGACTGGGTCTTTTACATACACTATAATGCTAGAACATTTATTACAATTCCCCCAAGGGGGGTATGAACATGTGATATAGTAAAACAAGCACTTCCGAAGGTCTTCTGAAGTCTGAACAAAAAAGCTTTGTCCGGTTCACCAGGCTCACTTAATAAAAAACCACTAAGTACAAATTAGGTGGTAACACTGCTATCATCATCTTATTATTTGATCATCGTACCCTACTATCTGTCATCAGAAGTTTCTATAGAGCCAACCCTTTTTCATGCTGGATGTAGGCCTAGTCCTCTGCTATGTCTTCATCAAATATCGAGCAAGCCATCACGTAGGAACTGTCCAGGACCTTCTTTACATTGCCACGACAATAACATGCATCTTCTACCTTCTTCTCGTCACATCCATATCATATCTTTTGTCCTATGCAAAACAAAGCAAAACAAACAAAGCATCTACGGTCAACCCGATTTCTATCAAAGAACTGCCTAGGTGCACCTCTCGTGCTTCATGAGCTTATCATCTAAACATGGGAACACACATATATTGAGATATATGTAAGGATTGATTATGACCCAACAACCTGCTGCATCAAGAATTTTTACCTTCTAGGTAAACCTCAAGGAATTACATCTGAACAACCTGTGTCCATGATCTTTCCCGTTCATATAACCTTCGGGGCGTATTACATACGAGTAACCTATGTATGACGCCAGGTCTCATTTTTATATTTAGATAACCCATCTCAGGACCGATTACGTCCAAGTATAACCTATGAGCTTTGCTAGGACTGATTACATCCAATGACAACCTACATGACTGATTACATCCGAGCATCCTGCTGCACATGGATTTTTCGAGCTCGGACAACCTGTCTCATTTCTCATGTGAGATATTATGCTTATGTAACATATCAGGACTGATTACATCCAAGGATAACTTACAAGATTAGCCAGGATTGATTACATCCAAGTACAACATACCTGGTTGACTACGTCTGAGCAATCTATGAGCTTCGCCAAGATTTTACGCTCAAACAACCTGTCTCTCTAGCTATGATATAACACATCACTCCCTATTTCGAGGGATATCGATCTGGATCACACCAAGTATTTCTATAAAGTACTCAAAATTCACTCTTGCAAGAGGATTAGTCAACAAATCGACCATCTGCTCATCTGTTTCCACGTACGGGAGCTTCACTACTACTCTCTAAAACATACCCCTGATATAGTGGAACTTGATCTCAATGTGGCTTTGACTTGTCATGGAACACAAGATTTTCTGACAGCTTCATGCAACTCTGATTGTTGCAGAATATAATAGTCACATCCAACTGGATATCAAACAAGATAGACAGTAGCTTTCAAAGCCACACTGCCACACAACTATCCGAGTAAGCGACAACATACTCTGCCTCGGCTGTATTCAACACCACACATGATTGCTTCCTGCTGAACCAGGAGATCATGCCAGATCTCAAACTAAAGCAACAACTTGAGGTGCTCTTCCTGTCAATGGCACTACCTGGGCCAATCTAAATCAACATAACCGTGTAGGTTAATCTTATGATTCACATCATATTTGAGCCCATAATCCACTATACCTTTTAGGTACGTTAATATATGCTTAGCAACTATTAGGTGAACATGTCTCAGATCCGTTAGTAACTGGCTTAGGGTGTTCACTGCAAAGCATATGTTTGGTCTCATATTCATCAGATACATCAATGAGCCAATCATATGATAATACATCATGGCATTGACCATCTCAGATGAAGCATTACTCAGAAGCTTCAGGTTAGATGCCATAGGTGTGGCCATTGCCTTGCAGTCCATCATTTTGAATCTCTTTAGAATCTCCACTACATATTTCCTTGACTAAGGAAGATCCCATCTGCACTCTGCCACACCTCCATGACTAAGAAGTAATGCATCTTACCTAGGTCTTTCATCTCGAACTCTGTAGCAAGTCTCCTCCTTGCATCTTTAATAAGTTCCTCTTCACATGTTAGAAACAAGTCATCTACATATAGCAGGAGTATCACTGGTATTCCCTCTTCCACCTTGAATTAGAGGTTGGAATCTACTTTACTCTTGGTAAAGCCCAAACTCATCAAGAAGCTATCCATCATGTCGTACCATGTCCTCGATGCTTGTTTCAATCCATACAAGGTCATCTTTAATTTGCACACATGGGTCTTCCTATCACGTGTCTTGAATCCTAGTGGTTGTTCCATGTACACTTCCTCCTCAACTACACCATTCAAGAAAGTTGTCTTGACATCCATCTGGTGTAGTTTCCATTTCATAACTGCTTCCAAAGAAAGTATGTTCCTAATGGAAGTGTACCTTGCCACGGGTGTAAATGTCTCTTCGTAGTCTATGCCTTCTTTTTGTGAGAATCCTTGTGCTACGAATCTCACCTTATATTTCTTGATGCTACCATCTGCAACATGATTGATCTTGTATATCCCCTTCGAAGTCATGATAGACTTATTTTCTTGTCTCGAAACAATCTTCTAGACATCATTCTTCATGATAGACTAATATTCCTCGATCATCGCATCCTTCCATTCTTTCTTTTCTGTAGCCTCTTCATAGGTGGAAGGTTCTATGTCAATGACGTCACCCAACAGAGCCACATAGCTATTGTATGGCTTTTCCCTTTCCCTATCTCTCTATGTATTTCCTTTGGAGCACCATACCTTTCAGCTTCTCGTATGAGCTCTCGTGCCCATGCTGGTTTCCTCTTGTGGGAGTCCTTCTCAAGGAGTGTCTCTACTAACTCTTGTGGGTCTATCATGTCGTGATATTCATGGTTCTCTAGAATTGCTTCTTCAATTTCCATATCTCGGCCTCTCATCTCTTCAGGTTCCTCGACCACCTGAATGGGTAACCTCCTAGATCTGAAGTATTCCAAGTCTTCATCAAAGGTTACATCTCTACTGATGTTGATCTTCTTGAATCTCGGGAAGTGTATTCTGTAGGCCTTTGATGTATCACTGTATCCCATGAATATACCCTTCCTCCTAGAAGGATTGAGCTTGGTTCTTTTCTTCTTCGGGATATGTATGTACACTGGGTAGCTAAATATTCTCAGATGGCTGACTTTTGGTTTCTCTACTGAGAAATCCTCTTCAGGAGTCTTATTGTCAAGTACTCGATGAGGAGTATGGTTCTGTACATACACATTTGTTCTTGTTGCCTCCACCCAAAGGTGCATAGGAAGATCCTGATCACGTAACATAGATTTTTCTGCCTCCATGATGGTCCAGTTCTTTCGTTCCACAACCCCATTCTATTGAGGATTGTATGGAGTGCTCAACGCCCTCTTAATCCCAGACTTTCTGCAGAGTTCCTAGAATTTTTCACGTCCCCATATCCCAAGATGTAGATAATTTATTTATTTTCCCTTAAATAACCTCTTTTTTCTTTTGATAACACTGGGTATGAATGTTAACCTATTCCCCAACCTTCATCTTAGGCTTAGAACCACTATTCTAGTCGTTCCGACCTTCAGTTATCCATTCTATATCCAGAATGGCCATTTTTGAACTAAACTGAATTTTCCAACTCCTTCCCTATGACTTTCAACCTTGGATATCAGAAATCCAGCAATGCAAGGTGTTCTCCTGTCACCTTTCCTATTTTCGGCTTTCGGATTTCTGCCATCTGATTTCCGACTTTAGGAATCAGAAATCCAACAATGCAAGGTGTTTTCCTAACACCTTTCCGATTTCTAGCTTTTGGCTTCCCGGCTTCCGCCTTTTGACTTCTGACTTCCGAATTCCCAACTTCCATTTTTTGACTTCGGGAATTAGAAATCCAACTTGCCTTATAACTTTTAGCTATCTTTCTACTTCCTGACTTTCAACTTCTTGACTTTCGCTTTCTGACTTCGGGAATAAAAAATCCAACTTTACTTAGAGGTTTCAGCTACCCTTCCAATTTCTGACTTCCGACCGTGGACATTGGAAATCAGAACATCCATTCTCAACCTTATTTAACTTTCCCCTAAGTGGATTTCATGGGGCGGAAACACCACCTTTCTTACCTTCGCTGCATTTAGACCCTGTAACAGGATTCTAGCCTTCATGAACTTAGGCAGAAACACATACAAACATCTAAGGCATAAACAAAGATAAAATGTAGGAGATATACATAAGTAAACATCTACTTCATAATCAATAAGCATTTAAGCATGAACAAAACAATTCATAGGTAAATACATTGTATAAAAAACATGAAAATAATACTTATCTTGAAGAATGGATATGTCCTGCAACTAGATATGTAGCTGCAACGTTCCACCCAACCATAGGCCAGTGTGTTCTTTAATATCTCAACACCACTGCCACCCTTGAGCTGGGCATGATTCCACAAGGAACTAGGGAACAACAAACTTATACACAACTGGTAAAAAACACACAAAGTCAAGCCAACCTCAAGTTGGGTTTATCATACTTTCCATCCAAGCCAACACCTAGTTGGGTTAAGAGGCTGCAGGCCATCAAGGCAAACAATGCTGTCCATAGTTAAGTGAGCAATCAGTCCAAGGACCAGCCAAGGATATCTCACAAGGATAAACACCACAAGACATAGTTAAGCCAACAGGTGGGTTTATTAGGATTTTGAGGCAGTGGAAAGGTAGAATGACTAATCTAGTGGCTCAAGTAAGAGCTAGGGACACCTTCACAAGGCCTATATGGTATGGGATCCACATTACCTACATACCCAACACAAGGAAGCATCCCTTTCTCTTCTCCACAGTCCCTCAGGCTATGCCTTCCCTTTCAGTTCTCTTTAGGGCATGTAGTGAAGATTTACTAGCCACTCTTACCCTTTTGTGAGGTTCCTCTATGCACTAGGTTTATCAAGCCCATTCCTCTTCTCTTCCACTCCTCAGTCTTGGGTACAACTCTGATCTAAATCTAGGGTACACCACACAACGATCAACATTGTAACTCAGTAAGATAGACTCCTCGTTGTACATAAGGAAAACAATGTAATAGAAGGTTTCCACTCAGAGAAAAACACCAATGCTGGGGAAACCATAGAGGACCACTATGTCTTGCAAAAATCGAGTGACCTCCACTACTCCACCACTCAGCAAAATAAACTAGCTTCTCTGTTAGGGAGAATGACCAACAACTACAAATGCTAAACAATGAATTGACATTCATAAGCAAAAACCACGGTTTGCAACACAAGGAAACACACAACGTGCACGGGAAGACTTGAGAGCTCGAATGGATGGAATGAATCCTGATGGAAGGATGAACTGCCTATAATGACTGAGGAGGAGAGAGAAAAACCCAAACACGACTTCCTCCCTGACAGACTAGGCACACATCATGTTCTTGCCTCCTATAGAAGCAAAAGTGTGGCTTCCCCCAGGCTGCAGGCCTATGCAGACTGCAGTCCGCCATGCCTTACGCTACCCCAAGCATTAACTGCCTCAACCAAATTTTGGAAGAAATTGATGGTTTAGGATAGAGGACAAAAAGGTAGGTGAGGTTTCATGAGTTTCCCCCATTGAAATATGGCCACAACCTATTGGTTTAGGGGTCTGACTAACTCCCCACCCTATCCCTTGTGAAATCATGCCTCCATCTCTTTCATGTTGTAGTCCCTTAGCTATTTGTGGTATTTTATTTAATTGTGCATTTACACGATATTCCAAAACATGCTTGTGCATAACCAGCATCAAGGCCATAGGCATCAACCTTGATCACCTATATATATCATACCAGATCGCTGACAGGGCCTTGGCCTAGAGCTCCATGCGATGATCTCAATACAATACATACATCATGTACAATCAAAATGTCATGGGGTCAAAACCGGGGTGTTACATTCCCCTCCCCCTTCAATTAGCACTATCCTCAGTGCTTATAAAATTGAACAAAAATGCTAGAATGACATTATCGTCAGTGTTTTGTAGAATAGAACAAAAATGGTTGTGCCAATCGCATGGAATCCTCTAGCTCCCAGGTAGCCTCTTCAGAACTGTAGTGCTCCAATTGCACCTTTACCTTCCCTATGGCTCGATTCCAGAGCATGGTGACCTTCCCATTGAGGATGTGCATTGGCTCTATGTGGAACTCTCCCTCGGGCTCCACCTGAATCACATCTCGATTAATCATATGGTTAGGGTCATGTACATATTTCTTAAGCAAAGATACATGAAAAACATCATGAACTCTAGTGCTAGCAGACAATGCAAGTCTATATGCAACTGGCCCTATTCTTTCAAGCACTTCAAAAGGCCCACAATATCTAGGGCACAACTTGGCACAACTTCCAAGCTTCAAATAACTCTTCTTTTCCCTCACTCTCAGATAAACATGATCCCCAACACAGAATTCTCTATGCACTCTATGCTTATCAACACAACTCTTCTATCTGTCCTCGACTGCCTTCAGATTCTGCCTAATCTTTGCAACCTCTTGCTCCATCTCCTTGAGCAATTCTGGCCCAAGCACAATCCTGTTCACATTATTATCCCAAGTCACAGGTGTCCTACACCTTCTACCATACATAGCTTCATATGGGCTCATCCCCAATGATGCTTGCTGTCCATTGTTGTATGCAAACTCTACCAAGTGTAGGTAGTCTTCCCACTTGGTTGGCTTGTCCATCACATACATGCGAAGCATGCCTTCCAACACTTGATTCACCCTTTATCTGACCATCATCCTGAGGATGGTAAGCAGTGCTGAAATTGAGATTTGTACCCAAATATGCAAACAACCCTTTCCAAAAATTGGAAGTGAACTTTGCATCCCTGTTAGAAACTATTGCCTTAGGCAATCCATGCAACTTGAAAATCTCCTTCATGAATATTTTTGCAATGTCATCACTCTTATGTGTGGACTTAATAGGATTAAAATGTGATGCCTTTGTCAACTTATCCACCACAACCATGATAGAATCATGTTATCTCCAATTCATTGGCAAACCTGTAATGAAGTCCATGGAAATAACTTCCCATTTCCATTATGGAACTGTCAAAGGACGCAACAAACCTGCTGGGTCTTGATGCTCAACCTTCACCTGCTGACATTTCATGCACCTTGAAATGTACTCAACAATATCCTTTTTCATTCTTGGCCAGAAATACTGCTTTCTAGCTGTAGCAATTGTCTTCTAATATCCTAGATGACTAGAATATGGATCTTGATGGATCTCATCCATCACAACTCTCCTTAAATATTCTACATGTGGAATATAAATTATGTTTTTATAGGTAAGAATCCCATCTTCTTCCAATTTATATCCATCATATTTTTTCTCAAGATTCTATTCCTGCAATTTATCCTTGACCTGCACATACAAATCATCTTCAGCAGTATGATTCACAATCAGCTATCTCAGATCTGATTGGAAAACACTAAGAGATACCACATACATTTCATGCACTTTCCTCTTGAGTGCATCAACCACTTTATTCTCCTTCGCTTTTATGTGTTTGATTTCAAAATCAAACTCACATAAAAACTCCAGCCATATAGCTTGTCTAGCATTTAGTGTTGGCTAATCAAACAAATATTTCAAGCCACAATGGTCCGTCCTTAACTCAAATTTTCCGCCGATTAAGTAATGCCTCCACATCTTGAGAGCATGTACTATGGCTTCAAGTTCTAGGTCACGAGTGGCATAATTATTCTCATGATATTTTAACTTTCTAGACTCATAACATACTACATGGATGTCTTGCATAAGAACTCCTCCAAGCCCTTAACCGCATACATCAGTGCACACCACAAAGTCCTTTTTTCTGGGTCTGCAATTTTCAAAATGGGTGCACTTGTGAGAATATTCTTCAACTATTGGAAGCTTCCCTCACATTTAGGTGTCCATTCAAATCTCATCCATTTCCTTTGCAAAGAAGTGATAGGATGTGCAACCTTGGAGAATCCTTCAATGAACCTCCTATAATATCCTGCAAGTCCCATAAAAGGCCTTACATTTGTCACATTCCTTGGAGTTGGCCAATTCATGATGGCCTCAATCTTTTCAGGGTCCATCGATATGCCTTCATATGATATGATGTGGCCCAAGTAATGAATTCTATCTTTATAGAAGTCACACTTACTCAACTTGGCATACAACTTATGCTCCCTTAACAATAACAAAACAGTTCTTAGGTGTTCTTCGTGCTCTTCCTCATTCTTAGAATAGATAATAATTTCATCGAGGAAGACAAGAACAAAATTGTCTAAATACCTATTGAAAACAATGTTCATTAGGCACATAAATGTAGCTGGTGCATTTGTGAGACCAAATGGTACCACTACAAACTCATAGTGTCCATACCTTGTTCTAAAGGTTGTCTTATGAATGTCTTCATCCTTGATTCTTACCTGATGGTAACTAGACCTTAAGTCAATCTTGGAGAACACCCTTTCCCCTCTCATTTTATAAAAAAGATCATCAATTCGAGGTAAAGGATACTTGTTCTTCACTGTGACTTTGTTCAACTATCTGTAACCAACACACAATCTGAGTGTACCATCTTTCTTCTTTACAAATAGAACTGGTGCTCCCCAAGGAGACACACTCAACTTGATATACGTTTTCTCCAATAATTCTTGAAGCTGCATATTCAGCTCTAACAACTTTGGTGTGCTCATCCTGTAGGGTGCCTTAGACATTGGTGATGCTCCTAACACAAGGTCAATGGTAAAACGAGTATCCCTCTTTGGAGGAAGTCTCAGAAAATCATCAGGGAAAACATCCCTGAATTCTTGTAACACATGAAAATTGTCCAACCTAGGAGTTTCATTCTCTATGGCCTCCAACACATAGGTTGCATATAATTGGAAACCTTTCCTACAAAAATTCTTCAGCTACATGGCTGAAATCTGCCTGATAGAAACCAATTTTGGAATGCCTCTTACAACTCTTTGGTGTCCGTCTTCATCCATGCATTCGAAAGTCTTATTGTAACAGTCAAGCTTTACCCTGTGAGCTTCTAACCAATCCATTCTAATGCGAATGTCATAGGAACCAAGTGGGAGAACATTCATATATGCATAAGTCACTAACCCATTCATCTCTAATGGACATTTTGATACAATCTCACTGACCTTCCTCTTGGTCCCAGTGGCTAGTTGAACTAACCATGACTTACTATGCTTTAACTTCTTAAAAGCACAAACTTCCACAATCGTAGGATTAATATAACTGTGAGTAGAACCAGGGTCAATCAAAACAGAGACAGATTGCTCAACAATATTACCAGAAACCTCAACCACAGTTGACTGGTGATCTTCCTGAAGATCCTCTAACACTGCATTAATCCTAGAGATTTTCCTTGCCACCTGACCAATAGTTTCAAATTCTTGAATGTTGTAAATTGGCCTTACATTCTCATTCTCAAGTGGACAATTCCTATGCAGATGAGGTCCTCCACACCTCCATCATTGGAGAGGTTCTCTGTTCTGTTGTGGATCTCTTGGCTTTTCCCCCATCACTCTAGTTGTTTGATTTACAGTCTACGATGGTTTCCTTTGTTGTTGGTTCCTAAAGTTGGAAGGTTTGAATCCTTTCCTTCTCTATTCAAACTTCTCATTCTTATTTTCCTTCCAAGCCTTATTGTAGCAGGGATTTCTCCCTTGCTATAGGGCAGGAATGGATACCTTCCGTCTATAGGACGGAAGGGTAGGTTCCTGGTGGTGAAATGCAGTAAAAAAAAACAAAAAGAAAAACAGAACAGAAAGAAGAGAAATGGCTGGAAACCCCTCTGCAAACATTGTTAGGTTTTAGCTCCAGCTACCTACAAACAACATGTTAGAAACCAAAATACCTGCAAAACAAGTTAGGAAATAAACCTGCACATAAACCATGGATTAGAAAGCAAATAAACTACTAAATCAAATACAGAAAACAACAAGCTATACCTTCTCTTTGGATGGAATGGGCCACCATCCCCTATCTTGGAGAAGCACCTCTCTTGGATGGGGGAGCTATGGCTCAATGGAGGATGGAGGAGAGCAAGTGTGGGTGGCTTGAGAGACAAAGGGTCTCAAGGCATCCGCTCGGGTAGCATAATAGTATGCAAGGGAGAAGTCATTTGAGAGTGACCCCCACCCCTCTATTTATAGCTTTTTTGGGGCTTTTTAGGGTTTTAAGCCCCTGGTTGGGGCTTTAGCCCCTTCAGCCCTATCTTTAGATCCTTTTAGGGTTTTTAGCTCCTTTGGGGGGTTTTAGCCCCTAAGAGAACTATTTAGGCTCTTTTTTGGGGTTTTTAAGCCCTTTTGCTAATTCTTAAGCCTTTTTGAGGGTGTGGGGGTCAAATGGGGTGAAATGAGGGTCGTGCACGGGTGTCCTTGGGTGGTGTAGGCCATGTAAAGCTGAGGAAAGGATTTTTTGGGTTAACAGATTGCCCCCTGATGTGTGAGGGCAGGAGCTCATCGTATGATCGATGGACACCATAGGATTTTCAGTGGAGAGGTGGTGCTTCTTGGGTTGGGGCATGGCGGCTTTTGGTTTTTGTATTAATATGGTTCCCATCAATGGGTGAGATACAAATAATGTGTGACATGTATATGGACGAGGCGGGCATCCCCATGCTCATAACAATGTCAAAAGAATAATGTGATCTATGCTCTATAATACAAGAGATGATCATATACAACTGATGATATAATAATGGTTGCCTCCATTAGAGGCTAAATACAATACTGAGCTGAAGAACTACTACATTGGACCCATGGCATTCTCATGGAATGCTATATCTTCATGACTAATGGCCTGCTGAATCTGGAATGGTACATAGCTGCATGGACTCACTGATGGAGAGTCAGAGTCTCTGTGGTACAAGTATGCTGCATCAATCATAAATCTATATAGAAGCACTGCTGGGGCTTCTAAACACTATCTCCAACGCAAACCAAAAATCATAAGGGACATAATCTATTTAGGTCCCTCGAATAGACTCATCAATGTGCTAGATTCAGGTGACATCTGGGGTCTTCGACCAAATACTGCATGGACCAATACCCTTTACAAATCTCAACGGTGCGATGATGTAGTTGGATCCGAGCACATGAGAAACAACCATCTCGAGAGGCACTAAGGACTCCTCTCAAGTGCTCCAAGGAACTCATCAATGAGGTTAATGAAACCAAGATACAGGGACCTCTGGGTATATCCTATGGAATATGTGTGTTTTCATCGACAGAGGGAGACTTGCCCCAGGTCAAGGCAATGGTGTTTCCTTGACCAGAAGTGCAAGGGAGATAACCGAAAGATGTGAGATAATCTGCAGACTGACCCACTGAATGGGGGGGGGGGGGGGGAAAGAGTTGAATAGGGGCAGGGGGAGTGTAGTAGACTCAAACTTCCGTTGTTCAGAGTATGACGACAGGGTGGACCAGGCAGCAAATGAAATTGACTCATGGGAATGGGATCATAGCTGTAATATTGGGAATGTCACTGCAGATGGGAAATACTTGGGGGAGGTGGAAACTTTTGATATTGATGGGATCCAAGGAAGACACATTTCAGAGTACTCTGAACAAAGGCGACCCAAAGTGGGAATGCTGCAAAATTTATTTCTATGGGGTGATGTCTAGAAACACCGTTGTGGTACGATCTCATGGATTTTTGGCGAGCCTGAGAAAGTAAATGCTCGATGCTGCTTTCAATTTTAGAGAGTATGAAAGCACGAAGAGGACTCCAGTGGGGGATTTTTTTCATCGGTAGTCTCCTGTGCTCGAAAAAGGATAGAAGTATACATAGGAGAGCTCGCCCATCCTGTAGGGGATGAGAGACTTCTTTACCATTGGTAGTCCAATCAGGCTGGAAAAGGTTAAACCTATACTGACTGGACAGTCATTCAGATACTTTTACGAGCATGAACGAAACCAAGTTTTCTCGGTGATATTTTTCTTGATGAGAAGGCTGGAAAAGAGCTTAACGACAACCCATGGTGAGATTTTTCATAAAGTGTGGCCCCTCTGCTTGAGAAAGCATAAAAGTATGTAGAGGGGAATAGTCTTGGATTGAATATGCCAAGGTGGTCCTTTTCATTTGATGGTCTACATGGTTCGCAAAAGGAGATAAATGAGACAATGTAGATGCCCTTTCCTATACTTTAATGAGTGGGAAAGGAAGTAGCTGCACTCGGCAATCTTTTCATTCTTTTAGGAGTCAGAAAAGAGCTTAAAGGAAGCTCTAGTATGGTCAACCAATTACGGTGGCACAGGCGGTGCCCCATGTCAGGACGGTGGACGATGGTCCAAATGTCATCCGTGAAGTATGGATGAAGCAAGTGGCTCTTAAACATACCACTACATGCACGAGATAGATTGTGGTAGAGGCACACAAGTAGGTGCGAAAGAGGCATGCAAACCAAGGTGGCTCTCGGACAGAGGTTAGGAGAGTCGTGTGTGAATTGTGGTGGATGGACTTGATTAAATGTGATGTGAGTGCAAGTCCAGAGGCAGTTATATGCCGAATATATGTAAGGGAAATAATTCATCTTCTGAACAATGGTCCAGAGATCCGCATAAGGTGTGGTGGACGAAGTAGACAGCTATATGCTAAAATAAAAATGATGTTCCATAATGGGAGGTGGTCCGAAAACCCACATGAGTAGCGATAGGCAAGAGTGATGCAAGTACAGGTTCGCAGACACTTGCATTGCAGTGGTGTGGCTCGTAAATCGAGGTAACTTTCGGGAAGCGGTCCCAAAATTTGTTTGTTAAACATGAGATGATGGTCTCATAAGGAGATAGAGGACATAATTCTGAAACCAGTGTTGATGTAATTGTAACTTCGGAATGTATTCACTTGTATTTCTTATCTATTGTAACCCGATGTTTATTCCAGGATGTTATTATGTCATGTCATGCCCCGATGTTCTGATTGGGAAGATCTATAATGTAAACAAGCCATGTCAAGTCATTGTGGGTAACCCTCCTATTGTCTAAGGGTTAAAGTCCCCGCAGTTCCGGGGCACTAGGGTTATTAGACTCTCCTAGAGAGGTCGGCCCTAGTAGGGTTTTAGTCATGCTAGGATTAGTATAAATAGAGAGCTGGACTCTCTATTTAGCACACATCACAAACACACTCAAGTGTAGTGCATAGTTGAGGAAGGAGAAGACACTGGGGCTAGACAAGAAGAAGGTTACTACTATCGGGAGAGAATCTTACTGGTTTGGGGTTTTTACCTTTTGTGTGATTCTATCTTTGAGGAAGTTGCGGGGTTTTCTCCATTTATGGTTTCTCTAAGGAAAAACACTGTGTTCATTGTCTCTTGTGTTTAATTGCTATACTTGTTGTTCTCTCAGTTTAAGATCCTAACATAATGCTGTCTTGAATGTTGAAAAACTAACATGGCATCAAAGCTAACTTGAGAAGAAGACACTGTGCAGCTACGGGAACTAGGGCTTCCTACTATGTGGATCTCTCTCCACAGATTTTCAGAAAAAGAAGGTTGGAATAACTCTCCTCCATAGGCGCATCTTTCTATAGAAGCAGAATCCAATTTTGAGGTTTTTTAGTTTTGGACCTGACACTACTGCCGAAAATTAGGGATTTTCATAGAAGAGGAATTTTTCAGTGAACCCAGGCCTAGATTGATCTCCTCCCCAAAATTGAAGTTAGGGATCAATTCCAAAGCATTTGGTTGGACAGAACTCTGGAAAATCAAAACCCTAATTTTCTCTTGAACCAGCTCTGCAGGATTTTAGCCCAAAATTCAGATCCGACATCTTGACCCGGTAAGATCTAAAATCTTTTGTATTTCCATTTGAGGTTCTCAGTTAATATGTCTCATCATACCAAGCTTGATGAAAATCTTGAGGGAGCTGATAACTTCCGAGCTTGGAAGTATATGATCTATTTGGTCCTGGAAGAGAATGAGTTGGACTCCTACATCCATGAGGAGGTTCTAATTCCAGAGGGAGATGAGGCTAAGGCCTTGCATAAGAAGAAGTTGGTTATGGAAAAGAGAATCATTGCTGATTCTATCAAGGATCATATCATACCACAGGTGTCCTCCCTAAAGACACCTAAAGCTATGTTTGATGCCCTAACCAAATTGTTTGAAGGGAATAACATAAAGTGGAAGATGACTTTGAGAAACCAACTGAAGAATGTGAAGATTCAGAATGCAGAAACAATCTAGTCTTACTTCACAAGAGTTTCTTAGATCAAGGAACAACTAGAAGCAGTAGATGAAGAAGTGGAAAATGCAGAGATTGTGATGAATACCTTGAATGGTCTCCCTAGATCATGGGACTCTTTTATTCAAGGGATTTGTGCTAGAAAGAAATTAGTTAAGTTCAGCAGACTATGGGAAGAATGATCCTAGGAAGAAGCTCGAATAGCAGCTTGAGAAGAAAAGATGGGAAGTGAAGACCAAGCTCTCACGGTACACTCCAAGTCAACCTAAAGAATCTCTCATCACTCCAGAGGTAAGGACTCTCACAAAGATAACACTAGAAAAGATTTGTCTAGGATCATATGTTATACATGTGATGAAGCAGGACATTATGAAAGAAATTGTCCTAAGAAACATAATAAGAAAAGGAGCAACAAAAGAAGACCTCATGCTCATGCTGTAGAGGATGATGAACCATCCAAGAAAAGAACCAGATATGAAAGTGAAGATTCTTCAAGTGAGGATGGATATGTTTTGATTTCTGCTCTCATAGGAGACATTACTCATGGAAGCAATGATTGGCTCATAGACAGCGGGGATTCCAAACATATGACAGGATTTAAGGAATCCTTTGTGAGACTGTCAGAACATGAATCACCTCACAAGGTGAAGCTAGGAGATGACTACCAATATCCAATAAAAGTTAGTGGGGAATCCTCCTATAAGCTAGACTCTGGAAAGTCTCTGACAATGAAGGAAGTATTGTTTGTGTCAGGACTCAAGAAGAACCTCCTCTCCATATATGCATTAGATGCAAAAGGAACGCGGGTTGCATTCATAGATGGTCAAGTCATCATGTGGCCAAAAGGAAAGACTATCGATGATGTGGTGGTGATTGGAGAATAAGAAGGAGGATTGTACAAATTAAAGGGCCATCTAGAACAAGCCTTGGTCCATGACATAGTAGAGCCAAGTGAACTTTGGCATAGAAGGCTTGCACATGTGCATTACAGAGAACTACCTATTGCAAGCAAAGCTGTTGAAGGTCTTCCAGAAATCCAAGCAAAACATGATGGGGTCTGCAAAGGATGTGTGAAAAGAAAGAATACAAAGAATACATTTCCAAGCAGCGAAAGCAAAGCAAAAGGAATCTTGGAAATCATCCACTCTGATGTATGCGGTCCTATGTCATCAAACTCACTAAGAAGGTATGCATATTATGTTTCTTTTATTGATGATTTTTCTAGGAAGACATGGGTTTACTTCATGAAGAACAAAGATGAAGTATTCAGTAAGTTCAAGGAATTCAAAGCCTTAATCGAGAACCACACTGAAAACAAGATCAAGACCTTTCGATCAGATAATGGTGGATAATTCACTTCAAATGAATTTAAAGAGCTATGCAAAGAATAAGGGATTAAGAGGGAGTTGTCCACTCCTTATAATCCACAACAAAATGGGATTGCAGTAAGGAAGAATAGAACTATCATGGAACCTACAAGGGCAATGCTTCATGATCAAGACCTTCCTGTGCTTCTTTGGGCGGAAGCTGGCAGAACAACGGTGTATGTACAGAACCATACTCCACATAGAGTACTCAAGAACAAGAATCCTGAAGAAGTCTTCTCCGGCAAGAAACCAAAAGTCAGCCATCTCAGAATATTCGTCTGTCTTGTGTACATACACATTCCAAAAGAGAAGAGAACAAAATTAGATCCTTTAGGAAAGAAGGGTATATTTGTGGGATACTCTGAAAGCTCGAAGGCTTACAAAATATATTTCCCAGGATACAAGAAGATTGACATCAGTAGGGATGTGACATTTGATGAAGACACAGCTTACAACAAATCCAGAAAGAGACCTGCTGAAGAACCTGAAGAAGCAGAAGCACCCAGAGTTCATGATACAACCATGAACGAAGAAACTCAAGAAGAAGATTGAGAATTTGAAGAACCACAAAGATCTGTAGATCCACCTCTGGAGAAGAATCCTCATAAGAGGAAACCTGCTTGGGTACAAGAACTTATCCAAGGTGAGGAAAGATATGGGGCTCCAGAAGAAAATCATAGAGAAAGAAAGAGGACCAGATCTTGCTCCGGGTATGTAGCATTACTATGTGATTTCATTGATAAAGAACCTTCCAGTTATGAAGAAGTGGCAGAACGGAAAGAATGGAAGGATGCTATGATCGAAGAATATCAATTGATCATGAAGAATGATGTTTGGGATGTTGTCCCAAGACCAAAAGGGAAGTCAGTTGTAACTTCCAAATGGATCTACAAGATCAAGCATGCTACAGATGGTAGCATTGAAAAATATAAGGCAATATTTGTGGCTCGAGGTTTCTCTCAGAAAGAAGGAATAGATTATGAAGAAACCTTTGCACCTATAGCCATATACACTTCCATTAGATCAGTACTTGCTCTGGCTGCAGTGATGAAATGNGTTCTCTCAGAAAGAAGGAATAGATTATGAAGAAACCTTTGCACCTATAGCCATATACACTTCCATTAGATCAGTACTTGCTCTGGCTGCAGTGATGAAATGGAAGATACACCAGATGGATGTCAAGAATGATTTCTTGAATGGTGTAGTGGAAGAGGAAGTATATGTAGAACAACCAATCAGTTTTGAGACACATGACAGGGAGTCTCATGTGTGCAGATTGAAGAAGGCCCTGTATAGTGTGAAACAGGCACCCATAACATGGTACGACAGAATTGATAGCTTTCTATCCAGTTTGGGCTTTACCAAGATTAAAGCATATTCCAACCTTTACTACAAGGTTGAAGATGGCAACCCAGTGATGCTTCTACAGTATGTAGATGATTTATTTGTGACAGGTATGGATGGGTTGATTGCTGATACGAAGAGAAAGCTTGCTGCTGAGTTTGAAATGAAATACTTGGGTATGATGTATTATTTTCTAGGTATGGAGGTGTGGTAGAGTGTGGATGGAATCTTCCTTGGACAAGGGAAGTTTGCAGTAGAGATCCTGAAGAGGTTCTGGATGATGGACTACAAGGCTATGGCCACACCTATGGCATCAAACATGAAGCTATTGAGCAATGCTTCATCAGATTCGATTGATGCTACGATGTATCGTTAGATGATTGGGTCCTTGATGTACCTGACGAACACGAGACCAACCATTTTATTTGCTGTGAACACCTTGAGCCAGTTCTTGACAGATCCGAGAAATGTTCACTTGATTGCTGCAAAGCATATTCTGAGGTGCCTGAGGGGTACAGTTGATTATGGGCTCAAGTACGATGTGAATCAGAAGATTAACCTGGAAGGTTATGTTGATTCAGATTGGGTAGGAAGTGCCATCGATAGGAAGATCACTTCAGGGTGTTGCTTCAGTATGGGATCATGTGTGATCTCTTAGTTTAGCAGGAAGCAATCCTGTGTGGCACTGAGTACAATTGAAGCAGAGTATGTCGCAGCTTGTTCAGCTAGTTGTGAGGTAGTATGGATGAGGAAGCTACTCTCTAATTTATTTGATCTCCAGTTGGATGCTACTTGTAAACATTGTGACAACTAGAGATGTGTGAAGTTGTCGGAGAACCCGGTGTTCCATGACAAGTCAAAGCATATCAAGATCAAGTATCACTATATCAGGGATATGGTGCAAAGGGGAGCAGTGAAGCTCTAGTATGTTGCGATGGATGATCAGATAGCTGATGTGTTGATGAAGCCATTGGCTAGAGTGAAGTTTGAGTGCTTTAGGGAGAAGCTTGGTGTTCTCCAGATCGAGGTCCCTTACAAGGGGAAGTGACGAGTCCGGAAGCCATTCTGACGAGAAGGTTAGATGTAAGGGCTGAGCCATTCTGTCATGGTGAGAGGATTTGGTTCCTTCCATGTCAGATATGAGTGATGAATGCCATTCTGGGAATGGAGGTACCTGGTCAGTTACAAGGAACACTTAGTCCGGGACTGAGATAGCCATTCTGATGAGTAGGTCAGATGTAAGGGCTGAGCCATTTTGTCATGGTTAAAGGATTAGGTTCCTCCCATGTCAGATATGAGTGCTGGCCATTCTGATGAGTAGGTCAGATGTAAGGGCAACTGCCACTCTCTGAGAGAGTGGAGGCACCTGGTCCGTTACCAGGTAGCTCAGTCTGGGATTGGGGGCCATTCTAATGAGGGTGTAGGATTTGGTTCCTACCAGGTCAAATGTGAGTGTAGGCCATTTTGATGAGGGTGTAGGACTTGGTTCCTACTAGATTAGATATAAGGGAAATTGCCATTCTTTGGGAGAATAGAGGCACCTGGTCCGTTACCAGGTAGCTCAGTCTGGGACTGGGGGCCATTCTGGCGAGGGTGTAGGATTTTGTTCCTACCAAGTCAGATGTGAGTGCATGCCTTTCTGATGAGGGTGTAGGATTTGGTTCCTACTAGGTCAGATGTAAGTGCTGAAGCCTTTTCACAGATGATAGTGATGTCCTATCATGCTGGTGAATGTGAGTGCTAGGATTTTCTGATGTGATTGTAGGTTCCTACATGATCAGATGTGAGTGCTGGGCATGCCTTTCTGATGAGTAGGTTAGATGTAAGTGTTGGGCGGTCCATTTTGACGAGTAGGTCAGATATAAGCACTGAAGAAGACCTACATGATGTCTAGGCCTACAACTAGCATGAAAGAAGGCTGGCTCTGTAGAACTTCCTGTGACGAGAAGAATCATGAGATAGCACATATGATGATGATCAAAGAAGATCTAGATTGAGCTGTGATCCAGATCTAGTTATGATGAATTCAAGAGATCCAGATCAAGTGATGATCGAGATCCAGCAGTGATGATCCATATCGAGTGATGATCCAGATCCAATGATGATGTCCAGTGATGATCCAGATCGAATTATGATCCAGATCCAGTTATGATGACTCCGAGAGATCCAGATCGAGTGATGATATAGATCCAGTAGTGATGATCTAGATCCAGTGATGATCCAGATCGAGTGATGATCTAGATCCAGTGATGATGATCTAGATCGAGTGATGATCTAGATCTAGTGATGATGTCCCATGATGATGATCCAGATCGAGTGATGATCCAAATCCAGAAATGAAGATGGCATGAAGATAAAGATGACTTGAAGATGAAGATTACTTGGAGATGCAGATGACGAGAAGATCCAGAGAAGAAGACCAATGATGAAAATTGCGTCGAGAGAATACCTTCCTAGTTAAGAGGGAGTGTTGATGTAATTGTAACTTCGGAATGTATTCACTTGTATTTCTTATCTATCGTAACCCGATGTTTATTACAGGATGTTATTATGTCATGTCATGCCTCGATGTTTCGATCGGAAAGATCTATAATGTAAACAAGACATGTCAAGTCATTGTGGGTAACCCTCCTATTGTCTAAGGGTTAAAGTCCCCGTAATTCCGGGGCACTAGGGTTATTAGACTCTCCTAGAGAGGTCGTCCCTAGTAGGGTTTTATTCATGTCAGGATTAGTATAAATAGAGAGCCGGACTCTCCATTTAGCACACATCACATACACACTCAAGTGTAGTGCATAGTTGAGGAAGGAGAAGAAATTGGGGCTAGACAAGAAGAAGGTTACTGCTGTCGGGAGAGCATCTTACTGGTTTGGGGTTTTTACCTTTTGTGCTGATTCTATCTCTAAGGAAGTTGCAGGGTTTTTTCCCTGAGGATTCTATCTCTAAGGAAGTTGAAAAACACTGTGTTCATTGTCTCTTGTGTTTAATTGCTATACTTGTTGTTCTCTCAGTTTAAGATCCTAACATAATTCTAGCTTCAATGTTGAAAAACTAACAACCAGTTGCGTGAACGACGTCTCAAACGAACTCCATATGGTCCTATTATTTTGAACAAGATAAATTAGGTCAAATAGGGCCTATATAATGGTGGGGTCCACTTTTTAAGGTGTCATTGTCACTGTTCACTGTGGAGTTGGAGAGGTGGGCCCTAAATTTTCATTTGTTGATTTCTCCTATTCTGACTGACAGTTTCAAGTTCCACGACTTGTAGGTAAGAGCTCTCACCAATTCTCTTCTTTTTGGTGGTTTACATTCTACATTTGGTCACCTGGAGGTGCTCCATGAGCCTGCTGGGGTTTCATGGAGCCAAGTCGCACCTTTCGAAGGAAAAAGAGAGACCTGGTCGCACCTGTGGGGAGTTTTTGAGGGACCTGGTCGCTCATTTGGCCCAAACAGGTGCGACTTGGCCTCTGGGTGATGTTTTTTGATGAGAGCAGTTGTAATGTCCCGGTTTTGACCCTGTCACATTAAATGTATATGATGTATATATTGTAAATGATCATGGTGTGGAGCTAAAGGCCAAGGCCCCACCATTGATCGGTTATGCTATGTTCTGGATTTAAATTGTCACCGATTGAATATCGGGGCATGCGGCATATATTATGTTGGTCATTATGTAAATATGCACCATAATTAATTGAAATAAACACAACCAGCTACGGTCGCGGCAACTAAATCGAATGGGGCATGATTTTCACAAGGATAGGGATATGGGGAAAAGCCAAAATGTCTATGAGAAGACCCATCAAGCTGTCAACTACCTTTCTTGTCTTTTTCCCCAATCATTTATTTCTACCAGAATGTGGTTGAGTTAGTTATTGCATGGAATGGGAAGAGTATGTGCAAAAAAATTTGAATTGGGCAAAGAAACATTTTTTGAAAAACGTGTTCTGACTTCCTTGGCAAGGAGAATGCCCAAACATGTATGCCATTCTGCCATGCATCCACGTTTTCCATTTTTCCTCACCATTCTCCTTCACGTTGGGGCTTTTGGGAGCAGCTGGAGTTTTTCCTGTGTTTTTCATTCCACGTTTTTGGTGGTTGGCTTCATTTTTCCCATGGATGGGAGGTCGTTTTTGTAGTGCTAGGGATTGGGCTGTTTTTCCTCACGTTTTGGGAGCTGCTGGTGCATTTTCCATTCACGTTTTTGTAGCTTCATGTGTTTTTACCATGGCTGTGAAGGGCCATTCACGTTTTTGGCTGTCTCACCGACTATTGGTCTCACGCACAGACTATTTGGGGCGTTTTTCCCTGTTGTGATTTGTGCTCACTAATAAGCTTCAGGACTGTGTGTTTTCCCCCATGTTGTGAGTCGTTTTTGCTATTACTTTGGGGACTGTTGTAGATGGGTTGAAGTCATTTTTCCCTGGTTTAAGCTGTAATAGCTAAATTAATTGCCGGAGTGCAATGGTTGGTCTTTAGACTGTGAGAGGAGCAGAGATGTTGGCTTAGATTTGCTTGATAAACCTGGTGGATGGAAACCACACAGACAGAGCTAGAGGGCTGACCTTCTTCTCCATCACCCCTGAATAGCACTGGAAGGGAATGCAGGGCCTGAGGGGCTGTGTAGCAGAGAAGGGACTGATTCCTTGTGTTGGGTGTGGATGGGTGTCTTAGAGGTTAGGCTAGTTCTAGTGTAGTTGTTCTTGGCTCTGTAATGAGCTCACCAGCTTAGCAAATTTCCTTCATCAACTCCTTAATGGCCTGATAAACCCAACTTTGTTGGCTTGGCTATGTGCTTTGTGTATCCTGGCTATGTGTAAGCCTGCTAGTTCCCTTATTCCTTAGAGAATCATGCCCAGCTCGGGGGTGGCAGCGCTGCTGAGAGATTAAGGAGCACGCTGGCCTATGGTTGGGTGGAACGTTGCAGCGACGTAGCTGGTTGCGGAAGAAGTTCTTCATAAGATAAGTGCTCTGTCCCTTTTACTTCTGCAACTGTAAATTTTGTTAATGAAAATGAAATGAACATGTTGAAGGAATGCTTGTTGGAATGTATGATGTTTCCGCTGTGTCTAATAGATAATTGCGTTTGTGCATGATAATTTCTCATATGTGCATAATTAAGTTCAATGCATACGTTTAAGCATTTTGTTTGCAGCAATTTTTAAGCCTGTACATGTTCATGGGCGGTTAGCCCGGTCTGATAAAGCTAGTAGTCGCGTCCTCTATGCCGGTCAGAGGCATGGGGACGTGACAGCAGTGGCTGAAATTTGTGTTTTGCTTGTGCATGATGGCTGAGATTAAGTGGCAGGAGAGATACTGTAAAGACCTCTGGGGGGCATCGTTGCAGGACGGGAATGTGCATGATACACTGGTGCGTTGTGGTTTACTGAAGTTCATGAGGATACCCCTCATGAAGAGCTTGCGTTTGTTGCTGCAAACACTGGTGAGCTTTTGGGATGTTGAGGAGGAGGCCTTCCTCTTCCAGGGCCAACGTATTGAGATCACGCTGGTGGATGTGTACTTCTTGACTGGGCTCCCTATGTTGGGAGTTGTTGGTGATTTGGCACCGGTGCTGTCTTGTGGGGAGACATTGGAGGAGCTATGTGATAGGCACTTTTACACTATGGTGTATGTGCGTGGCTCCCACATATTGATGTGTGACATCGAGGACCTATCGACATGGGTGGTGGTGACATTACTACTGCATATCTTGGGTTCCACGAGGAGCCACAACATATCTGGAGGGCAGCTTCAGTTGGTAGAGCATGCTATGGGGGGCACGTACTATGCGTAGGCCCAGATGTATCTTCAGGCTATTCGGTGTCAGCTGAACAAGGCGAAGGAATCCGAGGCAGGATTTTGTTTTGGCTCCTTTCTGTGTACTTTTTTTTTTGAGAAAGTACCTACACTGCATCTGCACCGGGCTGTGCAGGATAGTGGTCCATGGGAGCCGTGGATGTACATGTGGTGCCAGATGAAGATATGAGAGGGTGGCGGTAGAGTGGGCCACTTCTTTACTGAGGAGCTGTTAGAGCAGTGGTGTCAGCTTCTAGTGGTGATTGAGGAGTACCCATATGTGGGTATGAACTATCATGGGGACCCCAAGATGCCCTGACGTGCAGGCCAGGCATGGGGACGAGCTGGTATGTATGTGTGATGTTTTTATGTTCATCTTTATACATAGTGTAGTTGAGCTGGTTGATAGTTGTATGTTGATATGTGTGGACTGATGGTGTCCTTGTTTGTGTATGTAGATAATGGTCCCCACCCGCCGCTCGGGGATCAGAGGTGGGTGGTTGCTATGGCGCCTGCAATAGTTCTTGCGGGGAACCCTCACAGGCGACGGCGGGAGGTGGATGGATTTCTACCGCATCTGGAGTGGCTTGCTGCTGGGGTGTTTGATGATGGCTGGCAGCATTTGAGCAATGATGTGATTGCTTCAATTCATATTTTTCCTCCGGAGTGGACCGCTGTGATGAGGAGGATGGTCGTGGCCTGTGATTACATTCATCGGGTGGCGAGAGGTGATCTTCCTGGAGAGGATGAGTCTTCTGAGGAAGATGATGATACTGAGTCACATGATGAGTATGAGTCAGATTAGTAGCCTAGTGGGGCTGCCCCTAGTGTGTTGGTGCACTTAGGAGTTTTCGTGTCACTATGTATTTTCAGCTGAGAAAGCATATGCAGCTTCTCATTTGTACTGGACATATTCAGACATGTGATTTATCTATCTATATATTTTTGACGCACGTGGATGCACTTTTATGGTTTTATATGTGAGTCTTTTTATGATGATGTGAAATGCAATGCCTAGATGATGTAATGTTACACTTGTGTGTGTATTTTTAGATATGACTATGCATGATGTTATGGTTGTATGTTTCCTATATGTGATTATGAATGTGCCAATTTAGAATGTCATTGGGCATTTGATCTGCTACACTATTGAGGTTTCTGGGAACATGTGTGAATGTGATGGATTCAAATGTTCTAACCATCTGTTTAGTGCGTAGGAATTTTCTAAAGAGGCAGGGATCACGTACCTGATAGTAGTTGTTCAATTGTGAAACAAGCAGCTGTGAATATAAGAAGACATCGAGGTGGTGAATGCCTAACTGGAGAGCAGCGACCAAGAGGCCATTGACACCATCATACTCAGCCTGGTTGTTGGTTGCACTGCCCACGCATATTCTGTCGATATGGATCAATTCGTGCGACGGGCAGTAGATGACCCATGCAGCCATGGTGAGTTTTGGAGACCATCTACTTGCTCCATCAGCAAATCCCATATACCGGTCTGAGGTAGGGTCCATCTAGAGCAATGAGGGGAAATGATACATAAGACTCACTTTTGAAAAATGTGTAAAACAAAAAGGAAAAGACTATAATACAAGTTGTACTATTGTCACTCAAAGGGGTGACGTTAGAGGGAAAGTTGTTTGGAATTTCAGGGGATCAGAGGTCATTCCTTTGTGTGACACGATGAACCCAAGGAGGCGGCCTATTGTGACATGGAAAACACACTTGAATGGGTTCAAGCAGATTTAGTACTTGTGAAATCATAGGAAGACTTGCCGTAATTCGACGTCTATGTGCTGTGCTTGCTTTTGTGACCGCGCGATGAGGTTGTCGAGACAAACCAACATGATGTGAATGAGGTCATGGAAACCGTTGGGCCCAGAAACGGCCCCTTTTTGACCATCCTTATTCACCTCTTTTTTCCCTATCCTACCCCATTGAGTATGCCAAATAGATGTTTTTCCCTCACTCTGCTCTTCAAGCCACCAAGGTATGATTGGTTATTGTCTTATTTTATTAATCCTTATGATTGTGGTAATTAAGGCTTTATATCTCTCAATATGCTAACATATGATGGTTTATAAAGGTATTTTGAGATATAGAGACTGCAGGTATAGCGGGATGAACATGCTACAAAAAGGATGGGCATTCATCGCTCAAGCTGATCGCCATCCATCCTACCATTTCTCAAGGAATGCGGTCCTAGTATATTATTCCAGGCAAAGCTGTACAAAGATAGCTGCAACAGAATGCGACAGATTTGGAGGTCAATAGTGCGCTACTGCTTGTATATAACTGTGATCCGAGGATATCATTATTTCTGGGTCAATTAACAGTTTCCCTATATTTCCTATCTTTCATCCTGCCACGGTTGTAATAGCTGTTGTAATTTAGGGCGCCTGGAGATCAAAGATCTTCATGGATGCCCAATAATAGGGATAGGATGTTATGATTTACATTGTATAAATATGGAGAACTATTCTGAGCCAGGGGTTAAGAATATGTAACCAATTCATTGTATTAACTGTGACTGAGAGTTGTGTAATTGATCTGCCTTTTTAATACAAGGAGTTACTTCAGATCTAAGGGTTTTAACATGCGTTATATCCATCATCTCTGTGTGAAGGCTAGGCCCGCCTTCCCACAAGGATTGCTGAGTTAAATTAGGCATTTTAATTATTCTGTCGTGTGATGTTATGTTAATTTTAATTCTTCATAGGAAGCTGTAACAGTTGTGGATTTACAGTGTGTTATTAATTGCATCTCTTGGAAATATGTAGTGGCATGGTGTGACAGTCGACTAAGTAGGTAATTATTCCTTATGCAAATTGCGTGGTAGCTGTAACAGCTCTTCTCATCCTTAGATCTTTTAGTTGTTGTTTCCATGAATCCTTGCAGTTTGTTCTTTGCTTTTATGGTTGTAGAATTTCATTCCTGTACTTTGAATTCATAGGATAGTTGAACTCAATTTCTGTACTCTGAATTCCTAGACTAGCACTCAATTCATGTCTTTTTGGATTTCTATAATAATCAGATTAAGATAGTTGGGTTAATCATTAGATGATTTGGTAAACAAGATCTCATTTTCTACAAGAGTAATCTAGATGTGATTTCATGAGTCTTTCAATTTATAGATCAAGAACAACAAAAGGTAATTGTGACTGTATTCTTTAGAAGGTAAACTAGATTAAGTGGATTCTTGGGATGAGCATAGCTGAACAAAGAATAGGATTGTTCATTTACAACAATTTAATGTTTAAGCATATATTGTGCATGTTATCCTTGAAATACAAGACTTCCATGGGTTGACAATAAATATTGCACACTCTGTATGTGAGCTATAATTAACTTGCATATTGGGTGCCCAACATTTTGGCGCCGTTGCCGAGGAGGATAAATATTAAACACTATCATAGTTGCATCCTCTAATTGTTTCTATTCAGACTCTTTTAGTTTTTCATTGGAATGATTTGGGTTGTATGAATACAAGAGGGGTAAAGCATGATCATCTTACAACTCCCAAAACCCCACAAAATACTAACAGTGCAGGTGGTCGAGGTCCACAATTGGGTAGGAGAACATTCATTGACAATCTGGTTGACAAAACTGATTCTTCTACCAGGACTTGCTATTAGGAAATGTTAGGATTATTAATCCTCCCTTGTCCAAATTTGGTCATATGTCTACATCAGGAGTCATGTCTAAATCGGGAGTCCATCCAGTCTATTTATAGTCATTAGCACCATTGGGTAAACTTGACCTAATTGGGGCACATGTTTCAGTTTCTAAAGTGTGGGGAACACTAATTGAGGCTCACTGCCACTTATTACACTTGATTGCATAAGTTTAGGAGCTTCCTAGATCAATCCCTACAATTTAGGAAGCCACTGGGAGTGCCAAAACCAACCAAGGTCAGTTCACTTCAGTTAATGACTAGTCAAGCTAAGTTAGGAGTCAGTTACTTTCAGTTCAAGTCCTCCACATTCAGTTAGCGCTAGGTTTACTTGATTGCACACATGTGGGGCGCATTTCTCACCTACCACAGTTAGTTAACCATTGGTCAACACTGAATGTAATACTTGAGTTGTGTTTTAGAGCTCTGATGAATTTCGGTTATGGTTTAGACAAGGACAGTTAACTACTGGGTCCTCCGATAGTGATTTAGACAAGTCTTGGTTACCTACAGTCAAGTAGAGTCTAATCAATTCAAAATTCCTCATGTGGATTTGAATTGCTTGTGGCTATTAAAGCCATTTTACTTCATTGTAATTATCATCTGAATTACTTTTTGATTAATGAAAGCATTCACAGCTGCAAGCCTTTTGCACTGTTTCATTCTTCAATTGCTGAGTAAATTGTGAGATCTTCTTTGTGAGTTGTGTATTTGTCTACAGATCTATATGCTCAAATTTACATGGTATCAGAGCCTCAGTGGACAAGGCACTTCTCCTCCTCAGATCTCCTACTGGATCATTTTTTTGTTTTGCAGGTACAACTTCGAAATGAATTCATCAGTTCCTCTTCTCACCCGATCCTCAGACTATTTTGAATGGAAGGTGAAGATGATTGGATTTCTGAATAGAAAAAACTCTTTTCGGTGTCTGATGGATACAGTAGAAATTCTTTTGAGAGTGAAAATGAATGGATAAATGCAAAGGATGCAGCCTTTGAAATAATGGAATTGGCTCTTTCTCCTAGCATGCGCTACCTCAGTAGATCTATTAAATATCCACAGGAACTCTGGACAAGATTGGACAAAACCTTTGGAATTGATAGCACATGGAGCACATCCAGCACCATAAGCATCCTTGATTCAAAAGTATTGGCCTCTACTCTCTCTGATGAAGTTGTTCAAGATGAAGAAGAAGCAGAATCTTCTACACAGTCAATTCGAATTGAAGAAAGTCTCCATGCAGTGACTCCTTCTCCTGATGCTCCAGAAGTTCATGAGATCTCTGATATCTCATATTCTCATATTGCTGAAACAGAAGAAGACATTCGAATCTCTGATATTGAAGAAAAATTCTGCTTCACTTCCATGCAAACATTCACCGGTGATTTTCCTTTAAATTCTGTGCAAAATTTACCAGTAATTGCTTCCGAAAGTGAAGAGAAATTTGATTTTTCTTCCTCTAATGTTGCTGCTGGTGTGCAAATATGTAAAAAATTGGATATTTTGGAATAAATATCATATTATAAGAGTGACACATTCACTCCCCATGATCTAGATCTTCCAGCAAATTCCTGCAGGATTGCATGCACCAAAATTCAGAATTTTGAAGAAGAAGAAAGCTGTGCATCCACCGTCTCGGTTAATCATTGATTTGAATCTGATATTAAACTTATTGGATATGATATGATATTATTTAGATATGATCTGATATTTCTTGGTTTAATATATCAAATTCATAATCTTTCAGTACTACTTGTAGTTGTTCTCATCAACAGTGTGAAGAAACAAGTACCGCAAGTCTCCTACAAAACTGTTGCTGGGGATTTGATTCCATTTCACAGTTTTGGATCTGTTTTGAACCTATTTAGATCTGATTTAATTTCTGATATGATATTATTTGTTTCATATTTTAAAATCCAAAAGCATTCAGTCATGCTTGTAGCTGCTCTCACCAATTTCGGTGTGAAAAATCAAGTACCGCACTTTCTCTTCAAAACTGCTAATGGGGATTTGGTGTTAGTTTCCTCATATGAGGTTGCTGATATTTTATTATGTGATTAATTATATATTTCAGAAGCTATATCAGACTATGGAGCTCAATCATTTTCTCTCAACAGTCCCAGTGCTTCTCTACCATTGATCACATGCTCATCTCCTCACAGAACTAGTAAAGAGGAAGATTTTCTGCATCCGCCTGGACACATGCTCCTAACACTTGGGGCTGTTCTTACCACTCATGGTTTGCTTTTCATGGATGCAAAATATCAGTTTCTTGAGTGTTCTTCACATTCTCTGAATTCTCAAGAACCTTTTCTCACTTTTCAGTTGACTTCAGTTGCTCTACATGGGTCCAGTCTTCATTCGGCAGCTGTCTATATTTCTGATTTAGTTGAGAATATCATTCTTCTTCCAAAGAGGAAGATTCCTCCAGACATAATGATGGAGAGGTTCACATGCCAGGCCCCAGGATACTTGTGCACAGAAGAACCAGATTGATCCTGATTCTACCTGCTTAATTAGATTCCCATGTGGTTTTTCCCCAGCACCTTGTTTTTGAGCAGTTACCTTACTTTACTTGATGTAATGGGTGACCTATGGTCTTAGTTACCAGGGCCCACAGTTTTTCCAACTTAGCATTCAGGGGGGGATCTAGATCTATCTCATGGGATCTAGTGGAGTCATGCAGCACTAGAATTAATATGGTATCAGAGCATACGGCGGGACAAAGATCTATCTCTCAAAAACAAGCTTTTTGACAGATTAATTCTAGTCCAAGTTAGTTACCTATGCTCTAATACCATATTAATTCTATTCCAAGTTAGTTACCTATGGTATCAAATCACACCCATAGTTTTTCCTGTTATTAATGCAGATAATTTCCTTATGACATGAACAGTGGGAGGATCTATGGGCTTCCTTCTTGGTTTCCTTGTGCACAGATCCCAAACAGTTCTAGCATAGATAGGTACATCTTGAAGAGCTTAAAGGAGGGGAATTTTAACATAAAGATTCTTTAACTCTCCTAAGACATTAAACTGAGGTTGTCCCACTACCTTTGGTAGCATTAATCTCTCGGGGTATGGTGGTTGCCTAATCGACTGGGTAGGCTATGTGTCACTAGATATATCGTTCTGTGTTTCAGCCGACCTATTAGTGGGATGTTCAGCATATTCAATGATGGGGGTCGTATTAGATAGATGTTGTGGATTTACCCCTTTGTCATGTATAAGGGATGGAACATCTTCAATGATTAATGAAAGCATTCACAGCTGCAAGCCTTTTGCACTGTTTCATTCTTCAATTGCTGTGTAAATTGTGAGATCTTCTTTGTGAGTTGTGTATTTGTCTACAGATCTATATGCTCAAATTTACAGGAAATACCTGTTAGAAGAAGTCCTGCCGATCCTGGGGTGCTAGCGTCAGGATCAATAGTGGAGAACACACGAGTAGCTGCAACATCCTCAAATACTCCCGCAGAGGAGGACAAATTTAGTACAATAGGATCTGCTGATCGAGGTCCAATATATCACATTAACAGAAAGGTTGTAATTGAAGAGGAGTGGACACAGTTCCATCAAAAATTTGTTGATCAGTGGAAGGAAGAAGAGAAGAATGAAGAGGAGAAAAAAGAAGAAGGAATGAGTAACAGACATGAATCTAAAGAGGAAGAGGAAATGGGAGAAAACCATCATCATGAAGATCATTCCCTGCCTGAAGGGATGGTGGTTACCCTTTAGTTCCCAATTCAACAGTCGGAAGGGACAACCCCTATGAAACATATATCGCCATCGGTGTTGCCTCGCTTTCATGGAAAAGCGACAGAAGATCTAGATGGATTTCTTTTTGAGTTTGATATCCTCTGTCGCAGCTATGACTACATCACCGATGCACAAAAGCTGAAGCTCTTCCCTGCCACTCTGAAGGACAATGCATTACGCTGGTTCATGAGCCTAGGAGGTAGAACTATTACTAATTGGGACAGGATGAAATAGGTGTTCCTGGAGAAATATCATGAATATTTCAACACCAAGGACAAGAGAGAATAATTGTTTAAAATGGTGCAGAAGGAGGACGAAAGTTTGGAAGATTTTGTAGAGAGGATTTTATACAATGTGCAAAGAGATGGACAGGTGAACATGGGGTTAGATGTCCTTAAGATAATCCTGCTTCGAAGGATTAGGGATGATTGCCTAGATATGTTAAACTTGTTAGGAAAGGGGGATATCTCCAAGGAGTCTTTCAAGAAAATTGTGGAATTATGTAAAAGTTACTCCAAGGGATCTTCCAGGAATAACAGCCGGGACAAACGGGATAAGCTAGAATGTGATGTCTTCAACAGAACTCAGAAGTCATCTAATGGAGGAGCCACCCGTGCAGAGATAGGAAACCTCCTTGAAAATTTCAAAATAGAAATGATGAGCTCTATATCCTCGAAAATGGACGTCCTGAGGGCAAAGCAAAACCAGGCAGTAGAGGATCTCACACTAGGTGTGTTCTGTCCTCGATGTAGAAAGAACCACCCTTTTAAGGAGTGCCCACTCGACAAGTTAGAAGTGTGTCAACTCTGCGAGCTGAACCGCAACACAAAAGAATTCCCGTCACTTCCCCAAGTGAAGGTTGTTCTGCAAGCGTCAACTCCAGAGGTGGAACCGGCCTACTTCATTGCACAAAAGAAGCCTTGGAAGCCTCGAAACCAAGGTATGAATGCAGAATCGTTTCCATTTTTGAATAACATGAATAATTGGAATAATATGCAAAACATGAATACACAATTCCCTTCATCTTATTCTCAATGGAACCCCTCTCAACCTTCAATGCAAAATTATAACTCCTGGAATCCCTGGGTTTAGCCACCATAACCACCACACCAACCAACTTCTTGGTCTCCTGGATGGAGGAATTTCCATCCAGGGAACCAGTTTCCTCAACAACCTCCACATCAATAGCAACCATACCCTCCTCAATATCCTCAATATCCTCAATATCCTCATCAACAGTCGCAGCTGCAGTTGCAAAACAATGCTGCCCCTAATATGCCGATGTGACCTCAGCTGCCTGCTCAACCTAATCCTAACCCAAATAATAAAACAGTCCATCAATTTGAGACTGTCAACATGCCTTCCTACTCCCTTTCTCTTGTGCCTTGTAACTATATTCGCTTACGATCAGGAAAGGTAGTAGATCCTGTAATCATTGAAGATGTTCCATCCCTTATACATGACAAAGGGGTGAATCCACAACATCTATCTAATATGACCCCCATCATTGAAGATGCTAAACATCCCACTAATAGGTCGACTGAAACAAAAAACGATATATCTAGCGACACACAGCCTACCCAGCCGATTAGGCAACCACCATACCCCAAGAGATTAATGCTACCAAAGGTAGTGGGACAACCTCAGTTTAACGTCTTAGGAGAGTTAAAGAATCTTTATGTTAAAATTCCCCTCCTTTAAGCTCTTCAAGATGTACCTATCCATGCTAGAACTATTTGGGATCTGTGCACAAGGAAACCAAGAAGGAAGCCCAGAGATCCTCCCAATATTCATGTCATAAGGAAATTATCTGCATTAATAACAGGAAAAACCCTTCTGGCCAAATATGATTATCCTGGGAATCCCACTGTCACTGTGCAGATTGGGCATACACAGATACCCAATGTACTGGTAGATTTAGGAGTAGTGATTAATGTCATGACAATTGAAAATGTAAGAAAACTTGGGCTCACTAATCTTAGACCAACCCCCACCATTTTAGAACTAGCAGATAGATCCACCATTAAACTTGAAGGAATTTTGGATGATCTCGTCATCTTAGTTGATTCTTGGGAGTACCCTGCTGACTTCTTGGTTTTACAACCTAAGTCGCAGCTAGGAGGACACCCACTGATCCTGGGAAGGCCTCGGTTAGCCACAGCTGATGCTTGCATCAACTGTCGATCGGGGTTTATGACCATATCAGATGGCACCGAGACAAAGAACCTCACTCTCTATCCTCCATCTCGGCCGAGCCTAGAAGCTGGAACTTCTCTATGGATGGAGCCAGAGGAAGAAGAGGGTGTTAATCCATCATTAACTATAGGGAGGGCCTTAACCTTTAAGGATGAAACTGAAGACGATGCCATTAATAATTTCATCAGTGAACCCACTTCGTCCAATAAAGAAGTTTATCAAATCCTGAACATTACTCTAGGTAAGGAAGAACAAGAAAATCTCACAGAAGAAGCACTATTCAGTGACACTCATATAATCCCAGTATTGAAAAATTCAAAAAGTATTCCCATCGAGGTAGAGTCTGGAAAAACCTTGAATATTAACCCCAGCCTCTCCTTATATGAACAGAAGTGCTTGATCAGTCTCTTAAAAGAGAACAAGGTGGCATTTTCCTGGGAGTATACAGACATGAGGGGCATTCTCTCTAACCTATGCACCCATGATATTTATATTAAAAGTGACTCCAGACCTGTGTGCCATCCTCAACGACGAATGAACCCCAATCTTAGGGACATAGTGAAGGAAGAAATTCAGAAACTCTTGGAAGCAGTATTTATATATCCTATTTCAGACAGCGAGTGGGTGTCCCCGCTTGTAATTGTACCCAAGAAAAATGGTAAAAGGAGAGTCTGTGTTGACTATATTGAGCTGAACAAAGCAACACAAAAATATCATTTTCCCTTGCCTTTTATCGATCAAGTACTCGACACCTTATCAGGGAAGAAGTTATTCTCCTTCCTGGATGGGTTTAGCAGGTACAATCAAATTCAGATTTTTCCTAAAGACCAAGATAAAACTACCTTCACTTGTCCCTGGGGAACATTTGCTTACAGAGTGCTTCCCTTTGGTTTATGCAATGCACCAGAAACATTTCAAAGAGCTATAATCGACATATTTTCAGAATTAGTTAATGATAGTATGGAAATTTTTATGGATGATTTTACTCCTTTGGGCAAGGATTTTGAAGAAGCACTGGAAAATTTGAAAAAGGTTTTAACTTGTTGTGAACAGACCAAGCTCTCTTTAAGCATTGAAAAGTGCCATATGATGATGAGTGAGGGAGTAGTATTGGGGCATTTCATCTCTGCTGATGGCATTCAGGTGGATCCCTAAAAAATTAAGGTATTAAAAAATATACCTACTCCTGCAACTCAAAAAGAAGTGCGAAGTTTCTTAGGACATGTTAGATATTACCGAAGATTTATAGAAAACTTTTCCAAACTTGCTTCTCTTTTGTTTTCCCTATTAATGAAGGATGTGCAATTTGTTTGGAATGAAGCATGCCAGACAATGTTTGTTAAGCTTAAGGAGAGGCTGTCCACAGCTCCTATCTTAAGAGGACCCAATTGGACCCTATCCTTCCACATTTCTTCAGATGCTTCTGATACTGCTATTGGAGTAGTTTTAGGAAAGTAGGATGGTCAAGTACCTTATGCAATTTATTATATTAGTAAAAACTTAGCCCCTGCTGAACTTAATTACACTGTCACTGAGAAGGAGTTCTTAGCTATTGTTTACTCCATTAACAAATTTCGACATTATATTACTGGATATCCTACATTTGTGCACACTGACCACTTTGCCATTAAATATCTAATGAATAAACTTGTTACTAATGCCAGAGTGACTAGATGGCTCTTATTATTATAGGAATTTGATATTACCATCATAGATAAACCTAGAAAAGAAAATGTTGTCGCTGATTTCTTATCTCGTTTCACTAACAGTGATGATAATTTTCTTGTTGAGGACTCTTTTCCAGATGAACACTTATTTGCAGTTTCATCTCACTCTCCTTGGTATGCAGATGTCACTGATTACTTAGCTGCAGGGAAGCTTCTGGCACATATGTCCAAAAGAGAAAAGAGGAAAATTATTCAGCAAAGTGCCAGGTATTGTTGGGTAAATGGTCATCTCTTTTACACAGGCCCTGATCTTGAGATCAAAAGATGTGTTAGAGGAGATGAAATCTTCCATATACTGAAGGCCTGCCATAATGAGCTTTGTGGGGGGCATTTTGCAGACATAAGAACAGGACAGAAAGCGCTGAGAATGGGCTACTATTGGTTGACCCTTTTTAGGGATGCAAAAAGATATGTCCAATCTTGTGATAGCTACCAAAGGATGGGTCAGCCCAACAGATTAGATCAAATGCCTCTGCAACCACAATCAGTGATTGAACCCTTTGATAGATGGGCTTTAGATTTTGTTGGCCCTATCAGCCCTCATTCCAGACAAAAATCCTACATCTTGGTCTGTACTGACTATATGACGAAATGGGTAGAAGCTGTGGCTCTGGCGAAAGATAATGACCAGGATGTGATTGATTTCCTGTATAGTGAAATATTTACCCATTTTGGGGTACCTAAGGAAGTGGTTACCGATGGAGGACTGCAGTTTATGTCGCATCAATTTGAAGCTCTGCTACGGAAGTACCATATTCAACATTGGGTAGCTTCACCTTACCATCCCCAAGCCAATGACCATGTGGAAAGCACTAACAAATTAATTGAAGATATCCTCACTAAGATGGTCAAGAGCCATCGTAGATGTTGGGATGACAGACTTCCAGAAGCATTATGGGCATATCATACCACTTGGCGCAACACTACAGGTTTCTCTCCTTACAACTTAGTGTATGGGAAAAGTGCCATCTTCCCAATTGAATTTGAAATTAAGACTTTGAAGACGACCACAGAGGTAAAACTAGATGTAACTGAATCCCAGAAGAGGAGATTGAACCAATTGAACGAATTGGATGAGAATCAGTTGGCTACCGTGGACCAAACAGTGTTAATTCAACAACAGAGATCCAATTGGCATGACCGATTCATCAAAAAGAAGGTCTTCAATGAGGGAGACTCGGCACTATTATATGATTCCAAATTCAAAAGAGATTTCAAGGGTAAACTACGCACAAGATGGTTGGGGCCATACCTAGTGGACATAGTATTTGATAATGGTACAGTCCGTCTGGTAACCATCGATGAGAACTGCGCACCATTATTTGCTAATGGTCACAGGTTGCAACTGTACCATAATCCCATTTCAAAGGATTCATTTATCTCACAAATTGCAACTGATCCAGACTACCAGTTAGCACAAGGGCGGGAATTTTTCTCTGTCCCTGTCAATCCATAATTAATCACTGTAAATTGCATATGGATCTTTGTACATAAATAAATTGTTTTTTTTTTTGTTTTCCTTTTTCTTTTGCACTTGATCCATTTTTATAAATTGTGCAGGAAAGCACCTGAGAGTGGTGGTCATTGTCGGGCCTGGCGACCAAAAATCATTCTTCTGTTACTTCCTGCACCGTTTTTTTTCCCTTTCCCTTCAATAAATCTGTCGCAGCTGTGACACTTTTTTCAAGCAGCCGCAACACCTTTTTTTGGCAGCTGCGACACCTTTTTCCGGCAGCTACGAAACCTTTTTCCAGCAGCTACAACACCTTTTTCTAGCAGCTGTGACACTGTTTTTCGGTAGCTGCAACACCTTTTTTTGGTAGCTGCGACACCTTTTTCCGGCAATTGCAACACCTTTTTTTCGGCAGCTGCAACACTTTTTTTCGACAGCTGCAACACTTTTTTTCGGCAGCTGCAACACCGTTTTTGGCAGCTGCAACACCGTTTTCAGTAGCTGCAGCACCATGAAGCTCCACCTTCTTCCGTTTCCACAGCTGCGACCTTGTTCTACTTTTGGCCACAAATCCTGTTTCATGCAGCTGCAGCATAGTCAATTTCCGTCCTTCTAACATTCTTTTATCCTTTTCCCGCAGCTGTGACATCTTTTCCAGCAGTTGTGACATATTTTCCAACAGCTGCAACTCTGCTACATTTGGCTGATTTTTCTATCATTCAAGGCCATGCCTCTACTTTGATTTCTTTATGGTCTACGACTGTGACTCTTGTGTTATTGGCAGAGATTTTTGCAAGATAGCAACGCCTATAGATATGGCTCTAATTCTTGATGCCGGTAATTTGACTCATAATATAGTATTCATCATGTTTCCGACCATTTTAACATGATGGTTTTTGGTTTACCGGTGAAGAAGGTTATTACAGCACCCCTGCAATAATGATTACATTTAATGACTGCACAACACATGAGTACATCTTTTGCAACGACTACAATCACACGTTCTATTATTCTCCAAAGGACATCCATCGCGCATTTTCAAAGGTATGGCTTTGATTAACTACTTGATTAAGTATAAATATGATTTGACAATATCAGTCGTACCTCCCTTTTTATGCCCATTATTGCATCGATTAACTCTCTGCTCTTGCGACGTAATGACTAATTATGCTACCAAATAACCGCCACCTTTCCCAATTTGGGATAAAATTTCAAATAATCCAATGCACTGAAACTTTCTGAATTTACCCAACTCCCCTCTCAGCTGTTCATGCATACTCTGTGCTGTAACCTCCATTATTGGAATCTGTAATCTGTTGAATTGCAATATAATTCTGAAGATAGAAAAATGGGTATTTCAGCTCGCCATGAACCTTCAAACACGTAAGAACTCACTAGAAATGATGAAGTTTTTGCAATCTTTCAAGCTACGGGTTGGACTAAATTTTTCCAACGCCTGAATGGTTTTCATCGTGAAGCAGCTTTACATTTCACCTTGAATCTTACAGAAAGCCACTCAGAGGTTTGGGGATTGCGTATTGAATTCTTTGAAGCCATAGTGGCTGAGGTCATTGGTCTTCCTCAAGAGGGATGCGCTTGGTTCGGACGTCAAACCCCCACTATTGCCGCAGTACAGGAGTTTTTAAGGAAAGGGGAGAAAATTCAAATGACACGAAGGGGGATATCATTACAGTCATTGCCACGACAATGGAATCAAGTTGCCATTTTTCTCAAGAAATACATCACCTGTGAAGGTAGGTACCAAACAGTCTATCATTATGAATTTCCTTTACTATCTCATCTCCGTCACAGGGTTCTGTTAAACATTCCATATTATTTACTCAATGATCTACATCATATGGTGGGGTTTTTCTGAGCTGCCAAGCACCCACTCACCTAACTTACCCACCATGGCCTCATTAAACTAATAATCTTATGGGCCCTTGCTCAACACAACCTAACTTGGGATCAATTTACAACCCAAGCTCAAGAACTCGCTCCCTTGCCCGGTGTTCCAATAGAAGAGGAAATGGACATACCTATACTTGTGGGGCTTGTTCAACATTAGGAAGAGTAGTTCAATCCACAGTTGGGGGGAAATGTAGAACATCAGGAGGTTCGGAGCCCCTCCAATGTAGTTGGGGGGGAGATGATACTGGATCATAGGATCAGCCAGGGGAACAAGCAAAACAATTGGGAGAGGATGTACATGAAAACTTTGTGGAAAAACTAAATAGTAGGGCAGCTCTGACAGTAGAAGGTGAAACTGGAGCAGGATTAGATGCTGCAATAGTTGAACCTGAAGATGACAGAGCCATGGAAATAGAAGAAAACACAGAGATGGTGACCATTGAATCCTCACCTGAATGGGGAGGAACCTTGATTGAGGAAGAACATCTCGAAGAACAAGAAAATGCTAGAATTGGGGATAAAAAAAGGAGGATATCAAAGGATGAAAAAAATGATGAAATTAAGGTATCTCCACCAATAAGAAGGAAAAGAACTAGGTCATTTGCAGCAGCAAAAGCATCAAGGGAAATATGGGCAACCTTAGAAGCACAAATTGAGTTCCCCATTCTTAAACCCAAACCAATTGATGCCCCACAGGGGCTAGTTGAAGAAGAACCTCAAATTGAAGGACTTATGTTTGAAAATAGGTTGTTAAAAGAGGAAGTTCAAGCACTCATAAAAGAATTGGAAAACTGGAAAGAAGTGTGCATAAAACAGGGTGAAAGGAAGTTGCACACATTGGTTGAAGTTGCAGATCAATTGGAAGGATCAAATCCTACTGAGGTTGGCAATGAGGAAGAAAGAGTGGTCTGTCCTACCTGTGGAGAAATATTTAATGAGTCAGGTTATAATGTTATAAGAGTCATGCCTTTACAACACAGCAGTCTGCACCTACAACTGTGGAAGGATAGGGACAACCTGATTTGAGAGATGATGGGACTCCCAAAAATAAACTTCATGGGAAGGAAATTGCAGATGAACAGGATGTTGTCACACAAGAACCAACATATTTAATTATTCCTGATGAAGTTACCAATTTGAGAAGTGGTGAAATTCCCCAAGAGAAACTTCAGGAGAAGGAAGTTTCAAATAATCATTATGCTGCCACACAAGAACCAACATCCTTGAATATTCCTGTTAAAATTCCCACTAACCCTGGAACAAAAGAACCAGAGGATGAAGTTATCCTTGACTTTATGGATGAAGATTGCAATAAGACCCTGAAATCCTCTCATGACACAGAAATAATAGACATAGAACTACAACAGAAAAACAATGATGAGATTGAACAGGGTGCTGTCACACAAGAACCATCATCCTTGAATGTTCTTGTCCAAGTGGCTGTCCAAGTGAGAGAAGAAGAACCGGGGACTGAAGGCACTCTGGAATTTAATGAAGAAATTTGTACTATGACCCCATAATTGTCTCAGAACATGGAGATATTGGAATTGGAATCACAACAACAGGGAGACGAAGAAATAAATCAGGATGTTGCCACACAAGAACCAACATCCTTGAAAATTGCAGTAGAGATTCCTGGGATGCAACAAGAGGACAACCCTGAAGTGGATGCCATTCCTGATATGGATTTGGGTGAAGATGAACAAGTTCAATCACAACCCTCAAGTGATACTAAAATCCTTGAGGAACAGGTGCATACTGAAGAAGACATCCAATCCTAGTAGCATGAGGAAAAAGAAGAACAGGGCTCTGTCACACAAGAACCAACAGCCTCACATTCTCTGGCTGAAATAACAGCTGATGATCATATAAAGAATAAGATTAAAATTCAGGAGGAAGTTTCTCTACAAGAACCAACATACTCACAGTCAATTGCCAAATTTGCCAAGGGAGAACCCCAGAAAGAATATGCTATTACACAAGAACCAACATCTCCAGAAGTGGTGAATGTTGTTGCTGAAGAAATTCCAGGAGAGGTTGCTGTTACATAAGAACCAACACCCCCAGAAATAGCTACAGATGTGCAGGATGTCCAATGTGGCATATCGAGTGATAAGGTGTGGACTGAACCCCTTCAAAATTTTATTGACCTAGATTCTGATAAGGATGAGCATCCTAAAGATGGAGAAATCTCAATTTTGAGAATGGAGGTAAGAAAGTGGAAGAGCTAGGTGCAAGAATACTAAGAAGGGATGGTTTCCCTCACTGAGCATAAAAATACCATCAGGGGACTGAAGGAGAAATGGGTAGAAGAATGCATGACCTAGAGTCTTAGAGAGGAAGAACTACAGAAGGAGCTAAGGGAGATGAAAAAGTTCCAGTCTATGCAGAAGGAAAAAGACCAGATGTATGCTCTTTCTCAAGAACTCCTGGGCACTAGGGTACCTTCCTCTTCTTACCCTGTCTTTTTATTTGAACAATTTGTTTGGTTTAAGTTAAGGGCTGTGAAAGAAGGGATATCATTTGAGATAACAACCTCAGCAAAATTCTTGGAAACATTTTTTAGAAGCAATTTTGAAGACCAGAATTTGCTGTGTGAACTGTATTTGCATGAGATGGCTTGTCCTTTGGACCGCCATTCAAATCCTGTCCCTTTTTCAGGAGATGTTCAGTTGAGGGATTTTGCTTATTTTATGAGCAATCATGCTTAGTGGGAAATCTCTTTTCAAACCTTTTCTCACAATGAAGACCACTCTAATATGTGGGTCCAAAGTGAGCCTCAAAATCCTTGTATTTTTCTTGCTCGACACCGGAGTTTTCTCTCATGCCCTATCCAGACTCGACATATAATGGAACTACAAGAAGAAGTTATTTCTACTTGCATCAGCCAGATCTCCATACATCAACAAACATCTTTGGAAGGCAGTAGGCACAGGTGGTAGGTTTCCTCTCCTACCGTCAGGAACAGGGACCCCTATTATTTTAGAAATTTTGAACAGGCACTTTCTAGGGTTGAGGGTTATGTTAGATGTATTAGGGAGTGTGGGGCTGTTATACCAAAATCCTGTCACCATCATGCGATAAGATATTTGACATACCTACTTGCCCTGAATCCCAGCTTCTGGAGTGGAAACCCATACTAAATGTCAATCTTTCATACAAATTCCCAGCACCGCGCTTACCTTGTTATCCAGAAGTGGTACCCTTGTTCGCACCACCCATCCCCTGTTGTCCACAAGTGGTGCCACCGCTTATGGCCCTTAGTCCATAAGCGTTTATTACCATAACCGCTCTGTCATTGAAGGAGAAACGCGGTACCCTGGGTAAAAAGGGAAAAGTATATTTTTCTCGAGGCTTCTAGATGATAAGCTTCGTGTCCTCCCTTATCCCTACTATTGTGGGTTGGTTGACCTCGAGATCCCTCATACTAGGATCTTAGAGGCCACCTCACCCACTAATCTATCAACCATCCCTATCCATCTAGCCTTATAAATACAAGATTATGGTCATGGTTGAGGGGGATAACTCTTAAGGTATTGTTATGCTGTTGGATTGATCACTTGGTCCATATCATTGGAGAGCATAGAGAGAGCTAGAGTCAGAGATTATGGGGATGAGAATGCTTGGTTTCATGGAGATGCATGTCAACACTAAGGCTTGGTTTTAAACTTCTTCATATTTCTTTAATGCAAGTTGATTTCTATCCCACATATATTGTCATTGTTTGATTTCACATGTATGTTGTTAGATTCCTTAGTCACTAACATAGATTAGTAGATTATATTCTGGTGGTTTCGTTATGTTTGCGTGTTGAATCTTATTGCAGATACACAGGGTAACGATCAAAGCATTGCATTCTAGGTATCTACAATGTCTAGGAAGAGTCTTCAACCTCTGTCCTCTATTTGTTCTGGATCTGAACCATTCAGAACAGTGGAACACCTTGCTGTCCGCAGGAGGTGAAATATTCCAGCTAACAAGGGCTAATTGGCTGGGCCTGAAATTTAAATTTCCTCTCATTTGGTGGCTAGCAAAACCATACAAGATGGATTTCTCACTGACCAAGGCAGAGAAGCAACAATGTTGGAGATATTGGGTTTCTCATAAGGGGTTCATAGAAAAAGAAGGGACATCTGAGTTCCCATACAACTTCTCTTCTCTCCATGAACAGAACACAGTGCAAGATTCAGATTTGGAATAATGGAGGTTGTTGCATGAGGACATGCAACAGGATAGTTGGGGGGAGATGTTGGGCCCATAAATGGCCCCTTTTTGACCATCCTTATTCACCTCTTTTTTCCCTATCCTACCCCACTGAGTATGCCAAATATATGTTTTTCCCTCACTCTACTCTTCAATCCACCAAGGTATGATTGGTTATTGTCTTATTTTATTAATACTTATGATTGTGGTAATTAAGGCTTTATATCTCTTAATATGCTAACATATGATGGTTTATAAAGGTATTTTGAGATATAGAGACTGTAGGTATAGTGGGCTGAACATGCTATGAAAAAGATGGGCATTCATCGCTCAAGCTGATCGCCATCCATCCTACCATTGCCCAAGGAATGTGGTCCTAGTATATTATTCCAGGCAAAGCTGTACAAAGATAGCTGCAACAAAATGCGACAGATTTGGAGGTCAACAGTGTGCTGCTGCTTGTGTATAGCTGTGATCTGAGGATATCATTATTTCTGGGTCAATTAGCAGTTTCCCTATATTTCCTATCTTTCATCCTGCCACGGTTGTAACAGCTGTTGTAATTTAGGGCGCCTGAAGATCAGAGATCTTCATGGCTGCCCAATAATAGGGATACGCTGTTCTGATTTACATTGTATAAATATGGAGAATTGTTCTGAGCCAGGGGTTAAGAACCCATAACCAATTCATTGTATTAGCTGTGACTGAGAGTTCTGTAATTGATCTGCCTTTTTAATACAAGGAGTTACTTCAAATCTAAGGGTTTTAATGTGAGTTATATCCATCATCTCTGTGTGAAGGCTGGGCCCGCCTTCCCACAGGGATTGCTGAGTTAAATTAGGAATTTTAATTATTCTATCGTGTGATGTTATGTTAATTTTATTTCTTCATAGGAAGCTGTAACAGTTGTGGATTTACAGTGTGTTATTAATTGCATCTCTTGGAAATCTGTAGTGGCATGGTGTGACAGTCGACTGAGTAGGTAATTATTCCTTATGCAAGTTGCGTGGTAGCTGTAACAGATCTGTTCATCCTTAGATCTTTTAGTTGTTGTTTCCATGAATCCTTGCAGTTTGTTCTTTGCTTTTATGGTTGCAGAATTTCATTCATGTACTTTGAATTCATAGGATAGTTGAACTCAATTTCTATACTCTGAATTCCTAAACTAGCACTCATCTCATGTCTTTTTGGATTTCTAGAATAATCAGATTAAGATAGTTGGGTTAATCATTAGATGATTTGGTAAACAGGATCTCATTTTCTGCAAGAGTAATCTAGATGTGATTTCATGAGTCTTTCAATTTCTAGATCAAGAACAACAAAAGGTAATTGTGACTGTATTCTTTAGAAGGTAAACTAGATTAAGTGGATTCTTGGGATGAACATAGCTGAACAGAGAATAGGATTGTTCATTTACAACAATTTAGTGTTTAAGCATATATTGTGCATGTTATCCTTGAAATACGAGACTTCCTTGGGTTGACAATAAATATTGCACACTCTGTATGTGAGCTGTAATTAACTTGCATATTGGGTGCCCAATAGAAACAGTGTGTCATGGCGCGCTGGAAGGTGGCTCCAGTGTTTTTTAGGCCAAAGGGCATGACTTGATATGCAAATGTGCCCCATGGGGTTGTGAACACAGTCTTGTAATGATCTTCTTTCCAGATATGAATTTGGTTATATCCAGAAAATCCGTCCATGAAGGAAAAGGCCTCATGTTCAACGCATGCATCGATAATATGATCGATGAAGGGTGTCGGGAAGTTGTCTTTGGGACATGCCCCATTGAGATCATGTAAGTCTGTGTAAACACAAATGGCACCCTATTTTTTATTCACGGGAACATGATTAGAAACCCAAGTGGTGTAGGCAATGGGGTAAATGAAGCCGACTGTGCGCAGCTTCTCTATCTCAGTTTTGACTGCGGCCACTTTGGAAGGATGGATGGGCCATTGCTTTTGACGTACGGGGGCCACATCGGGCCATGTGTCGATGTGGCACTCCACAATGGATGGATCCAAGCTGGGCATTTCACTGTAAGACTAGGAAAAGATGTCACGAAATTCTTAGAAGAGAGCTTTATAGGCAACGAATTCTTTTGGGGAGCAGGATGCCCCCAACATGATTTCTTCAACAACCTTGGGATTGGTTGAGATGTTGATTTTGATGGTTGCCGAGATGTTGGCCATGTTCCCTTCTTCGAAGGTGTCTAGTGCCAGAATGGGGTTTTTGAATGAGTCAACTTTCCCATGAATGAAATCTTTGGTTTCCACAGAAAACTGGTTAGAATGCGACACAAGTTCTTCGGGGAGGAAGAACGAGCGATGGTGCATGTTGTCCCATGGGTATTCTGGGGTGGTTAAGGCTTCAAGTATCTCCTCATCATTGTGGAAGCAATGAAGAGATAGGTCTGATGGACCATCATTAGAGGTGGAGACGAGCAGGTCAGTTGAACTGGAAATCATGTAAATGGACATGGTGTCTAAAGAAGGAGGTGGGGGGTGAACTTCTTCAATCAGGGTGATCTCAGATTCAAGGGAATGTTGACGAAGGTCGACTAAAGCCATTCAGAACTTGAGCAAGTCTTGACAGCGGTGAGAGTAATGTCCATACAAATCGCAGAGGGCGCAAGCATGGTTTGTTCTCAGTGACTTGTTTCTTACTATTGGTGCGCTTGGAAGTTCAACCACGGGGAGGTTTTCGTTTGTATCCATGGCATCCAAATGCACGCGGATCATTGGGATCTCAGGGAAGTTTCGATTTGGATGGCCCTGTTGCTTGCAGACGGTGCAAGGCATGGCCTATCGAGGCTTTGTAGTGGATTTCGCATTCTTGCCCCTGGCCCTTTTTGGGTGGGGCGGTGCGGGTGGGGGTGCGGTGGTTGGTTTTTACGGGCTAGGTAGAGGATGAGCCTCGAACGCAATGGGTTGCACGAGGCTTAAATATACGTGGGGCATTGATGGTTGAGATGGTGGATCAAGATACGACACGAGAGTTCCCAATGTAAAGTTGGGTAGGTTTAGGGTGGCCATTACTGGCTTGCTCATGACACTAGGCAGGGGAAAGAGGAACGAAATTGTATGGATTGGAGAGGAGCCTAGATAAATCCCTGATGGTTGTATGTGGGGGTGAGGTTGTGGTTGTGGCTTTGAATAATGATGCAGCTGCAGATGATGCTACGACTACTGTTGATGTTGTGGCTGCGGATGATGTTGTGGTTGCGGTTGGGGCTGCAGCTGTGGTTGTTGTTTGGGTGCAGCGGTGCTGGATGAGAGCATGCACAAGTTCGTAGTATTTTTTGGTGTCGATGGTGGTGACACCAAGGGGAAAGGAGCCATCATGGTGGTATCAACAAACAACCTAGGGCCCACATTCACCAATGGGGAGGCTGGTATGTTGTCAACCATGGTGTTGACCGCAGGGATAACATTCACGTGTGTGGTCATCCCTTGCAGATCAATGGTGTTGATTGTAGGGATAACATTGGCGGTTGCTGTTTCCCTTGCGGATCGTGATAAGTAAGCTGGTCAACCATCATGATTTTCCCTTCGTGGGGAAACATCATGAGATGAAAGACAATTGATGTGACAGCTCTCTTGGTGTACATATAACTTCTTCTGAGGAGAAGGTTATAGTCCAATTGAGCATTAACAACCTCTATGTCAATCACAACTATCTTCTCGGTTAATGTGATGGGGACATGGGGGAGGATTCCTTGGGATTTAGTGGGATGGCCATCATAAGCTGACAGAGTTGTGGAGGATGGTTGCGGAATTGGGGATCCCAGTTTCTGCCAAACTAGGGTAGACATAACACATGTGGATGCCCCCTCATCCACTATGCACCGGTGCACAACCAAATTTCAGATAGACACCGGGATTTGAAAGGAAATGGTTGATGGCATTTGCGGTTCTCCGTTCTCCATGTCAAATGAGATCAACTTAGAGTCGGAGGGGTCTACGGCCTCAAGGGTGGCTAGTAAGGCTTTCCGCTGCATTGGGCACATTTTGAGTACCTCAAGAGCGGAGATGGCGGTTGGTGTTTGGGACAAATCATCCACGATGTTTTAGCTGACAACAGCTCTAGCCGTAACGTTATTGGCAACCCGACGTATGGGGGGCACAGGAATGGGGGTAACTGAAGAGGTGCATTGACTATTTTAGATGTTGATGTCGCTGATGTGTCAGCGGGTTCGGTGTTGGTTTCGTACTGATTTCTTCTAGTTTATAGATTGACCTCTTCGGTTGTCATAGCTAGCAGGTGGTGGATTCCTGTTTCTTCCGTGGGAGGTGCCCCCGGAGCATTGGGATTGGGTTGGGGAGGGGGTGCGGTTGCCACCAATCCTTAAACTGGTAATGGGTTTTGAAGCACCATAGGAGGAGGTCCTTATGGTGCCAGGTTGGGTTGGGTTTGGTTAATTGTGTTGGTGTCATGTTGAACCTCATTCCTAATGGCCTACTTAGCGTGACCCATGAAGGGACACTCGAATGTGTAGTGCTCGTAGACCTCACAGAGTGTGCATGGTTGGTTTGTATGCAACGGGGCGTTGCATCTTGGTGCATTTGGTCGTGGAGGATTTTGGGCTGGCCGATTTGCCGCAGCATTGTTGGGAGGGTTTGGTTGTTGACCGGCTCCCTGCAGTTGATTGTTGCCTTGGTTTCGGGGTCAGTTATTCCTAGCTTGCCCTTGTTGATTATTGGGGGTTGGCTGGTTGGGATGGTTTTGTTGTGCAAACACTTGTCCCAATGGAGTAGGTGGAGCAGGGGCGAGGGCTTGAACTGCTTGCACTAGTGGTGCATAGTAGATTTGGGTGGGTGGCGGTGGTACAAATGTGGGAATTTTCCCCGCGTATTGCTGTGTTGGCCAAGCCAAGGCCTGAGCCTACTACGGTGGCGTAGGTTGTGTATAAGAAGTTGTGGCTCTAGACTAGGACATCATTCTTGCATAGTTCGAAGTTTGGTTTTGGTAGGAAACACTAGCAGTGTTACTTAGTTGTGATGGTACTGTAGGTGGTGTTGGATGGTGCTGTGGTTGGTGAGAGACTGAGCCTATGATGCCATCTGTAGCATGGGATGCCCCCGGTGCATCCCAGTGAGAAGTGCTTGCATGAGGAGTGTCTGGGATGACAGTGTAAAGGTATCTAGATTATGCATAGATTAGGTCAAACTATTGGGATTTCAGGATGGCCTCCTCTTCGGATTGGGGATGTTTGGATGCAATGTCCTTTGCTATAGGTGGGAGCAAGGTTTTGAGGAACCAATCTAGGAAGATCCTGTCATCAAGTTGGATCTTACACAAAATATGGTGTCACCGCAACTCATGGATGTGGTCGATTATGTGGGTCACAGTGTTCTGGTGGCAAGATAACAAGATATCCACCCCTTCATCATATCTAACGGGGAGTTGGAAATATTGCAGGAACATGAAAGCTAGGGAGTTGAAATATGGGTACTTGGCTTGTGGTAGCTCAATGTACCATTTGGTTGCAGCACTTGTGAGGGTGCGTTGGAATAGTCTTAGTTTGATTGAATCATCTATGATGCTATTTGATGAGCACCATAGATGAAATGTCATGATGTGGTTTTGGGGGCACTCCCCTGCCTTCCCTTCAAACTTGGGAATATCTGAGGGTAGTTTGGTTGGCATGGGAGGCCAAAATGTTTGATGGTGGATGGGGACATTTGTAAACCGAGCCAAATTAGGCAAGTTGAGACGTGCCATGAAAGGGAGGTTTGACCCTAGGTTGATGTGAGATGGGGCAGCCGTGGTGTTGGGGTTTGCAGGTGCATAATACATCTGCATTGCTGGAGGTACTTGTGGTGCCATTGTGGATGGGCCAGTTCCCCCAAGTGTGGTGGGAGGGACAGTGTGGGTGGAAGGGCCACTGCCCCCATGTAGGATAGGAGAGGTAGTGTAGGTGGAAGGGCCACTGCCCCCATGTGTGACAGGAGGGGCAATGTATGTGGAAGGTCCACTACCCCCATATGTGATAGGAGGGGAAGTGTATGTGGAAGGGCCACTGCCCCCATGTGTTGCAGGTGGGACAGCTTGGCTGGTCACTATGGGTGGTGGCAGCTGACTTATCACAATTTGCATAACTGTGCTGGGGCCACCTGCAGGGTTGTTGGTGATAGTTTGTGGTGTGGACATGGGTCCACTAGCAATTGCTATGGCAGAAAATGGATCCGGGTTTACACCAGCCATGGGGCTTGATGGTGCAGTGTGCAGGTCTAGTTCAGATTGATATGGGTCTGAATCTGAATCAAAGGTTGTGTGGCCTTCTGATGGTGTGAGAGGTCGTTGAGAATGGTCTTGATGATCTCAATTCAATGACCCGAATTGTGGTGGTTCACCTCTTAGGCGTGAGGAAGAGCATAAGGGATCAATTGTGTTAGATTTGTGTATCAAACTGGTGGAAATGATTTTTTGGACCTTGGTTTCAATGGATTCCTATTGGCTGTAGGTGGTCACTCGGCCACCAAGACTGCCAGAAGACATCGCTTGGATTTTTCCTCACGGGTGTTCTACTCAGTCGGTGGGGTTTGTTGCCCGTTTCGCTTGGCAATTCCTCTTAGCGGCCAACTACTTTGGGGTTCCCGTGGTACTCCTCACAATGATTTTCTGGGCTGAGCCCAAGTACTTCCCATGGTTAAGGCAGTCTGGGACTTATGTCCTCAAAGACTGCAGATTTTTGACTTAGTGTAAATTTGTAAATTTTAGTGGCTCTCTCAGCATCATGAACTGAGTTGGGTTTATTTACATGGTATGGTGTGTATGTATTAATGTTTTTCTGTTATCTGGTGGCTACAAATGGTTTATGAATATTCTGCAGAGTTCATATCATTGTGGATGAAAGCAGTAAATAAATAGAAATTTTGTAGACATATACCATTTTTTATCGTGAATTGTGATAGCCTGACTAGGTGACTACCTTACACCTATATCCTTCTTCAACTAGGAGAAGGTGCTGGGCTCTCAACACAATGGGACTAAGCCCATCCACAGATCCATAGGTCACCTCCCAGATGCAAGGTTGGTCAATAGGGAGGACGCTGAGCACTGTGAGAAGCCCTCCTTCTGTACCCCCTATACTTTCCAAGTCACTCGTTTTTAGTGGTTTCGAACAATATTGGGTGAAATGCCTATTACTATACGAGCTATGCCCTTCGTCTTATCCCAAAATACCCCGAAGGGTGATGACTTGGTAGAGGAGGAAGGGTAAGCAAGATTGTTGATTTTAAGTGAGTTTTAGTCAAACTATATTCTTTAACCCATTAAATAGTTAATTTACACTTTGTTCTGTACACGAAATTGTCATTAACATAAACAGAAACAGAAATAAACAATTTAGATGGATAGAGGCGGCTGAGCCGCACTAACAGTCCTTAATTATTAAAAACCCAATTCTGAGTGACAGATCACATGTTTCAGGTCAAATGTGGTGAGGGGGTCACCAAAATTTTCTAGAAACAGGCGAGGGGGTCGCTAAGATTTTGTAGACAGAAGCAGGCTGTCTTTTTGAAGGGGGTCGCACCTTTCAAGGGTAAAAGGGTGACCTGGTCGCACCTGTGAGGCCCAAATGAGAGACCTGGTCCCCTGTTTAGGACCAATAAGTGCAACCTGCTCTGAAAGGTGAGATTTTTTTACCATGAGTCAGATCCGGTCGACAGTAACCTGTACTGTGGTCAAATGGACTCGGATTTGCCTTGTGGAGGCTTGGCAGTAACAAAAAATGTAAATAAACAAGATTTTAAACTAGATTCAACAGAAAAATTAACCTAGGGAAAAAAAAACTAAACTAAAACTTGAAATTTTGAAAACAGACCCAGGGATCCTGTGGGATCGACTTGGTATGCTCGCCAATTCTGTAGTAGGGATTTCTGCCTTTCTACAGGGTAGGAATGGCTACCTTCCATCTATAGGACGGAAGGGTAGGTTCCTGGTGGTGAAATGCAGTAAAAATGAACATAAAGCAAAATAGAACAGAAAGAATATAAATGACTGGAAACCCCTTTGCAAACACTGTTAGGGTTTAGCTCTAGTTACCTGGAAACAACATGTTAGAAACCAAAATACCTACAAAATAAGTTAGGCAATAAACTTGCAAATAAACCATGGATTAGAAAGCAAATAAACTACTAAAGCAAATATAGAAAACAACAAGCTATACCTTCTCTTTGGATGGAATGGGCCACCATGCCCTAGCTTGGAGAAGCACCTCTCTTGGATGGGGGAGCTATGGCTCAATGGAGGATGGAGGAGAGGGAGTGTGGGTGGCTTGAGAGACAAAGGGTCTCAAGGCATCCACTCGGGAAGCATAACAGTATGAAAGGGAGAAGTCATTTGAGAGTGATCCCCACCCCTCTATTTATAGCGTTTTTGGGGCTGTATTGGGTTTTAAGCCCTTGGTTCGGGCTTTAGCCCCTGTTTTGGGCTTTTAGCCCCTTTTGTCCTATCTTTAGCTCCTTTTGGGGTTTTTAGCTCCTTTGAGGGGTTTTAGACCCTTTTTGGAGGCTTTAGCCCATAGGAGAACTATTTAGGCTCTTTTTGGGGTTTTTAAGCCCTTTTGCTCATTCTTAAGCCTTTTTGAGGGTGTGGGCGTCCAATGGGGTGAAATGAGGGGCACGCATGGGTGTCCTTGGGTGGTGTAGGCCATGTAGAGCTGAGTGAGGGATTTTTTGGGTTAACACTTATGATGATTAGGCTTGCCTTTGTTATAGTTATAACAGTACTTAGCCTTTCTGATGGCCTCTTCCAGAGTTCTAGGTGCTCCGACCAAATGGATGCTCTTATATTAAGATTGAATATGGAAACCCTTGTATTCATGTTTCCTGAATAGTTTTTTACTTGGAAATATTTCTTCATCCCAAGAATCCAAGCGTTAGCTTCTTGACCAGTATTTGCCTCACCATTAAAGGTAGGCGGTCTTGCCTTTTTGAATTCATCATGAGAACGGCTTTGGTAACACCTCCTTCTTCTACTCTTGGGAGGAGAAGAACTTGAATCCCCACTGCATCCTTCGGAGTTAGATGACCCACTAGAATCCCTTTTCCTTCTTCTAGTGTTGCTCTTAATTCCTTCTAGTTTTACTATCTTGTGCCCAGATTCCATCTTCCTTTGTAAGTCTCTCAAACTCTACAACATGGATGCATTCAGTTGATTATGATCTTCTTGAGCCTTGACCAATATTTCATTGTATGCTCTGTAACTCTACATTTCCACCCTTAGGATTCTCACGGTGGCTACAAAATATGGAGGGGTATCCCGATATCTCCTTCCATTAGACTTGGTTTCATCATTTCTGACTCTAACGTTCTCACCCAAAACATCTTCCTCATGCTCACGGGGATATCCTGTATCATTCCCGCTGTAGGTTCTCATGGCTTGAGATAAAGCTCACCTTTCTAACCCACTGTGTCTTTGTAAAAATGTGTTAATAAACATGTTTGTTAGGAACATGATAATTTTTTATTTTGAATATAAAATGTTGGGGCGCGCGCCTTAACGGTCATTAATTTTGGTAACTCTGCGGTTTTTGTGGAAGCTTGTAAGGGGAGTTGCGTGTCAAAATAGTCTCAGGGGTGTCGGGGTTGAGTCAAATCCCTCTTTTTGTAATTGTCCATAATTTTTGGGTGTAAGCCCATGATTTTGTAATAGTGCACTTATATAAATAGGCACTCATGTAAAGATGTCAAGATTATCTAATGAGATGAGGATCATATGATGCGAAGAAGTTAGATCTATTTTTGGGTTTAAGGTCAAGTCCCAGCTGTGTGCGTGGACGACCTCTGCAGCTGTGTGTGCAGAGGGTTTTTGTAAGGAAAGGAACTGCAGCTAAGTGTGCAGCTTAGAGTTTGTAAGAAAGGAACTGTAGCTAAGTGCGCAGTTAGACTTGAAGGATAGATCTGCAGCTGAGTGCGTAGATCAGAACTGTTGTTTTGTAAAAAGTTGAATAAAAGCGCAGTTCTATGGACGTAGCCCCTACATTGGGGGTGAACCACGTTATATCTTGTGTTATGTTATTTTCATGCTGTTATGTTTTATGCTATGATAAGTAGGTGAATGCTAAAGTAAGATAAATGTTGAATATTAACTTCACTGTGAATTCCCAGTTAAGGGTTAAGCAAGAAACGTTCTTTTATCTAAACTGCGAAGCTAACTAAGTGAATGTCGAAGCTCTGTTTTGTATAAATATTTGTTGCTAAGGCTAAAAGTACAATTTTATCCCTCTTCTGCTTGCAGAAACCTGATTCTGCGGCACCCCATAGCTGTTTTGGGTGAGACTGCAACCTGTTCGCAGGTTGTTGCCGAAAGGGCCAACACTGTGGGTCTTTTTGTTGGTGTGAAGTTAAAGTATAAACCCCGGTTTTTCCCTATAGCCCAACAAATTGGTTCTGTTACCAGTTGAACTTAGTATCTTCTCTAAGAGGGATCTACGTCGTACCTGAAGGGCTATGTTTTTGAGGCCCTCAGTAAAATAAATCGGTGATTGGATTGAAGAGACTTATCTAAAATTTGCTGGGCAAGAAAATAAGGATCCTCGTCATAGCTCAGATGACTTTTTGCAAAGGTACGTTTTTACTGATATTCATGAAATTTTCTTTGGTAGTATCCACATAGAATTGCACTAGTGGGTATCCAGGTTGACAGAAAGAAAGACCAAATTCAAGGAAGATCAGTTTCCTGATTGGACCCCCGCAAGAATTAACATATTGAAAAGAGTGAACAACGCGATATCACGAGCTGTTGATTTCTGGACAACGCAAACCCTTGAAGCATTTGTGACGGAGTTTGCCATCGACACCAGTACCTCTTTTAGCGAAGCCAAAAGACATTTTTTCAAAGGACCAAGGGGTAAGTATTTGAATTCATTTAGTCTGTAAATTAAAATTATTTTGGCTGAGAAAGGCATATTGCTTATAGAATCAGATTGCTAGATTTTTTTTTACTAACCTATGTTTGGAAGTGAAAGTAACTTCGACGAGCAAAGTGGTTTGCTGCGAAGCGATAAAAGATACAAGAGAAACCTAGAATCCTATACCCTAGGCCAGAATACAAAGTATACACCATTAAGTCCAGAAGACCCTGAATCTGAAGAAACCCCTTTTAGAAACCCTCCTATAACTCCGCAGTGCAGATCTGTTACCCCTGAGAACCCGTCGCAGTCTGAAAGTAACCCTAGCCTGAGTATTCCTGTCGCACGTCAGTCTACCCCAGTAATTTCTCCCCCCCCCTTGATCCACTATGGCCCATATGACAGATGATATCAAGCTCCCAGTCTTCAAAGGAAATGGATCAGAGGATCCAGAACAGTTTTGGTTCTTATGTGAAGATGTTTGGACTGCTAAGAACATTATGGATCAAGATATAAGAAGAGCGCAGCTGGTCACTTCTTTTAGAGACCGAGATTTGACCTGGTTTATGAAGTTTTCCAGCACTTAGAACCATGTCCTGGCTGATATTAAAACAACAATGATTAAAGAATTCAAGAAGCCTAAATCAGAGTCACAGTGTATAACTGAATTGAAAGAATTCAGCAAAGGCGAGGTGAATCGGTTTGGGACTTTGATCAGAGGTTCAAAGTTCTGCTGGATCAAGTTAGTTTCAATATTGGACCAGCGCAGCATAAGGAATGGTTCATTGCCGCCCTATTACCTCATATCAGAACTCCACTCATGCAACAAAAGGTTGCTGATCAGCAAGAGGCTTTGGAGATTGCCATGAAACTGGAGACAACTCCTGTCGAAGATAATTCTGGCATAGCCCAAATACAAGCGCAGCTGGCAGAAATGGATTTGGAGCTTCGCGACATGATGAAGGGGAAATCTATTCATGAAGAGGTTTGGTGTACACGATGTAGGACAGAAGGCCATGACAAGGAACAATGTCCTGCGCTAAGAAATTACCTGAATACTGGTGCGCCAAACCCATTTAACCCTAACGTTCTATATTGTGAGATTTGTAGAACAACTGGCCAGCATCGACTTGAAGACTGCTATCTACTACAAAGATATGTTCAAGTACCTAAGAATCCCTATTGCAAGTTCTGTAAGTCAGTAAGACACAACGAAGATGAGTGTCGCAGCTTTGACCTTATGAGAGAGCGAACGTATGGTACTTATAGGGTACAAAACGATGCACAAGGCAATGATGGATATGGTTACCATGGTGGTCGAGGTAGTTTCAGAGGTCGTGGTTGTGGTGGTATGCCTGGAGGAGGTCAAGGCTAGGTTATCTGCTATAATTGCAACCGGGCAGGACATCTAGCTAGAGACTGTCGGAACCCAACTACGGCATGTCGATATTGCAGAGCAGTCGATCATGTGATCGAGCAATGCCCATAGTTGATAGCCAAGATACAAGAAAGAAGTGCCCCTCCCACTCAGAATATTCAGATGATTACTATAGAGCAAAGACCTGCCCCATCCATTAACGTTGTTACAAGGAGTGGAGCTACGATGCAAGTGCAGACTAGGGAAAAACAACTTGAAGAGGCTTGGGTTCATAAAGCCCCAGAGAAAATTCCAGCCTTTGATGTTGGAAGAGAAAAAGAAACATTTATGGAATCCAAAAAAGACTTTGCTGATCCTAGCACATCAATAGCACCTGCGCAACAACATCAACAGCAGTCACAATCTCAAGAAGCTTCGACGGATAAATTAAGTACACTGTCATCATTTTTACATAGTTGTATGAAGCTCTTAAGGAATCAGAATGCTTTAAATGAGTTACAGAAAGTTATTTCTTCTTGCGAACCTCAGCGAAGCTCTGGTCAAGAAAAAACTGTTAATAGAGTTAGAAGGATTGGAAGAGAAATGATATTGCATGCTCAGATAGGAGAGTATGACATGACTGATATCATTCTAGACCTAGGATCAGAAGTGAATGTCCTAACTAGGCAGACTTGGGAACAAATGGGAAAACCTACCCTTGAATGGTCCCCTATATAGTTGAGATTAGCCAATCAGCAGAATATTGCGCCCTTGGGAAGATTCCCTAGTGTATCAGTGGATATAGATGGAGTCAGCACCTTAGCAGATTTTGAAGTCATTGACATAATTGATGATAGCAACCCCTATCCAGCATTGCTAGGAATTGAATGGGCAATAGAGAATTCTGCAGTAATCAACCTTAAGAACAGGTAGATGACTTTTGAAGGAAAAGGCTTGAGAGTCATAGTACCCTTGGACCCTCTCAAGGAGAAAGGTACACGGAGCCAGTCAAAGATGAAGATCAGGATGTTTTGGATCATATCTACAACATCACAGCTAAAGAAGAAGACTATGTTAACCCTACTCCTAAAGGTATAATGGATTGGAAGTGTGACAGTTCTTGCATGACTGATTTAGATGAAGGCCTAGAGAATTGGCAGAATAGACTTTATGAACTACATGGACATTGATGTGCAAGAATTACCAAGTCTCTCAGATGGCTCGGCTCACAGACAAGAGTCTTACCTATTTTTGATGGCTTGACCGACCCCAAATATTTTATTTTGCAATTTTCAGAGCAGGTACCAGATTCACAGAAAATGGAGACTCTAGATTCAGTATTTAGAGCCACAACTGCTAGATGGTGGAATGGTCATAAAAAGTACATTCATAATTGGGAAGCTTGTCAAAAGTCCCTTCGCCTGAGATTCATGGATCAACCTCAGGAGGTACGAAGCATATTTAATGGTAAGACTAGCCCTCAGGAACATTTGGAGCAGTGCTATGAAGCATGGAAGCAGGTACCTTGTGAAGAATGGGTACATAGGTTTATACACACTCTGGAACCTGTAGCAAAGAATTGGTATGCGGAGGTGGAGCTTCGCCATGGTCCTGTAAGTTGGGATAGTCTTGTTGATAGTTTTGTGCTTACCTTTTCTATTAATGAGGTTTGTCCTGCTTTGGATGCAGCTGTTAGGTTGATCCATACTAAGGTGTTTGATGATAAAGAAATAACAGAGTACCAACCTGATTGGAAGGAACAAGAAGCTAATGCAGTAGAATGTTATAACCTCGCAATTGACGAGGATGATGACCCATGCAATATTAACATTCCTGAGTCAGAAGGACACTGTGAAGTACATGGACCAGTAGTCGAAGCACCTGAAGTAACTCAGCCCTTGAAGACAAGGCAAGTAAACATTGGATCATAGGAAATGCCTAAGTATGCTACCATTGGAGATTATTGGGATGAAGAAATGGTGAGCAAAGTGACCCAACTTCTCCATGAGTATCAGGACTTATTTCTGACAAAGTTCTCAGAAATGAAAGGTATCCTTGGTGATATAGGAGTGATAAAAATCCCTTTGAAACCTGATGTGAAGCCTTATAGGCTGAAACCCAAGTATAAAGAAAAAGTCAGGATGGAGCTAGCTAAGATGCTCGCTGCAGGAATCATTGAACCTGTCGAAGAGTTCGAATGGGTCAGCCCTATGGTGGTACAAGAAAAGAAGACCAAGGGAGAAATCAGAATCTGTGTTGATTTGAGGAAGCTGAATGATGCCTGTTTACATGATCCTTTTCCTACTCCCTTTACAGATGAAGTTTTAGACAATGTCGGAGGTTAAGAAGTGTATTCTTTCACTGATGGATTTTCAGGTTACCATCAGATCAGAATTGCTCCAGAGGATTGACATAAAACAACCTTCGCTACAGAAATGGGATCTTTCCAGTATACAGTTATGCCCTTTGGATTGAAGAATGCACCTGCTATGTTTTCCAGAGTAGTCATATTTGCATTTAAGGAATTTATACATAAATTCTTGGAAGTTTACTTTGATGATTGGACTATCTTTGGGTTACTAAAAGATCATATAGCCAGTTTAATACTTATGCTGGACAAGTGTAGAAAACATCAAATTTCATTGAACCTGAAGAAGTGTATCTTTTGTGCACCTTTTGGAATTCTGCTAGGTCACATTGTGTGCAAACAAGGATTGATGGTGGATCCTGCGAAGATAGCCATTATTGTGAACTTGCCACCTCCGAAGTCTGTTAAGCAACTTCGCACTACACTTGGCCATACTGGATATTACAGGAAATTCATCAAAGGATATGCTCAGATTACAGCCCCTATGGAAAAGCAATTGAAGAAAGATATTAAGTTTGAATGGACACCTGAGTGTCAGGACAGCTTGGATATTTTGAAAGAAAAGATGGTAACTGCCCCTATTTTAGTATTCCCTGACTGGAACAAGGAGTTTCATGTACATTTCGATGCATCCTCCATTGCTTTGGGTATAGTATTGGCTCAATCAGGTGAAGGTAATGTTGATCACCCTATTGCTTTTGCAAGCAGAAAATTGTCCACAACAGAAAATAATTATACTACGACAGAACGAGAAGGTCTAGCTATGGTTTATGCCTTGCAGAAATTTCGACATTATCTGTTAGGATCTCATTTTAAGATGTTCACTGACCATTCTGGTTTGAAGTATTTGGTTAACAAGCCTGTGTTAGGTGGAAGGATATGCAGATGGCTGATTCTGTTTTAGGAATATGACTTTGAGATCATAGTTAATCCTGGAAGACTTAACGTAGGGCCTGACCACTTGTTGAGGCTCGAGTCAGGAGAAGAGCCCACTAGTTTGGACGAAGGTCTTCCTGATGCCCAAGTGTTTGCCATTCAGATGGTTGATGACTATTTTCAGGATATTGTTCAGTACTTATCTACAGGTTTTGCACCTGCTGAGATGACAACACACCAGAAGAAGCAGCTGGTAGTTAGAGCAATTGACTTTACTTTGATAGCAGGCCAGCTATATAAGATGGGGCCAGATGAAATATTGCGCAGATGTGTCCTAGAGCATGAAAAGCCATTGATTTTAGCTGAAGCACATTCTGGAGCATCAGGAGGTCATTATGCAGGAAAAGCTACAGCTCAGAAGATTCTGACAGCTGGATTGTGGTGGCCTACGATTCATAAGGATGCAAGAGAGTATTGCCACAGCTGCGATATCTGTCAGAGGATAGGCAAACCGTCCAGAAGGGATGAGATGCCTCTGGTTCCACAGGTAACTTTACAAGCATTTGACAAGTGGGCTATTGATTTTGTTGGACCTATCAATCCCCCTGCAAAGAAATCTAGAGCAAGATACATTATTACAGCAACTGACTACCTTACTCGTTGGGCCGAAGATCAACCAGTCAAGAACTGTAGTGCTACTACAGCTGTGAAGTTCATCTTCGACAATATCTTGTCAAGATTTGGGTGCCCTAGAATTCTTATGAGTGATCAAGGAGCACATTTCCTAAATAAGACTATTGAAGCATTGAATGAAGAATTTCAAGTATATCATCAGAAGAGTACTACCTACCATCCTCAAGCAAATGGAACTGTCGAAGCCTTTAACAAGATCCTTGAGCATGCTCTGACGAAGGTTTGCAATGTTAACAGAAATGATTGGGATCTTAGAATTTCAGCAGTATTATGGGCTTATAGAATCACTTGCAAGAAGTTGACAGGCCATACACCCTTTAGGATGGTCTATGGAAAAGAAGCAGTTATTCCCATGGAGTACATTGTTCCTAGCCTCAGGATATCTACCTTCACAGAGATGGATGACCCAGCTATATTGAAAGAAAGGCTGGCAAAGATACTAGAACTCGAAGAAGACAGATTCATTGCAGGTTTCCAGCAGCAAGTACATAAATCTAGAGAAAAAGCATGGCATGATAGACACATTAAGAAGAAGCAATTTCAGATTGGTGATCTTGTGCTCTTGTATGACAGTAAATTCATGAAGTTCCCAGGTAAGTTCAAAACACATTGGAAAGGACCATATGTAGTTCAGGAAGTTACCGATGGTGGTGTAGTCCAGTTAACTAAATTGAATGGAGAAATTTTACCTTCCATGGTGAATGGAAGTAGATTAAATAAGTACAGGGACAAGCTTGTGTTAGAATAATCAAACCCATAGTATTACCCACTTAGACATTAATTCATTTATTTTTGTCTTATTTGCCTAGTTCACGAGTCCCACCATGTTCAAGTTGCTAATTGCCTATCCATAGAGGTCAAACTTGCCATCTTTGACTCATGTAGTGCTTGGGAAAGCCTTAGGAATCAAATTTGCTTTATTCCTAGCCTCCTAGGCACCCTTCTGCTTTGTTGACTGCTTTTTCAGTTTTTAAAGCACATAAGGAAAGCAAGACTAGGTGAGGTGAACCTGTTTTATTCCCCTTTCATCCTCCACTCTTTCCTCCATGCAAAAGCATGTATGAGCTGCCATTTCACCACTCATTATCTTGCCCATTCGTCCTTGCCAATTCGTGAGCCTCATGACAGATTTGGGATCAGCTTTTTACACCTATGGGGGATTTGCCTATTTTGGGTAAGCCTGCTTTATGCTAGATTTGGATGCTTCCTCATGCATTCTATTTCTTCATGTATTCTATTTATTCAGCAGCCTATGATATTACAGGGTTGGCTATTGTACACTGAGTTAATATAATTTTGTGTTACAGCTCCATATTCAGTCTCCATTGTTGACAATTTTGCATGGTCAATTGTAATTTGTTGTGAGTGAAATTAATCTATTGCTGGTCAGAATTTATACACGGTATTAGAGCCATTGTAGGTTATTACTCTCCTTCAAAAATTGTTTTGCAGGTTCGACATCAAGACTGGGAGCCTTCTACTGACAGCCGGGACATATTTTCTAAAGCTATGGATTCACAGAAAACTATCTTGACTCCCTTCAACTATTTTGAATGGAAAGCAGAGATGGAGATCTTGTTGAGAGCGAGAGGCCTCTACAGGGTGACTATGGCAATAGAAGCAGAGCCCAATGCTACTGCAGAGAAGATCAAATGGGACAATCGGAGAGATGATGCCTATGGCCTCCTATGTCTCAGTATTTCCCGAGACCTCCTTTTCCATCTCGATGGATTAACTTCACCGGATCAAGTATGGGAGAAACTTTCTGAACTCTTTGGAAATACAGATGAGATGAGGGGACACCAGATCGAAAATGAGCTGATTTCCCTGAGTCCCAGTAATTTTGAATCCCTGCAGCTATATTGCTCCAAGTTCAAAGCACTAGTTTTGCAGCTGAAACAGTGTGGTATTGAAAAGAAAGATGATCAGCTCGTATTGGCCATCCTCTTGAAGCTAGGACCTGACTACTTAGTCTTTGTTTCGACCTTCTATGCCACAAAACTCACAGCCCAAACCTGGAAGATGCCTAGCCTTGCAGATTTCATGGAATCTCTCACACAAGAACAAGACAAGCTGGTGATGATGGGCACCATCAAACCATCCAAAGATCAAGCTTTGATTGCTGGAGATTCGAAGGTGGATTCAAAAAGAAAGAAGAAAGCTAAAAAGCCACATGAGAAAGGAAGAGACAAGAAGTAGTCTCCAGAGGATCAACAAGGTCCCAAGAAAAATACCCAGAAGAAGAAAAACAAAGGTGAAATGAACAAGTGCTCATA
>LPNX010099227.1:408319-473033 GCA_001517045.1 Pseudotsuga menziesii
TCAAATCTACTTTATTCCTGGCCTCCTAGGTGCCCTTCTGCTTTTTCTGCTTTGTTGACTGCTTTTCAGTTTTTAAAGCACATAAGGAAAGCAAGACTAGGTGAGGTGAACCTGTTTTATTCCCCTTTCATCCTCCACTCTTTCCTCCATGCAAAAGCATGTATGAGCTGCCATTTCACCACTCATTAGCTTGCCCATGCATCCTTGCAAATTCGTGAGCCTCATGACAGATTTGGGATCAGCTTTTTACACCTATGGGGGATTTGCCTATTTTGGGTAAGCCTGCTTTATGCTAGATTTGGATGCTTCCTCATGCATTCGATTTCTTCATGTATTCTATTTATTCAGAATCCTATGATATTACAGGGTTGGCTATTGTACACTGAGTTAATATAATTTTGTGTTACAGCTCCATATTCAGTCTCCATTGTTGACAATTTTGCATGGTCAATTGTAATTTGTTGTGAGTGAAATTAATCTATTGCTGGTCAGAATTTCTACAGCTTGGACCCCCTAATAAAAAATAACAGCAAGAAGGAGAGTCTAAGTACCAAGAATAGTTGAAAGTGGGTACTAGACTATAATGAAGCTGTTCTCAAATATGCGAAGTGTCGAAGGCTGTCGAAGTTTGAAGGTCGAAGTTCTGTGGAGATTGTGTCAGGATGGGTTGATGGTCAATATTGTTTCGAAGTTCCTTATTGTGGTGGAGCTGAAGTTAGTGGTTATGCCAAAGAAAAAAGGGGCTTCACAGCTTAAAATGTGACCGTTGGGAAAAATTAGATTTGGCGGCACCGGCACGTGAGCTGCCTTAACTGCCTGTAATGATGAGATTTTAGGAAATCTAGCACCGTGTGAACAAGATCTACCGTCGTTCGATAAGATTTCGTATCTTTGATGCATAATTATGACAGATTTGATCGTTCGATTCTTTAAGAAGACACCCAGCTCTGCGCATTTCGCATTTGTCCTGAGTTTTACAGTTAAGACCATGTCGAATGATCACGAAGTCCAGGAACTGTTATGAGAGTTCAGGGAGAGAGGTCTGCAGAACCTTATAAGCAATCCATCTGCATCTAAACTCCTCCAGTACTGCATCCACCTATGCAGACATGTTCAACCAGGAAGAAATTTAAGGCAGAAGTTTGCTCTAAATAGAACGAAGAAAGGAACAAGCCCTCAGGAAAGACTCTGGAGGATCCCGATATGTATCCTCCTGGCTCGGTAGAATGGAGGTAGCTATTTGTCCTATGCAAAAGTACATTGACATGCAATCCCAGGGGTACCGTCTGTTAAGGACCCAAAGTTGTGGATGGTCAAATGTTCGATAGGACATGAACATGAGGTAGTTCGAGGGATGGGGTCGCTGATAGATTTAGAAGGCCCACTGATTCCCATGACCATCATAAATATTACGAAGGAAGCCAGCAGCATGAGAGACGGTCATAGGGAACATAGGTATTCTACTAAGGATGAAAGGATGAAGGATCAAGCAAGATGCGGCTGTGGTACAAGTAATGATGATGATGACAGGCATATCAGGGAACAGGAGGGAAGGAGAATTAAAGACGATGGTTACAGAGATGTAGACGGATACAGAGCCTGAAAGAGTGCGAAAGGAGATCATAAAGAAGTAGCAAGCAGCCGAAGATATCATGCACAGCCTCAACAAGCAGTCCACTATCGTCACCAACAAGATTCTGCCACCAGAAAAGCAGCAGAGTGTCCCGGGATGGGACACTCGTGAGTCTTAGGGGCTTGTTGGGGAACGTGCCTCAACGATCATTAATTTTGGTAACTCCACGGTTTTTGTGGAAGCTTGTAAGCGGAGTTGCATGTCAAAATAGTCTTAGGGGTGTCGGGGTTGAGTCAAAGCCCTCTTTTTGTAATTGTCCATAATTTTCGGGTGTAAGCCCATGATTTTGTAATAGTGCACTTGTATAAATAGGCACTCATGTAAAGATGTCAAGATTATCTAATGAGATGAGGATCATATGATGCGAAGAATTTAGATCTATTTTCAGGTTTAAGGTCAAGTCCCAGCTGTGTGCATGGACGACCTCTGCAGCTGTGTGCGCAGAGGGTTTTTGTAAGGAAAGGAACTGCAGCTAAGTGCGCAGCTTAGAGTTTGTAAGAAAGGAACTACAACTAAGTGTGCAGTTAGACTTGAAGGACGGATCTACAGCTGAGTGCATAGATCAGAACTGTTGTTTTGTAAAAAGTTGAATAAAAGCGCAGTTCTGTGGACGTAGCCCCTACACTGGGGGTGAACCACGTTATATCTTGTGTTTTGTTATTTTCATGCTGTTATGTTTTATGCTATGATAAGTAGGTGAATGCTAAAGTAAGATAACTGTTGAATATTAACTTCGCTATGAATTCCCAGTTAAGGGTTAAGCAAGAAACATTCTTTTATCTAAACTGCCAAGCTAACTAAGTGAATGTCGAAGCTCTGTTTTGTATAAATATTTGTTGCTAAGGATAAAGGTACAGTAATATCCCTCTTCTGCTTGCAGAAACCTGATTCTGCAGCACACCATAGCTGTTTCGGGTGAGACTGCAACCTATTCGCAGGTTGTTTCCGAAAGGGCCAACACTGTGGGTCTTTTTGCTGGTGCGAAGTTAAAGTATAAACCCTGGGTCTGCCCTATAGCCCAACAAAAAACACAGTTAGCTGCAATACTGCACCCAATAGTTCTGGAAGCTATTCACATGGCCCATTTAGGCCCAATACTGCAACAATTGGCTCTGTTAACTGTTCAACTTGGCCCATCAAGACCCAATGCTGCAACCTACAGCTGTGATGCCATACTGTAGTGTACTACAATGTTGGTATCAGAGGGTATTCTTATCTCTTTCTGGCCCATCCATGCCCAATGTTGCAACTCGCAGCTCTGATACCATACTGTCATGTCCCCATACCCTAAGATGCATATAATTAAAAAAAAAATCCCTTAAAGAACCTCTTTGTTCTTTTGATAACACCAGGTATGAACATTAACCTATTCCCCAACCTTCATAGCAGGCTTACAAACACTATTCTAGTCGTTCTGACCTTCAATTATCCATTCTGCATCCAAAATGACCTTTTCCAAACTAAACTAAAATTTTCGACTTCCGCCCTCCGACTTCCAACCTTGGAAATTGGAAATCCAACAATGCAAGGTGTTTTCCTATCATATTTCCGATTTTTGGCTTTTGGCTTTTTGCCTTCCAATTTCCAACTTCGAGAGTTAGAAATATAGCAATGCAAGGTGTTCACCTGACACCTTTTCAATTTCTGGCTTTCGGCTTCCCACCTTCTGTCTTCCGTGGTTTCGACTTCCCAAATTCCACTTTTCGACTTCAGGAATCGGAAATCCAACTTGCCTTAGAAATTTTAGTTATCTTTCCGCTTCCCAACTTTCGACTTCCCGACTTCCTCTTTCCATCTTCATGAATCGGAAATCCAACTTTACTTAGAGGTTTGAACTATCCTTCCTCTTTCTGACTTCCGACTTTCGACCTTGGACATACGAAATCAGAACACCCATTCTTATCCTTATTTAACTTTACCCTAAGTGGATTTCAAGGGGGGGAAACACCACCTTTCTTACCTTAGCTACATTTTGACCCTGTAACAGACTTCTAGCCTTCATGAACTTGGGAAAAAATTTATACAAACATCTAAGGCATAAACATAGATAAAATGCAGGAGATATACATAAGTAAACATCTACTTCATCATCAATAAGCATTTAAGCATGAATAGAACAATTCGTAGGTAAATACATTGCATAAACAACATGATAATAATACTTATCTTGAAGAATGGAGATGTCTTGCAACTAGCTATATAGCTGCAACGTTCCACCCAACCATTGACCAATGTGTTCTTTAATATCTCAACACCACTGCACCCCCAAGTTGGGCATGATTTCGTAAGGAACTAGGGTACAATAGACTTATACATAGCCAGTAAAAAACACATACACTGTCAAGCCAACCTTGTGTTGGGTTTATCAGACTATCCAGCCAAGCCAACACCTAGTTGGGTTAATAGGTTGCAGGCTATCAAGCCAAACAATGCTGGGTTTATCATACTGTCCACAGTCAAGCTAGCGATCAGTTCAAGGACCAGCCAAGGATATCTCACAAGGCTAAACACCACAAGACACAACCAAGCCAATAGGTGGCTTTATCAGGCTTCTGAGGTAATGGAAAGGTAGAATGACTAATCTAGTGGCACAAGTAAGAGCTAGGGACACCTTTACAAGGCCTATATGGTCTGGGATCCACATTACCTACATTCCCAACACAAGGAAGCATTCCCTTCTCTACTCCACAGTACCTTAGGCTATGCCTTCCCTTCCAGTTCTCTTTAGGGCATGCAGTGAAGATCTACCAGCCACTCTTACCCTTTTGTGAGGTTCCTCCCTGCGCTAGGTTTATCAAGCCCATTCCTCTTCTCTTCCACTCCTCAGTGTTGGGTACAGTTCCGATCCAAATCCAGGTTACACCACACAACGATCCACATTGTAACTCAATAAGATGATCTCCTCACTGTACACAAGGAAAACACTGTAATAGAAGGTTTCCAATCAGAGAAAAACACCAATGTTGGGGAAACCATAGAGGACCACTTCATCTTGCAAAAATCAAGTAACCTCCACTACTCCACCGCTCAACAAAAGAAACTAGCTTCTATGTCAGGGAGAATGAGCAACAACGGTGAACGTTGAACAACAAATTGACATTCATAGGAAAAAACCACGGTTTGCAACACAGGGAAATGTACAATGCGCATGAGCATACTGGAGAGTTCGAATGGATGGAATGAATCCCGACATTAGGACAAACTCCCTAGAATGACCAAGGAGGAGAGAGAAAAACCCAAATGCAACTTCCTCCTTAACAGACTAGGCACGCATCACGATTTTTCTTCCTACAGAAGAAAAAGTGCAGCTTCCCCTAGGCTACAAGCCTGCGTAGATTGTAATCTGCCATGCCTTGCTTTGTCCCAGGCATTAACTTGCTCAACCAACTTCTTGAAGGAATTGATGATTGAGGACAGAGGACAAAAAGGTAGCTGAGGTTTCATGAGTTTCCCCCATTGACATCTGGTCTTACCCTATTGGCTCAGGTGTTTGACTAACTCCCCACCCTATCCCTTCTAAAATCATGCCCCCATCTCTTTCACATTGCAGTCCCATAGCTACTTGTTGTATTTTATTAAATTGTGCATTTACACAATATTTCAAAACATGCTTGTGCATAACCAACACCAAGACCATAGGCATCAACCTTGATCACCTATATACAACATACCAGATTGATGGCAAGGCCTTGGCCTTGAGCTCCATGCCATGATATCAATATAATACATACATCATGTACAATCAAAATGTCGTGGGGTCAAAACTGGGGTGTTACCGAATTATTAAAAAGTGAACTCTCTGCCATTATCTGACCGTAGAGTCTTGATATTACCATCCTTTTGGTTCTTGACCAAGGTTTTATATTTCTTCAACTTACTAAAAACTTCACTTTTCTCTTTCAAGAAATATATCCAAGTCTTACGTGAGAAATCATATATAAAGGAAACATAGTACACATACCTGCTTAATGAACTAGAGGACATGGGGCCATGTACATCAGAGTGTACTATCTCCAATATTCCTTTAGCCTTGCTCTCACTACTGGGAAATGTCTTCTTCGCATTCTTTGCTTGAGCACATCCTTTGAAAATGCCTTCATGCTTTTCCTTTATCTTTGGTAGTACCGAGACTACTTTGCTTTCCATCGGTAGTCCTATATAGTGCACATGTGCAATCCCTTTGTGCCATAGTTCACTTGGTTCAATCGAATCATGAACCAATGCTTGTTCAGGTTGTCCCTTCAGCTTGTACAAGCCTCCATCTTCTTCTCTAGTTACTCTTGCATCCTCTATTATCTTTCCTCTAGGCCACATCAGAACTTGGCCATCGACAAAAGAAACTCTAATCCCTTTTGCATCTAGTGCAGAAATGGAGAGAATATTCTTCTTCAATCATGGAACATATAACACATCCTTCATCTTTAAGTATTTCCCAAATTCAAGTTTGTATTAAGCTTCTCCACTCCCTTTTATGGGGTATTGATAGTCATCCCCAAGTTTCACCTTGTGAGGTGAGTCATGTTCAGACATATTAACGAATGATTCCTTGTATCCCGTCATATGTTTAGAAGCTCCACTATCCACAAGCCAATCATTGCTTCCATGTGAAATAGTGCCAGTAAGCGCTAAAACTAGCATGTACTCTTCATTTGAATCATCCTTCTCCTATCTAAATATTTTGTTTGTTGGTTCATCATCTTCGGCAACATGACAATGGTGTCTCCTTTTCCTTATGGGACTATCTCTTGCAAAGTGTCCCTTTTCATCACAAGTATAACATTGAACATTTGAAGTATATTTTTTGGTCTTCTTTTGTTTCTTGTCCTTATTCTTGTTGTGATGAAAGTTCTCCTTCTTCTTGAAGTTCTTCCTGGTGTGAACTGTGAGAGCTTGATCACCAGTTTCTCTTGTCACAAGTCTAGCTTCTTCTTGTGCACATTCTTCTTGAAGTCGACTGAAAGAGATCAAATTCCTTCCTGCACAATTTTCTTAAATGAATGAGTCCCATGATCTATGGAGACCATTCAAGGTAGTCATTACAATTTCTCCTTCTTCGACATTTTCTTCAGACACTTCAAGTTGTTCTTTGATTTGGGAAACCCCTTGTGAAGTAAGACTGTATAGTCTGGAAGTTCTGTATCTTCACATTCTTCAATTGGTTCCTCAAAGTCATCTTTCGATTGATGTTCTTTCCTTCGAGCATCTTTGTCAAAGCATCATACAATTCCTTTAGTGTATTGAATGAAGACACATGGGGGAAGAGGTGATCCTTAATAGAATATGCAATGATTCTCTATGCCTTATCCATGCTTCTCTTATGAGCAGCCTTAGCCTCATCTCCCTCTAGTTTTGGAACTTCTCCATTAATGTGTTGGTCCAAATAATTCTCTTCAAGGATTAGGGAGATTTTGTACTTCCATGCTCAGAAGTTATCAAATCCTCCAAGCTTGTCCTCAAGCTGAGTATGATGATTCATATTTCCAAATGAGAACCTCAAATGGAAATAGCAAATATTTATATCTTACTGATTTGAGGTGTCCGACCTGGTTCCATATGTGCTTGACCTAGGGTTTGTCAGAGAAACCCTAATTTTCCAAACTTGGAGATTGGGAATTCTGTTTGGATAGAAATATACACCTCCTTGAGGCGAGTTGCTCATCAAGGCCACTTTCTAAAAACTGAGGTGGGAAGCCTCCAAAACTTTATGCCCTAGTTCTTCCCTGCACCAATGACAAGGCAAAAAATGAAACTTCTTCAATTCTAAAAATGCTTCAACCAAAAGATGTGCCCTACTGAGGCAAGTTATCCTAGACCTCTTTTCTTGATGATCTGTGGGGAGAACACCTTGTACTAGGAATCCCTATTTTTTATAGTTGCATAGTGCCTTCTTTCATAGAGGCTCTGATACCATGTTAGTTTTTCTAGATCTTATTATCTTGATTAGAATATTTTTTTTGAAATAATAACAAGTAAATCTAGATGCATAAGATATAAGAGATACACAAGACACAAATATTTTCACTGGGGAAACCATAAAGGAGAAAACCATGCAAATTTCTTCAGAATAATAAGATGATCGAAAGAAGTAATACGAAGTATTCGACAACTATTTGTCTCTCCTCCCTTTGTCTCTCTCTCTCTCTCTCATGTGAACTTGAGAGCGTGAGGTGTGTATAAATGAGGGAGAGCGCCTCCCTATTTATACGTTTTAAGTGACTGACCAAACATAAGACTGGTGCCCACTTGTATTCTCTAACAAGGTTGACTTCTCCCAGAGAGACTACAAATACACATTACATGATGTTACACTTGGGACAATTGCCTCGACTTACAACGAAGGTTGTACCTCAAGGTTTAGACACATTTAAGACATCCCGCAAAGAAATAAACACATCCCCAATGGGGGTACAACAACATACAATGATAATATACATCAGAATATCTTCCAAAGTTACAAATACATCAACATGAGTGGAGGGCCCCAGAGAAAAGTTGTTAATTTCTTTTGATTAGAGCGACAATTTTGTGATTTTTCAGTTGTAGGGAATATGTCTCACCTAGCCCATCATTTTCATTCATGGTTTTGGTCATTTTTTCAGTCTGTGGGTCATGGCCGAGCTTGAAAGGGATTTGGGACCGGGTCGCACTTTTTGAGGGAAAATCCACGACCCAGGTTGAACCTATAGAGGAGAAATGTGCAACCTAGTCACACTTGCATGTGACATCAAGAGTTTGGAGACTCATGCATTGAAAACGACAGTGCTACAGATTCTAGGATCAAAAGGTACACACAAGATCTGGGGTGACCGATTACTCATGGTCGAGAGTGTGTTGAGGGGAACGTACTGTGGGTGGGCCTAGATGTACCTAAAAATGGTTCGATGTCGGTTGAACCAAGCTAGCTTGGAAGATGAGTATTTCTGCTTCCCATCCTTTGTAATGTCCCAATTTGAAAATTCCCAACAAAGGCATAATTTTGGAAAAATTGTCTTAACTAGTCTTGACTCTTGGGGATTCGAATGGCACAAGGGGGTATTGAATTTGGAAGGAAACGATGTGGGGAGTCTTATAAATATTTAATTCTCTATTTTATATTTTTATGACAAGTCATTAGAATCTGCAACTCGAATTGGGCATGAGGGAAAAAAGGGTAAATAAACTAGCAATTTATGATGCAATTTCCCCCTAGGGCGTGGGCAGAAATGACTCTCAAAATCCTATTCAACCCTCCCAAATTTATGAACAGGTTATGGGGATTATAATTATACTTCATTTAATTTCATTATATTTGGTTAATAGTTTTGCAACATAGGATTAAAGCTTCATATTCGAATGCACAATTTCAGTGATATTTGCTTAAGGGAAATGACACAATAAAGCTCAACTTCGACTCATAAATGGTGCATATAATGGTTCAGAACAGATAAATATTAATATGTAACATTGAAATAATTTCATATCTTAATAACAGCATATAACATTGCCCCAAGTCGCAATACACATTAGATACACAATCTCCATTGAAAGGGAAAATCATCACATGGAAACTAGTCACAAGAAAGCTTGGAAATGTGGACATTTGCATATGCATTTATTATGATTTAGAATTACAGAGAATATTAAATGGATATTACAGATCCATACATCATATATCAGATCTTGGGCATCAACTGAACTCAATGGGGTGCAACCACCATTCACCTTAGTGCGCCTTCATAGAAAAACATGGAAATATGGAAGTGGAAATTGAGAGAATGGGAGGAAAGATGGATCACGAACAGAAACAGCATCCTATATACAATAAAACAATATGTGAAGCTCCAAGTGAGAGTTTTTAATGGCCTCTCCCTTGGCCAACTTGTATGAGAATCTCTCTCTCTTGAAATTGGCTCACTAGCAGGGTAAGTGTGCACTCACAGTGCAAAGGACAAGCAATTTCTCTCCAAATGCCAAGGAAAATTCACAAATGATCAAAATCCATTTCCATTTCTCATGAAATATTTTTATAACCCTCATAAGTTCCTCCAAGTTTTAATTCATTCCCATATGCTTCCTCCACCTCATCCTTGATGTTTAGTAACCTCCATGACACTTGGCCTTCTCCTCAACCCTTCATCTTCCACCAAATTCGAATGGTTTCCTCTAAATCCCAAATTAGACATATTGGTGGATATTTTTAGCCCACATCATGTCATATTTGTCATATGTCATCAATAATTCTTGACTTGTCATAGAATCTTCCATCATTGTTGTCATAAAGCACAGGGAATCTAGCTCCACATGACACCTAGTTTCTTCCTAGAATCTTCCTCTTCTATGGGGAGTTACTCCTACTCACCTATTCAAATATTTGGGCTAATTATATGTAATTTTATGAATCTTCACCTTCCAATAACCTTCCATCACCCATAATTTTTAATTTGGGATTAAGTCATGACACGTGTCAAGAGGAATCTAGCCACCCAAGGCCCCCAAGGACCTCCAAATGTCCTTATGAAGCAATGACACTTTATTTCCTCCATTATTATTATTTTTATGACCCAAATTAATGTGTAAATTATAAAATAAGGTTCTCTTGGGTCCCATAGATCCCTTATTGCAATATTTAATCCCTCCTCCCCCAACCTAGGGAACTAGTAGGTGGGTGAACATTGTCAACTAGTAGACCTATTGGAATGGGGACATGAAAATACTCCCCACCCAATATTTCTTGTCCTCAATCAATAACAATTTTGGATGCTGGAAAATTTTCTCATCTTCCCAAGTGGCCTCCTCATTAGGAAAATCCTTCCATTGTTCCAAATTATCTTTGATTGTTCTGCTTCATAGCCTTCTCTCCCTTGTTCTCAAGATTTTGTTTGGAATGAGAACAAGTTGTCCTTCATCATCCAAAGGTGGTAAAGTATATGAAAAATAAATATGCTGCCCTATAACCTTCTTTAGACAAGAAACATGAAACACATTATGAATTTTACTTCTCATGGGAAGCTCCAATTGATAGGCCTCTTTTCCAACTTTCTGAATTACTTTGTAGGGGCCATAAAATATTGGTTTGAGATTTTTTGAACCTTTACCTTTTATGGTGGTTTGTTTGTAGGTCTGCAACCTCAAATAAACCAAGTATTTAAATTGTAATTGTCTCTCCATTCTATGTTGATCTACATATTGTTTCTGCTGATTTTGAGCAACTTGAAAGTTATCTCTCAAAACCTTCAAAATTTCTTGAATTTCTTCAATACAATCCTTATCCTTGGGAGCTATACTATCACAAAAAATGTGGTCAATAAAATTGGATGCATCATAACCATAAAGTTATTTAAAATGAGACATGCCAATGGACATATGGAAAGTATTATTGTAACAAAACTCACCCAAATGCAACCATTTTATCCATGCTTTTTGCTGTGCACTAACATAATTCCTCAAGTAGCCTTCCAACCATTGATTCACCCTCTCTGTTTGGCCATTATTTTGGGGATGATATATTGTACTAGGTTTCAAATTTTTTCCCACCATTTTGAAGAGTTCTTGCCAAAATGCACTAAAAAATCTGCTTTCTCTGTCACTGACAACGCTCTTAGGAAGCCCATGCAATTTGAAAACTTCTTTAAAAAATAGTTCAGCTACTTGTCCAGAAGTTAAATTGGTAGGAACAAAAAATAAATGAACAAATTTAGTGAGTCTATCTACCACCACAAATATGCAATCCTTACCAAATACTTTGGGTAAACCAGTGATGAAATCCATGGAAATGCTCTCCCATTTTTGTGTTGGAATCGGAAAGGGATGTAAGTGACGAGCTGGATGAGTGTGATATACTTTATTTTTCTCACATGTGGGGAATTCATTAACATAATTTAGAACATCATCCTTCAACCCTTTCCATGAAAATATTTCCCTCAACATTTGATATGTTTTGAAGAAACCAGGGTGTCCTACTAGAGGAGAATCACGAGCCTTTTTTAAAATTTCCTCCTTCAAATTTGAATTAGGGACCATATAGATTCTAAATTTTTAGTATATTATTCCTTCCAATACCTTATACCTATCATCATTGTTAGTCCCATAAAAAAGTTCAAAAGAAAATTTATCTTTGACATACTCTACTTCTAATGTGGCTTTCCAATTTTCTACTACATCCATGAGAGAAATAGAAGGTCTTCTAGATAAGGCATCATCTACCACATTATTTTTCCCCTTCACATATTCAATATCAAATTACAATTCGTGAATCTTACTTACCCACTTTTTCTGCCTTTAATTTAAATCCTTTTGAGTGAGGAAGTACCTTAAGCTATTATGGTTAGTTTTGACTACAAATCTGTTTCCCACCAAGTATTGTCTAAACTTGATCAAAGCATGCATGATGGCCAAAATTTATTTATCATGGATGGATTAAAGCCTCTCATGTGGCTATAGCTTCCTACTCTCAAAATCTATTGGTTGTTTTCCTTGTTCTAGGAATGCTCCAATGCCTTCTTCCGATGCATCACATTCCAAGACAAATGGTTTAGAAAAATTAGACAATACTAGAATAGGAAAATTTCTTATTACCTCCTTCATTCTTTGGAAATATTTTTCAGCCCCTTCACACCATTGGAAAGCATCTTTCTTTTTCAAATCAGTGAGAGGTGAATTGAGTTGGGAGAACCCCTTCACAAACTTTCTATAATAGGTGCAAATTCCAATGAATCCTTTTAATTCAGTGAGACTTTTGGGACGAGGCCACTCTAAAATGGCTCTTATTTTCTCCATATCCACCTTCACACCATATTTACCAATGATGTGTCCAAGATATAAGAGCTATGTCAAACCAAACTCACATTTTGACAGCTTAGCAAACAAAGATTGATCATGCATAATTTTTAATACCTCTTCTAGATGATGCAAGTATTCCTTAAAAGTTTTACTGTAAATAAGAGTGTCATTAAAGAAAAAAAGTACAACCTTACGAAGTTTCTTGTGGAAGATGTTGTTCATGCATGATTGAAATGTGGCTGGTGCATTTGTCAAGCCAAAGGGCATGGAAACAAACTCAAAGTGACCATAGTGGCATCTGAAAGTTGTCTTTGGTATGTCCTCTTCCCTCATTTGAATTTGATGATAACTTGATATAAGGTCAATATTTGAGAAGAAATTGGCCCCATGGAGCTCATCCATGAGCTCATCAATACTTGGGATGGGGTATCTATTCTTTATTGTCTTATTGTTTAATGCTTTGAAATCAATGCAGATTCTCAAGGTTCCATCTTTCTTTTTTACCATAACAACTGAAGAAGAAAATGGGCTAGAACCAGGCCTTATGAGACCCAAATCCAAGATTTATTTAATGGCCTCTTCAATATCATCTCGAATCCTTTCACCAGGTATGAATTTTCATAGAATCTTCCATCATTGTTGTCATAAAGTGCAGAAAATCTAGCTCCACACGGCACCTAGTTTCTTCCTAGACTCTTCCTCTTCTATGGGGATTTAATCCTACTCACCCATTCAAATCGTTGGGCTCATGATATGTAATTTGATGACTCTTCACCTTCCAATAACCTTCCATCACCCATAATTTTGAATTTGGGATTAATTCATGACACATGTTAGGAGGAATCTAGCCACCCAAGGCCCCCATGGATCTCCAAATGTCCTTATGAAGCAATGCCACTTTATTTTCTCCATATTTAGTATTTGTATGACCCAAATTTATGTGTAAATTATAAAATAAGGTTCTCTTGGGCCCCATATCTCCCTTATTGCAATATTTAATTCCTCCTCCCCCAACCTAGGGAACTAGTAGGTGGGTGAACATTGTCAACTAGAAGACCTATTGGAATGGGGACATGACATCATTTTTGTGCTCATTCTTCTTTGAGAAGTTACTAAATGCATCTAGTGGTGTGCAATGGGGGACCATGCAAGCCTCATATGAGGCGGTGGTGTGAGATTATGATTCGAGAGGAAGGCGGTCTAATAGGTCATTTCTTCACCCGGGAGCTATTTGCACAGTGGTGACAACTTCCTATCCTAATAGAGGATTATCCATATGCAGGCATGGAATACCTGGGAGATCCAGAGATTCCTTGAACTCCTAGATCAGTATGGGGACTATATTTTATGTATACCTGACTCTTTGTGGTTTTATTCATATATTTTGGTTTACTAGCATAGTGGGTAACTAGATTATACATGTGATTGATACTGATGACATATCGTGTGCATGTATAGACATGCGAAAACATAACCTAATGGGATACCAGTGACGTAGTGGCAAGGTGGATGGATTAGAACCACCTTCTCATGGGAAGAGGAGGTGACAAAGTGTTACTTTAGACTCGCTACAGCTGGACGTGGAGATTCCACTAGAGGGAGTCACTAACGATGGGTGGTAGTATCTAGATGACGACTTGATTGATGCATGCTACCGAGCCCCTCCTGAGTGGATATCTCTAATGAGGAGGATCACAGTATGTAATGTCCCTTTTTGAAATTTTATTAAGTGACCAATTTTTCTCTTTTTCCCCAATTTTGACCTTAACTAGTTTTGATGTGTAGATCTCCAAATTGGCCCAAATGATCCCAAAATTTCTCTAAGACTACATGAATGATATTAGAAATTAAATATTATTTTCATGGATTTTTGGTGACCCACCAATTACTTCTGAAACCTTGTTTAATGTTCTGTTCAAAGTAGGAGCCTTTAGTAGCAAATTGGGGCTCCAATTCCCCCTGGGTAATTGCCGGAAATGGCTTCACAAATGATCCCAAAGTCACTCAAATTTATGAAAAGAGGCTGGGGATGTGTAAGGGAAAATTTCAAAGTCTCATATGCATCATGGTTCTTTTTATACAGGATTTTATGACTCTTTCCAAAACAACTCCCAAGCCACAATTTCGACCCTTGGGGAAAATGCACCAAATCTTCTCCCAAGGCAAACAAAATGAGTAAAATGGATTCCAATGATTAATTACTAAACATGAGACTTGAAATAAACATTAATTACAGTCCATCCATCATAAATTTATCAGATATACATTCCTCCATTCGAAATAATAAGCATTGCCATGACATATATCAAAATAGAGTGGAAATGGTCATTGTTTGCTCATTAAAAGTCATTTTGACATACAAATCTTGGGAATATCGACTTGAAACTTTATGAAAATGAAGAATAGATCAAATTTAACTAATTATAATCATAATTTGACAACTAAAGGCTCTCCCCATTCGAAATCATCAGCATTACAATGGTTCACAACAAGATAGCGGGGAAATGACACTATTTCTTCATTGTTCAATATTTTTACATGAATTATTTTGGGTATTTCAACCTGAGAGTCTTTTGAATGTAAAATACAGATTATATAAATCAAAACATAATATAATTGGAATTAGAATCTTCCCCAAAGAGATCAATAGCTCACCCAAAGTTCAATCCCTCCATTGGCATGAATACGATATGAAAACTGGAAATAGTTGAGAGAGAGTGCTGCAATAGAAGAGTCCAAATGATTTCCTATAGATTACACCTGAAAATAAGACTCCATTAAATATCCATGAAATACCTTAGTGGCCTCTCCAAACACCAACTTGGATGGGAATCTTTCACCCTCAAAATTGGCTAAGGCAAGAAAACTAGTCATCCACTAGCTTGCACAATTCACAAATGATCAAAAGCCATTCTTGTTATCAACCCAAATGGCACTTCTCCATCCGAGTGTCGAAATTCCTTATGTTGTTACAAAAAAGGACATATTAGGATTGAAGTTTTCCAAAACACTATAGATGGGCATGACTTGGGATGCATTTACCCTTAAACCAGCTTGCTATGCAATTTTTCTAAGTGTTGAGTTGCGTATGTGACTATCTCCATTGCAAATCACGTACTGTACGCGACTATCTACATTGAAACCCACGTACATCAGCGTACGTGTGTTTCCTTTGAGCAACTCGCATTTCATACACGGGTTGCCTATATCAATAGTCGCGTAAACCTTGGTTCGACCTTAAAAAATATAAAACACAATTAATTGAGATTAGTTGGGCCCTAATTATTTACTATCTGAACTGTTTCAACCACACCAACCTTCAAAATCACTCTATTTCCCAAAGTATAAATAGAGGCCTTGGGGAGGGCATTAATCAATAAAGTTTGGAGAGCAAAGTTATGCTAGTGGTATATCTTTAGAAGTTTTGTAGTAGCAAAACTCAGAGTCCTTTGGTTGCAGAGGAGTCCTTGTCTCAGAAGCTGGGTTGTACTCTCATCTCAATCACTGATTGTTAATAAAGAGAATTCTTCTTCCAACATTGTGTTGAGTCTATTTCATGTATTGTGGTTAATGAATATATTTGATTATGTATTTGATATATTGTTTATCTAACCTCTTATATATACATGCGTGAGATATTTCTTGGAGAATTTGCTCTTTACAGGTGAAAGAGGTGCATCCCTGGAAGCTTTGGAGAGAAGAGGAGTAGGAGAAGATCAAACTTGGATCAACAGTTGGTAATCGGGTAAGTCAAGACTTTATTCCTATTCCCTTTCTATTCTCTGGTAAAGCTGATTGTCTGCAAGGTTAGTAGTAAGTTGGTAACCCTAGACCCTAGGTTACAAGGGTGCTTAATCCTGAACAACAGAACTGGTGACTCCACTGGGGAGTCCATTCTGTTGTGGGTTAGTCCTGTAGATACTTTCCCAGTCTTTGCTCTGATTTAGTGTATGGTTTTCTTTCTTGGCTTTGATTTGCAGTGGTGTTTTAGAGACCTTTATTATTTTTTCTTTTATGAAAAAAATTGTGTTATGTATCCGGGTTGCTGTGCTACACAGTGGCGTACAAAAATTTGTATACGCGGTTTTCTATACTGGACAATCGCGTACAGTACACAGGTTGTTCTATTAGACAGTCACGTACATCTCTTAGTAGCATATTTTTTGGTAGGGTTGCTTGTCCCTGTCTAATTTTAATTTTTCTTTGCTTGGGGGTCTTGTAGTGCTGGCATTTTGCTGTAGGTCTGAACGTCTTGTGCACCATACTTTGTGATTTTCAGTAAGCCCTTGAGTTTTTGTTGTTTGAGTCTTCTTTCATTTAGCAATTTGTTGCAGCTGCAACAATTTTTTTCCCAAAATTTTCAAATTTTGGACCCTCCTTTTGATTTTATCTTACCTGGAATTGTTTGGATTCCTGAACTTTGTTTTTCCTCTGCTACAAATTTGGATTTTTGAGGTTGAATTGAGGTCAACTATTTTCATTCATTTCAGAAGTAGAATGATCTAAAAATGCCAATGATTTTGACTATGGAACTTAACATTTTTTGATTTTTGAATGGTTTGGTTTTATCGCTGTCATAGGTTTGTTGAAGATTGAGTCATGGTTTTAGTTCTCTGTGCCGCTGCTATTTCGGAGATGAAATGAACTAATTTTACCGCTGAACAACTTTAAAGTCTTTTGAGCATGTAATGTTTTCAATGATTTTTTTCCTGATCGCTGTCAGAAGTCATTTGAACAACGAATTAGGGCATTAGTTCTCTATGCTGCCAATGGCTAGTCCTGTTTTTGGCCGATGTGCTTTTATCTCTTTTGTTTTATTTTACTGTCGGCGTTTTTGTTTTATCACTGTCGGAGCAGTAGTCTTCTAAGTCACCATCGTTTCAGAGGGCAGATGGAAAACGTTATGACAAATAGCTCTTATCTTCGCTAATGCTATGGTTTTATTGTTTTAACTTCCTTTTTGAATTCATCGCTATCAGAACAATGTTAACTTTGATTGGAGGGCTAGTATTTTTTGTTGCTGACACGGTGGCTGCGTTAAGCTTTAAACTCGTCGATTCGTAGTTCTTAGTTCTTTCGATTGTCGATATTTTTCTTTTTCGTGGAAGCCGTAGTCAGTTTGTCTTTCACTGTTGTGGCTTTCTAGTAAACTATCTCGCCAACTATTAGTGGTTCCAATATTCGATGCCTGTATGACAGTTTTTAGTGTTTTATTTCGTCGACGTTTTATTTTGCTGCGAAACCCTTAGTCTGTATAACTTTTGCCGTTGTGGCAGCTTAGTGAACTGATCGTCCGACATACAGTTGTTCCATTCACCGATGAAGAGTTTGTCCACCCGATACTTAGTATTTTTCACGTCGGTCAGGGTTTTTCCCACCATTTTTGTGTGCTTTTACTCTATTTTTTGGGACGTCATAGTTTCTCCTTGGGTTTTGGTCGAGTCTAGGTTTTCTTTGAGATGAAGATCACAGTTTAGGGTTCGGATTGGCAGTTACATTGTTATGATTCATACTTTCATCAGAGGATTTCAAATTAGTCCAGATGCGGCCTGGATTGAGATAATCTGTTTTATTGGGGTTATGATTTTAGTTTGGACAGTGGTTTTAGCGGTTTTCAAGACACAAACTCGCAGGATTTCTTTGTGTCGTCATTTTTTATTTTCATGCATTAACACTGTGTATAGTTTATTTTACAGAATGCATACGGAGAAGGTAAATGGACTGATACAGTTTTTGGTTATTCATGACAGGATGATTGCTGCTGCAAAGAAGACATATCTAAAAGACAAAGCATAAGGGAGTTGGCTAAGGAGGAAAATTAAGAAGCAGAGATGTTGCTCAAAAAAGAAGAAAGTGAAGGTCTTATATTAATAGGATCTCAAGAAGACCAATAGATTGCTGAGAAAAATCGATAGCAGCAGAGGCCCAGGATTAGGAAAATTCCATCAGTTACCAAGCTTGTCCCTTTTTTCATAAAGTGCTCTTAAATATTAATCTGAAATGTAATGTATTGTATAAATCATGGGCACTCACTAAAAGACAATATTGTGAGATTAAACAGTCACAGGGGGAGACCAAAGGTCACCAAGGGGGCAGCCCAAAAGTTTTGCTGTTTTGTATAAATATAGGAGAGTTAGATGTAATAGAGGACTTTTTCCTAGATAGATTTGTGAGATTATGTTGTAAGAAGAACTATTTCCTTTTGCAATAAGAAGTACAAGTTTCCCGTTGGAGAAAGCTTGGTGGAAGATTTCAAATGTTGTGCTATGGATTTGTTGAATGTGAACTATTTCGTTTTCAGCTTGTGTCCATTAACTGTGAAATCGTTCTAACTCTTTGAACCTATGTTCTTTTTATGAATGCGCCCTAGTTTATTCCATGAAATTTCCACTATGAGTAATGAAGGCTTTTCATAAACAATGAGCTATCTTGTTGTTCATATATCTATTAATGTTCATGTGTTTTGAAATAAGTAACAACTATCTATGTTTTTTCTTAATGCATGTGCAGAAATACATTACTCATTGATAAATGATAATCTTGCTTCCTAGGGATAGGTTAGATAGTTAGTTTTAGTTTCTTGCTCTGTGTGATTTAGATGCGAGTGAGTTAAGACAAGAGGTAAGATCCTGCGCATCACATTGTGATTGCTCCTCGTATTCTCTATCAATCTGCATTCTTAGATAGGAACTTGCATATCATACTTAAATTCAAAAAACTAACATATACACGGTGGACTGGGCCGTAACTGGTAAAACCTTTTATTTTGTTACTTGAACTACGGTAGCCGGACCGTAAACTGGATGGATTCCCCATACCAAACAGTAACGGGCTAGTTGGGAACGTTTATTGGGGATAATCCCTAACTGTTGTTACCTACGAATTTCCATGCCTCAACAATTTTTGGTGCTAGAAGGAGGGCAGCCAGTGCATGGCTGGCCGAGGAAACCCATTTCCTTGAAATTATTCCACTAGTAACAGTTCTGAGAACAGTTTGTTTCCGAATCAATCTCCGGAAGAAAAGGGTAAAGAGCATCTGTATTCTGTTGATAACGAAGTAGTCAATGATCTGAGAAGATTTACTAGGGCATATGTGAAGAATATTGGAGGATTACCAATTATCCTTACCTTACCCATAAGAGAATATCAGAAGAAAGACCGCCCTATATTGGGAGACGCAGTGTTTCGTTGGAGATTTTGAAGAACAGCTAGAAACAACCTTACAGGAAGTTGTTCAACCTCTAAATCAGTTGGGCCCAGATACACCTTACTGTTCACCTATTCATACCCCTGTTCATTCACCACCTCATTCTCCACCCAAAATCATGGCAAATGTAAACGCAAACCAGCCACCTAACCCACCAAATCCACCACCTGCTTGGAGGGCTAGATCACCATTAAACCTAGCACCTCCTTTGCATGACTTACCTCAGGATTTTGAGAAAATGTTGCCTAAGTTTGACACAAGTGAAAATATTTTGGTAGATGATCATTTGCAAAGCTTTTACTTGGCTATAGAAGGACTACGGGCTGGAGAACATGAAGATGTAGTCTGCAGATTGTTCCCTCATACCTGAAAGGAGCAGCAGCCTCATGGTATTTTGCTCTACTTGCAAACTCAATCAAAGACTGGGATACATTTGAAACAATATTTAGAAGTAAATATGCAGTCCAAAAAAATCATGTAGCTCTGATGAAAGGGTTATGCACTTTAAAGAAAGAAATAAAGGAAAAAGTGCATAGTTTCACTCAAAATTTTGCTGCTTATCTAAAGAATTTTTCTGCAAAATTCTGCAACTGATAAACCATCTGATAAAGTTTTGAGTGAATACTATACTTCAACTCTAGGGCCTAAATTGGCCATGTTTTCCAAGATGTTAGTCAAACCTACATTATCAGAGACTTATGAAGAAGCTGAGAGGGTAGAAGATGAAAAAGAGAGCATAGAAGATTATCTTGAGTAGTCGGGAGAATTTTTTTTTGGTAATAAAGCGTTGTTACTGACTAAGCCTAAGGATGAGTAATCACATGACTTTGAAGGGATGGTGAAGATGATGCAAAAGCTATCCAACAGGATAATAGATTTGGAAAAGGAAAAGGAAGCTCAGAAATCTTATAAGCCTTACTATAAAAGGAGAGAGGACAACAATCAATCTAAACCTCCTCCACACAGTCCTGCATCAATGAATTTAACTGAGGTGGGTATGGATAATTTTTTCACCTTTCATTAGCAACCTCATTCTGAAAAAAATTGCCCTCAATGGATCAATTCGATGACATTAGTAATGAATCATCTATTGGACTCTAAACTAACAGAAGCTGATGATGAGGAAGAAAAGGGTAATAAATCCACAGAAAAACAACATGATGATGCTCTGGTTTTATGGGACTGTGTCTCACAGACGAAGATTCTTTGAAACATGAGGAGATATCAGAAACAAATGTGACAACAAGAAGTCAAGGTTTGTTAAATAAAGACAATTAAATACTTCCAAAGATTAAGACATTTCAAGAGAATATGAAGAAAATACAGAAGAACAACACAGCTGAAAAAATACCTGAATTTACCATTACCAATCAAGATCCGAAACAAGTCAACATGCCTGTTAAGCCTATTGAAGACAAAGTTGATAATGTCAAGGAAAATCTCAAAGCACCTGAGATGGGGTACAATATTGTGGAGGACATTAAAAGGGATAAGGCAAATATTTATTTATTTGAAATGTGTAATGTACTTCAACAGAAAGAAAAATTGTTAAAATCACTTGAAGTTCCAGAGGAAGAGCTTCCCACTAACAACCAACCTGTAGAAGAAATTGTTGAAGCAAGTGTGGGAGGTAAGACTAGGTTTAAAACCCCACCTTTCCTCCTGAATTTTGAGATTTTAAACCATAATGTGCAAAATGTTTTAGTAGACTCAGGGTTAGTAGTCAATGTTATGCCACTTTTAGTCTACAAAACGATCAATGGACAACCTAAACCAACTACCTGGCAGGTTACTCAGCTAGACAGGACCAATGTGAAAGTAGTCAGGGAAATGGAATATGTTCTGATTTCCTTATCTGCCAATGAAAAGATATGTCAGTACATTGATATTGTAGTAGTAGACATACCTGATGTTTATGGACTTGTTTTGAATCGAGACTGGTCAGCAAAGCTAAATGGATACTTTGCATCAGACTGGTCATATATGTGGTTGCCTCATAAGGGAAGTCCAAATAAGATAAAAATATTAAGAGAGCCCAACATGAAGCATAATGTTACTCAATTGGAAGAAAAAAATGAACTAGTGAATTCCGTATTGGGAAATTATCTAATTGAGCTAGAACCAGGAAACTACCAAGCGAAAGAAGCTAGCAGTACACCAGACACCCAGCTTGATCTCCTTCGATTTTCACGGGCTGATGAGATTGATTGTAAAATAATAGATTTAGTTTCAGATATAGTTTTAATTCAAGACCAGTAGAATTAGATAATGGGTAGGAATTTTTTCAATTTACAGTCAAGCCTAGCCCCTCAACTTACAAGTTGCCAGATTTATAGGGGTGGGTAGAGAACGGACCAATTAGTGGTTTAGTTCTCAAACTTTATTTCTCTAGGTTTTTATTTCTTGATTATCTTGTACATAAATAGACTAATTTGGTTGTCTATTATTTATTTATTTTAATTCTGTTTGTTTTAGTTAGATTTTGATTGATTTCAATAAAAGAAGCAAAATTTTGGTTGCATGGAGAGCATTCGAATTCTGGTTAACAAAAATCCTTAATTATAAGACTGTGTACTATTGATTTATCTGAAATAATTTCTTCTAGTTTAGCAGTTTTCCTAAATGGCTATGAACACATTGAAGTCCTACTTAATCCTTGTAAAATAACTCAGGATCGAAAGGTCTAGAATACTATTTCGAGGCTCCATCCATCTCACATTTAAAAATGTCTTAGGGGGTGACGACAAAAGACCCATGGAAAGGAAGCAGGGTAAACAATATATTATATATAAATGATCCCATGCCAAGAATTGAAATCCAAAAGGAAAATAAGAGTAAAAATCTCCTAAGAAAGCAATATGTATCAAAACGAAGTACTGAACCATATGAGTACAAAATTGCCAAAGTTCTTCTCCATCCGTGAGCTAAAAATTAAATACATCTCTCACACAAAAGGACACTATGGATAGAGGAGCCTGAATAAAAATTCAGAAAGAAAGGCATGCAGGAGGACTCAAAAAGGACAAAAAAGTCCAGAAGCACAAAAGTGCAAAATGGCATGGGAATGAGGAACAAAAGAATATTTTTGTTTACCATATGTTCCAATCCTGTGGCGTCCAAGCTAGGAGCTACCTGAAGATAGAGGTAAAAAATGAAACTCATATTCCTGGCCTCAAAACTGTTATCTTAACTTTGAAATATTGGTTTCCATTTTCCTAAATTGGACTATCATCAATGATTAAAAGTACATACCTTTGCCATTTGGGAAATCATACATCTAGAAGATTTCAACATGTTGGTTTTTTTGTCTAAATAGTCTGTTGCTCAAAGAAGAAGTTGTCCAGAGATCTGTGTTCACTAGGTAGTCGCCAATTGTTGCAGCTGCAACAATTTTTTCCCAAATTTTTAAAATTTTGGACCCTCCTTTTGATTTTATCTTACCTGGAATTGTTTGGATTCCTGAACTCTGTTTTTACTTTGCTACAAATTTGGATTTTTGAGGTTGAATTGAGGTCAACTGTTTTCATTCATTTTGGAAGTAGAATGATCTAAAACTGCCAATGGTTTTGACTGTGGAACTTACATTTTTTTATTTTCAAATGTTTTGGTTTTATCGCTGTCGGAGGTTTGTTGAAGATAGATTCAAGGTTTTAGTTCTCTGTGCCGCCGTTGTTTTGGAGATGAAACGAACTAATTTTACCACTACATAACTTTAAAGTCTTTTGAGCACTTAACGTTTTCAATGTTTTTTTCCTGATCGCTGTCAAAAGTCATTTGAACAACAAATCGGGGCATTAGTTCTCTATGCCGTTGATGGCTAGTCCTGTTTTTCACCGATGTGCTTTTATCTCTTTTGTTTTATTTTACTATCGGCGTTTTTTTTTTATCACTATTGGAGCACTAGTCTTCTATGTCACCACCATTTTGGAGGGCAGATGGAAAACGTTCCGACGGATAGCTCTTATCTTCGTCGATGCCATGGTTTTATTGTTTAACTTCCTTTTTGACTTCATCTCTATTAGAGCAATGTTAACTTTGATTAGAGGGCTAGTCTTTTTTGTTGCCGACACGGCGGCTGCGTTAAACTTTAGTTCTTTCGATTGCCGATAGTTTTATTTGTTGCGGAAGCCGTAGTCAGTTTGTCTTTTTCCATTGTGGCTTTCTAGTAAACTATCTCACCGACGATTAGTGGTTCCGATCTCCAATGCCTGTATGATAGTTTTTAGTGTTTTATTTCACCGACGTTTTATTTTTCTGCGGAACCCTTAGTCTGTATGAATTTCACCGTTGCAGCGGCTTAGTGAACTGACCGTCCGACATACAGTTGTTCCATTCACCGATTGAGAGTTTGTCTGCCCGATACTTAGTATTTTTTCTGTCAATGAGGGTTTTTCCCGCCATTTTTGTGTGCTTTTACTCTACTTTTTGGGGCGGCGGAGTTTCTCCTTTGGTTTTGGTTGAGTCTAGTTTTTCTCCAAGATGAAGAGCACAGTTTAGGATTTGGATTGGCGGTTACATTGTTATGATTCATACTTTCATCAGAGGATTTTGAATTAGTCCAGATGCGGCCTGGATTGAGATAATCTGTTTTATCGGGCTTGTGATTTTAGTTTGGACAGTGGTTTTAGCGATTTTCAAGACACAAACTCAAAGGATTTCTTTGTGTTGTCATTTTTTCTTTTCATGCATTAACACTGTGTATAGTTTATCTTACAAAATGCATATAGAGAAGGTAAATGGACTGATACAGTTTTTGGTTATTCATGACAGGATGATTTCTGCTGCAAAGAAGACATATCTAAAAGACAAAGCAGAAGGGAGTTGGCTGAGGAAAGGAAAAGTAAGAAGCAAAGATGTTGCTCAAAAAAGAATAAAGTGAAGGTCTGAGATCAACAGGATCTCAAGAAGACCAACATATTACTGAGCATAATCGATAGCAGCAGAGGCCCAGGCTTGGGAAAAGTTCATCAGTTACCAAGCGGGTCCCTTTTTTTATAAATTGCTCTTAAATCTTAATTTGAAATGTAACGTATTGTATAAATCATGAGCACTCACTAAAAGACAAAATTGTGAGATTAAACGGTCACAGGGGGATCCCAAAGGTCACCAAGGGGGCAGCCAAATTTTTTTGTTGTTTTGTATAAATATAGGAGAGTTAGATGTAATAGAGGACTTTTTCCCAAATAGATTCATGAGATTATGATGTAAGAAGAACTATTTCCTTTTGCAATAAGAATTACAAGTTTTCTATTGGAGAAAGCTTGGTGGAAGATTTCAAATGCTGTGCTATGGATTTGTTGAATGTGAACTATTTCGTTTTCATCTTGTGTCCATTAATTATGAGATCGTTCTAACTCTTTGAACCTATGTTGTTGTTATGAATGCACTCTAGTTTATTCCATGAAATTTCCACTGTGAGTAATGAAGGATTTTCATAAACAATGAGCTATCGTGTTGTTCATATATCTATTAATGTTCATGTGTTTTGAAATAAGTAACAACTATCTGTGATTTTTCTTAATGCATGTGCAGAAATACATTACTCATTGATAAATGATAATATTTCTCCCTAGGGATAGGTTAGATAGTTAGTTTTAGTTTCTTGATGTGTGTGATTTAGATACGAGTGAGTTAAGACGAGAGGTAAGAACCTACGCATCACATTGTGACCGCTCCTCGTATTCTCTATCAATCTGCATTCTTATATAGGCACTTGCATATCATACTTAAATTAAAAAAACTAAAATATACACAGTGGACCGGGCCATAATCGGTAAAACCTTTTATTTTGTTACTTTACCTACGGTAGTCGGACCGTAAACCGGATGGATTCCCCATACCAAACAGTAACGAGCTAGTTGGGAACGTTTATTGGGGAGAATCCCTAACTATTGTTACCTGCGAATTTCCAGGCCTCAACACAATTTGAAGTGAATTATCCTATTTGGGTGATAGGTTCAGTGCTGTGTATCTGAATCAGTGATCAGGATTTTAGATACCTTGTACCCTGTACTATTTCCAAGTAGTTTCAGTTTGTCACTTGCTTTTTAATGATTTTAGTGGATTTCATTCATTGTTTCTTCCCAAGCTAGGTGTTTGCCAAATCTCTTCCTTAGGTGGTTGATTTTGGTTCTTACAAGTCTACTATACTTCATTTTTGCTTGCTTTATGGTTTGATTATTCAAGCATACTCAAGAATTTTTGCATTTAGGTGCATAGTAATTTTTGAAGAGTTTGAAAAGTGAAGAAAAAACATTGGAAAAATTTGCATTTGAATTGCATATCGTAGTTTTATTTTTAGTTTTAGAATAAAATCTCAAAAATTACAAAAAATAAGTCTTAGCTTTCTCTTACTTAGTTGTAATTTCGTTAGTTCATATCTACAAAAAGAAAAAGAATCTTGTTTTAAGTAGTTATAATTTGTTTTGGAATTCATTTTATACACATTTTTACTTTTCTTATCAAGTCTATAAGATCATAGTCATTCATGCCACTTACCCTCTAACTAAGAACAACCCTTAAAATGAATGCTATAATTTAAAATTTATTAGTAAGTTTTGTTTTATAGGGTCATACACCTACTATCTTAGGCTAGACTTGTGGGATAGGAAGTGTAAAATCCCCACAAGTACTTAAATTCATACATAGTTGGCCAATCGATAGGTTAATCCTTCTCTGTGTTGATAGTATCTAGGAAGCTCCTCTCAAATGGGAGTTAAGCACAAGGCCACGTGGAGGCTTGGACTGAGGAGATAACCCTCCGATTCCTTGTCCAAACGTAGACCAAGGTTTTTACGCATTTGGGGATTTTGTCCTAGACAGAGTTTTGGGCTTTGCTACCCTGCACATGCGTATGAATCATGCTTGCGACTGTCCCCCTAGACTATTGATATAGTTAAGGTAGCCTTTAGTCTCTTTGACATCTAGGGTTTATACACAGGTAAACCAGAAGGCTATTTCTGGTTCACCTTGGGCGGGCTTGGAAGGTAACCCTTGTTGAAAGTGTAGGAGGGTGATGGGTGATTCCTCCACTTGTGCCTAAGAACCTCTTCAAGGATGCTAAGAAACTATCTCTTAGCTTTCTTCGGGAAAGCATATCTTATATCCCTTGTGATTGTTGAGACTTTAGGAAATTTTGTAGTGTTTGCTTTGTGGTTTGTTTGTGTTTTAGCTGACCTTAGGGTGTGAAGAGACAAATCTACAATAATGGAGGAATAATCTGTCAGAAGGCCATGAAGGTTGTGAAACCTTCCTCTGCTTATCACATTGGAACCTCCTAATCCCCCTCAAAGGTGAAGATTGGACACAGATGGTTCTTTCAAACTGATAGGAGTTAGTGAAGTTCTGGGTGAACCAGAACTTAGGGAAAACCGTTTTAATTTAAACACAGTTGAGATAGAAGACTTGCAGGCCGACAAGTTTGCAAGGAGCTTTAAATCACCTCCAACTGACTTAAATGATCCTGTGATCATTCAGGTTCATCCTTTCAATCCACCCGTGATTGGTGTCCCTTTGGGAAGATTAATGTCTACTGTAGGAGAAAGTTCTTCTACTTCCACCTTAGCCGCTCTGGCTGAAGGGGTGCCACCTCCCCCGGTAGGTTCCCCTAGATCAAGTATACCTACTACACTGTTAACTCTAGCTAGCTAGGTGGTTCAACCATTGGCTCCCACAAGTTTAGCAGGTACTTTTGGTGGTATGGTCACTAGGATTCCTAGTGTACCTTCAGTTCCTACTTCCTTCACACACACTGCTCAGAGTGTTCCTATAGGATCCTCGACTTTTGTCCAGTGTTTTCCTTGGAATGGGGGGCACATTCCCCCATCCACTCTATACATAGGCCCAACACTCGCATATGTAGGGGTGTAGTTTGGAAACCCTAATCCTTATGGTCAAGGTTTTCAAACTCTGGTTTCAGCTCCTTTCATGAGCTCTCCTTTTTCACTTTTCAGCGGAGGGATACCTACTCCTGTTTTCCAAACCCCGACTTTGACTGGGGCATGGATGATTTTAAGGAACAATACTTATATAAAAGTGTATAATTGTTGGCGAATATTACCAATTCTTAAAAAGGCAAATATAAAATGATTGGCGATAATTTTCAAAAAATATTTTAATTTCCAAGGATTTTATATCGTTTATATAATAATTTGGCAATTTTAGGGTGAAAATATTTTAGCCCATCAAAATTGGGCAAAATGGGGCTTCAAAAAATGTAAAATGGCGAATCTTTTTTGAGAGAAAAACATGGAAAAATATCCCACTGGGCTAAAATTCGCCCCTAAAATCATCCCTGGACTGGGGAAACTAGAACCTCAGACACTGCACCACACATAAACAATCGGCTGGCTTACGGATGGAATCATTTCCAAAGTAGCCCAACCACTTCACAACCGACAGCAGGGGGCAACCCCACCTTCACATATGGGAACATGGGGGCAAGTCCCTCTAATCCCCAAGCTGGTACTTTCAATGCTCCGGTTAGACCCAAGCTCCCTTTCATGGCAACATTGAATTTTCCATATTTGTCGAAACTAATGAATGAATCAGTGAGACATAACTCCTCTTGGCCACCTGTTCCTACCAAGATTCCCTCGGATATACCAAAATTCGAAGGAAAAGTTGGTGATGATCCAGGAGCTCATGTCACAACTTTCCATTTGTGGTGCTCTTCCAACTCACTGAACAATGATTTAGTTCGATTGAGGCTGTTCCAAAGAACTCTAACTAGTACTACAACAAAATGGTATATTGAACTGCCTTCTACTGCGTTTAACAATTTTTGGTACTTGGCTAATGTAATCCTTAGTCACTTCCAACTTCCTGTCCGATATGATTTTGGGACAGACTTGTTGTCTGCCTTTCAACAGGATAAGGCCACTCATATTTCAGATCACATCTAAGAGTGGAGAAGATAGAAGAGCCTTATCAAAGCCACTATTCCTCCTGAGTTCTTATTAGAATGGTTCCTAAAATCTCTATTGCCATATATATCTAAGGATGTATCTACTTCGGGAGTGGCCAATGAGGAAGAGGCTATCCTCAGGGCTTAGTAGCTAGATTTGATATATTCTCAGTCTGGGAATTTATATGAAATCATCCCTGATGCACCAAGGCCAATTCACAATGTAGAGAAACCTAAGCCTGGACCCCATTTCAATGGTGTGGTTGGTTCTGTGAAATCTCCCACTATAGAGTCTTTGGCTAAACAACTCCATGAGTTGTTTGTCAAACATTCTATGGCGGAGGTAGCAAAGGCTGCCCCATCACCCAATAATGCAAATGTTTTTGCACAATCTTCTTAGAAGGGCAATCAGTAACCCGGTGGGAAAAAGAAGAAAGGAAAAAAGGGTGAGGGAAACCAAAATAAGCAAAAACCCACAAACAATGTTGATGGGGGTAAAAAAAGAAAAGAAGAAGGTGAAATTCCCATGTAAGTTGTGCCATGAAGATCACCTGACCCATCTATGTCCCCTTATGGAACAAGCTCAGAAGCTGTTAAAAGGCCAACAACTGGCTGTCATGAAGGATCCTTTTCCCCAAGGACAAAATTCCGCTTTAGCTTCAAATGCAGCAGGGGGCACCCCAAATGCTCCTAATCCTAATGATATCAACATGGTTCAATCCCAGACTTTACTCCAGACTAGGAACAAGAACTATGAAACAGAGGCTTTGGAGAAGGCTAAGTCGATAGGTGAAACTTCCAACCCTCTCACGATTGAGAAACCTGCTGAACCTATGCCCAAGATACCGAAAGGTGTCTTCAAGAAAACCTTGCACAATCCTAATGCTAGGGCTACCGCAAACTAATCTGTAGTCGAAGATTTAGCCCAGAATCCTTGTACGATGTTGACCTTATAGGTGTTACAGAATTGTCCCGCCCAACGAGATGCACTCTTAGTAGCCTTAGGCAGCATGGACTCATCGAGCCTAATGGAAAAGTTTAATTTGTTTGATGTAAAAATTCGCCTACCATATCATGTAGCCTTATCGATAGATGTCATCCATGGCAGAAAAACCATTGGAAGGGCAGTTGTCGATGAGGGTGCTTCTACATGTGTCATGTCCCTATCTTGTTGGAAAGATCTTGGATCTCCATAGCTGGTTCCATCGAACACCCTACTTACTGCTTTCAACAGAAGGTCATTTCATCCACATGGTATCCTACCAGCTTTCAAAATTAAGTTGGTAGGGAAAGCAGTGTCTGTTGAGGTAGAGGTGATTGATGCACCTTTGGATTATAACTTGCTCTTGGGGAGAAGTTGGACTTACGCCATGTCAGCTATGGCATTGGCCGTATTTCGGGTAGTAGTATTTCCGCACGAAGGGAAGTTGGTTATTGTAGACCAACTCAGTTTTACTCGAAAAGGCCGAATGGAAACTAATGATCCCACCGTACCATTGGTTGATTAGGTTAAACCTACTTTAGTGAGCTTAGGGGCTAGAATGTACGTGTCATTGATGGGCACATTTGATATTCCATCTCTGATTAATTATCTAGGTTCTACTAGTGTAGGGAAGTATATAGAAATGGTTGTTGATAGAATAGATCCTCGAGTTCTTCCTTCCCACCATGAACTTGAAGTGCCCTTATCGGTAGCGGAAGTAGCTTATCAGCCTATCGTTCATACCGTTGTTGATCCCATTCTGGTCCCTCTCATAGTCTCAGAGGAGCCGGAAGAAGCCTATCTGCCTCCTTGAGTAGAGAACTCTTTGCATTCTAGAGATTGCTTAGATATGGTTTTGCCTTCGGATGAAGCCATTATGGAAGCCATGTACCGATGAGATAAGATCTGCGAAGATCTTCACCATTGATCGTATTTTCTTCAAGCGTTAAGAAGGATCCAAAACCAGGAGTTGCATATGAGACTGGCAGGTGATGTTGATACACCTATTAATCCCTTACCAAGGGAAGGAATATTTTCTGAGGGGAATATGGAAAAAATTTCCACCACAATTCCTATCAACATATTTGCAAAACCAAACGTTGTGGAAAATGTACACATCGGCGCGAACTTCTCTCCGGAGGAGATTGCGATCTATACAGCCTTGTTTGAGGAATTACATGATGTATTTTCCTGGTCATATGAGGAGATGTCAGGAATATATCCATCAATAGTCGAGCACAAAATCCAAACTTACCCTGATGCTAGACCCATTCGACAAAAGTTGAGACCTGTTAACCCACGTCAAGCAATAGCGGTTAAGGCTGAATTTGAGAAACTAGTGAAAACCGGCTTCATTTACCCCATAGCTTTGACATAATGGGTATCCAACCTTGTTCCTGTTGACAAAAAGAAAGGGACTATATGAGTTTGTACTGACTTTCAGGATCTAAACAAAGCATGTCCCAAGGACAACTACCTAATGCCATTCATAGATCAAATTATTGATGCATGTGCATGAAGTGAAGTCTTTTCATTTATGGATGGTTTCTCCGAGTATAATCAAATCCAAATTAAACTGGAAGACCAACATAAAACAAATTTTATTTTTCCTTGGGGTACCTTCACGTACAAGAAAATTCCCTTTGGATTGAAGAATGCAGGGGCAACCTTTCAACGGGCAATGAATTTTTCCTTTCATGACCTTAAATCCATTGTCGAACCCTACCTTGATGATCTGCCAACAGATTCTCATAAGAGGATCGATCACCCAGATCACTTGCATTTGATTTTTGAACGATGCATATACTACAAAATTGGCTTGAATCCCCACAAGTGTGTTTTCTGTGTCGAGTCAGGGAGACTGCTTGGATTCATTGTTTCCAACAAAATCATTCAGGTGGATGCTTTAAAAGTTGAGGCCATCATAAATCTGCCTCCTCCTCATTCTATTAGGCTGCCTCAAATCCTACAAGGGAAGTCCAACTTCCTTCAATGTTTTATTGTAAATTATGCCAATATTACTAAAGGTTTCATGCGCCTATTGAAATAGGACACTCCATTTGTATGGGATGAAATCGCACAACTTGCATACGAGGCATTAAAAAAATCTTTGCTGTCGGCACCATTATTGCACCCGCCAGATTACTCTCATGATTTTATATTGTATCTGGCTACATCTGAGTCGACCATAGGGGTAGTACTAGTCCAGGAGGACGATAAGCTCCAAGATCATGTTGTCTACTATCTCAGCCGTGCTTTAGCTGGCCCTGAACTTAGGTATTCCCACGTCAAGAAGTTGGCCTTGGCAGCTGTGTATGTTGTTCAGAGGTTACGTCACTACATCTTACTGAGGACCATGATGGTAGTGGTAGATGTTAATCCTTTCCAATATGTTTTGTCCTGAAGGATAGTTGGAGGAAAATTCAATAAATGGATAGTCATTCTTCAAGAGTTTGACTTATATTTCCAATCCGCCAAATCCAAGAAACCCTTTGTTTTTACTGAGCTCATTGCAGAATTTCCAGTAGAGGAAGATGTAGCCATTGAAGAAGACTCATTCCCAGATGAGCATATCTTTTTTATGTCCACCTATGACCCCTGGTATGGAGATATAGTTGTATATCTCCAGACTTTGAAGTACCCTGCAGCCTTCTCGTGGGAAGAACCGTGCAAACTACGCGTACATGTCAAAAAATACCTCAATATTGGAGATACTTTATATCGTAGGGGGGTAGATTCTGTTTTACATCGATGTCATAGCCACGAAGAAGCAGAGACTGTCCTAAATGATGCCCACAGTGGAGCATGTGGGGGTCATTTATCTGGGTTAGCAATGGCCTAGAAGATCTTACCTGCCAATTATTTCTGTCTCACGATCTTTAAAGATTGTGTGGAAGCCGTGAAGCACTGTCATCCTTGTTAAATTTACATTAGAAAGATGCGGTTGCATCATGCTCCATTATTTCTCGTCATCTCAGTGGGCCCCTTCACAAAGTGGAAGATAGATTACGTGACGTGCAACCCATTCTCGACTGGGGGGCACAAACATATTATTGTCGTTGTAGATTATTTCAAGAAGTGGGAAGAGGCAATGCCCACCTATAAAGCTGATGGGGAAACTGTAGCTTTTTTTCGTTTTCAACCAAATTATCACACGATTCGGTATCCCCAAAGAGATTTTCACTGACCATGGAAGTCACTTCCAAAATAATATGATGACTAAATTGACCACTATGCTAGGGTTTAGACAAGAGCATTCATCTTCTTTCTATCCTCAAGCAAACGGTCAAGTCGAGGATTTAAATAAAACCTTGAATACTATTCTCAATCGCACTATTAATGTAGCCCGTTCCAATTGGCACATCATGTTGTATCCTGCACTTTGGGCATACCGGACCAATGTGAAATCTGCTATAGGGTTCTCTCCTTTCCTACTCGTTCACAGAGTGGAAGCAGTCACCCCGATTGAATGCGAAGTCCCGTCCTTAAAGATTGCTATTCATGTGTTACCTGATACGACTGAGCTGGAAGAACGTTTATTACATTTAGAACATCTAGATGAGCAGCATAGAGATGCGTTGACAGTAAACGAGGCTCATAAAAATAGGGTAAAAAACCAATACGATAAATCATTCAAACCTCAAATTTTTTCTTAAGGGGAGCTTATCTTGCTCTGGGATCAGGACAAAGAACCCCTGGGGGCAGGAAAACTTAGGTCTATGTGGTTAGGACCTTATGTTGTGTCAAAAGTGTTGAAGAAATGTGTGTATGAATTGATAGATTTTGAAGGGAATAAGCTTCCCGAGCCTAGAAATGGGCTCTACTTGAAAAAGTACTATGCTTAGGCTTAGTGCTTTTCCTGTATTTTTATTATATGTATTTTATGTACAATAGTTCGTCGGTTTGTGTTTTTATACCATCTGTTGGTTGTTACAGATGTCTTTCGAGTGGTTCATAGGTTTTGCAGATGGCGCTAGTCGCCACACTTGTAACCTGGCTTCAGCCGCATGGGTCATATACTCGCCCTCAGGACAACTAGTTGCCTCTGGAGGCGCTTGCCTAGGTCCTACTACCAATAATGTGGCTGAATACAGGGATGTTATTGAGCTTTTATGGGATGCTTTGTCACGTGGTATCACTCAGCTGGAAGTCTGACTTGACTCTCAACTGGTGGTTTCCCGGCTCAATCGAGCTTATCAGGAGTGGAACCCTATTTTACTACGTAGTTTAAGAAAGTTAGGTTATTGGAAAGAAATTTTGAGTTTATTACATTCAATCATATTCCAAGAAATAAAAATTCATTAACTGATGCATATGCTAATTATATCTTGGATTAGCACTTAACACATTTTGCATAAAAAAAAAATACAATAGACACATTACAAAACACATGTAAATAAAAACGGATATATATATATATATGTGTGTGTGTGTGTGCGTGTGTGAATATCTGTCCATATGGATAGGTTGAGTTTCTGATCCTTAGATCCAGTCATAACTATATAATATACAAAAAATATACAAAAAATGGATCGAAGTCCATAAAATGCTCCTAGGTCTAAGCTTGACCACCCTGGTCACTTGGACCACCCCGATTCCCCTGATCATCCTGATCACCCTGCTCTCGGGCTTCTTCATCTTCCTCAGCTGCAGGAGCCTCAACGACGTTGAAGTACACAAGTACTACTCTAGCTACTCTCCTCATAAGGTGTATCCATACAGGTGGTATACCAACCATTAGCTCCTGCATAGCGACATGGATATGCTCAATGTGTAAAGTAGGTACTCTATGGGTAAGCTTGGCCAGCTTTCCCCCAAGAACCCTAATCAAACCCTGGTATTCTCCCACCACAGGATGCACATACATACATGGATGCCCAGCAGGGCAGACTGGTCCAATATCTGCATTTTAACATTTTAAAGGTTTAGAAACTCTTATAGATATGTATATATATTTATGATTAAAATTCATAAAAAATTTAAAAAAATTGAGAACAAAAATACCTAACGCTCCCCATGCTCCTCTAGGAGGGAGGACAAGGTCGATGTCACCTCAGAAATCTAGTCCAGCATATGGAAACTGTTCTAGTGCTGGTACCTGTCACTCCCACCAAAAGTAGAATTTGTCGTCGTATACACTTTGAGCCAATCCACCACCTCCTTGATGGAGGAAGATTTCTCCCCACCTACTAAGTCTAGGCTGATGGGGAGAACAAAATGGTAGTGGTACTACAGGACTCAAACCAGGCACCCTCTCAAAGAAAAAGGCCACCAATATGCTAGAATAACCAAATTTTTTATGCCAGCCTCTTTTACAGTCAGAGAGATGCTTCCTCATTATTAGGATTACTCCTGAACACCAGTCATATAGGGCTCCCTGTAAACAGTCCACTGCAAGTCTCATTTGGTTCCGAGTTGCAAGGTGAAGTGATGATGACCCTGCAATCCTCACTATAGTACTCGCCAACACTTGTAATGGCAAGTTGTGAATATGAACAATAGGGATGCAACTACCCCTCTTTTTAGTACCATACACATAATATATATCTATGTATTTTTGCACACTTAGAAGGTCACCGCCTCTGCCAGTACCTTCCAAGTTAACCGAAGCTCCCTGTCTTGACAAACTGGAGATAAAGTAGACATCTTCTGAGGTAACCTCTAGAAACTCACCTTGTAGGTCAAACATACCAAGATCACGATCCCAATAGTTTATCAAAAACTCTAGTAGGCAGACATTTGATCGCATAGGTGAGGTACAGAAGAATTTTAATAACCCACTTTGCTGCAAAGCATTTATCGTGGGGGAATATTGTAGACTTCTTGGTCCATGTATTCATGCTCCCTCTCCCTCCACTCAAGCACCGTATTTCAATCTGATAACAAGCCATTTATCAACCATTAAATTCATATACAAATTTTGTTTTTTGGCCCTACATAGCTTTTTCCTACCTCGCGTAGTATTGTAAGTGATTGTCCTTTGGACAAGTCACGTATTGTACGCAACTTTCCTTTGGGAAACCCATGTACAGAACACGTGTATGTGATTGTTGATATACCATACCCGCGTACACAATGTGCCTGCTTTGAGGACATTGGAAAACATCAAATTTTAGCCAAAAATTGAAATTTGCTTGGATCAAATGAAAGAGCATGGAGTGTAGTTTTACTTGGCACTTGCGGTTTCGAGAATTGTCCACCAAGTTGTCCACAACGAGCAAGAAAAGGCAAAGGTAAAACTTGTCTATTTTGGGTAAAAAATCAAATGGTGAGTTTTGATTTCTATTTTGAACTATTTATAGAAATATTAGTTTAAAAGTGGGGTTTTACCTATAGTTCATATTTTTTATATAAAAATCAAACTAATACCATATCTTTTTCTTCAATGTGACAGGTCTAAGGTAGTTTAAATTTTTTTTTTTGCTCATATAGGATAGGATTTCAGTCATTCACATGCATTTTTGCATTCATACCTAATCCATCTTAATCCTAGAATTACCACTTTGACCACGGACTATGGTATTTTAACCATTAGTACCTCGTTTATGCCATTGTTCTTCTATGGATAGGAATTTCCTCACATGAGTATCCTTGAGTAGAACCCACTTATTGTCTTTCGATACTCATGCTGCAGTTGTCATAGGTTCAGGGGAGTCTCCTTAGCTATTTTTCACACCAAATTGAGCTTCATTTTGGTCTCTTTTTACAAGCTATCCTTTTATAAGACTCCCCACCCTTATGGAGTTTCTTTAGGCCCAGGTATAACTCCTCAAAATAGACTTGACTACCGAGTAAACTTTTCCATTCAAGCTTGTTAAGAATATGTGAATGGGCATCCACATTGGTGGTAGGTTATCTCTTTCTTGGACCATGTGGAATAATAAGAGAAAGGATCACTCTCTTTTCTGCAGAATTGAGAAGAGTATTCTCAGGTATAGGTTTATCACTTTTTCAGACCTGAGGGACTAAATTTACAAAAAAAGAACACCCGGTATGAGCTCAGTTTTCTCTTTTTAGTGCTCTGGACCTAAAAATGAAAAATATTTCGAGTGTACTTTATGTCTTTGTCATGCTCGTTGAACACCAAGAATAAAAAATCAAGTTTATTGTTGTAAGCCCCATTTCGCATACTCAAATGGATATTTTTGAGTGATCTTGCTTTCCTTCACACTCGTAAAACTCAAGCCAGATGCTGCTCTCGAAGGAGCGTTGGGTAGGTGGTAATTTAACCTTTTTTGGACCTCCCTAACTAAGTATGAAAAAGGTTCACCTTTTCTTCTACGGAAGTTAAGAGAGTTCTTCTATGGTATGTTTTATACTTTTTCGGCCTTATGAGACTAAATTTGATGAAAAAGGACCTCCCTGGAGTCTTCTTCAGAGTTTTTAGACTCTGTAAACATGAAAACACCAAGTGAGCATGTACTAGTTCAGGTTCATAAAATCCACGAATCAATGACACTATCATGCATTATTCCCTCTTCTCTTCAAGTTTGTTAAAAAATGAAGAGAGACTTGAGTTGAATTTCTTGGACTCTTTAAAATTTAACAGGAAAGATAAGGAAGAAGTTTTATTTTGATTCTCAGTCAGTGGCAACATGTCTTCCTTGAACATAGCACTCTCTGTTTTTTTCGATACTCATGTCTAAGTGTTCACTTTCAGTTCAGCTATCACTTCGGGTTTCTTACTCCTCCTCTTATACATTATACCTGGGGAATCTGATCATGTCTCCTACATTACAGATAAGTCTAGTTGTATTATCTGCAAAGTTAAAAGATGCTTTGGGTCATCTCTGTGTCGTGCCCAATGTTCAAGGATTTATCCCTGCATATGATTTGTATCCTGATTCCATCATTGTCCTATCTGTTATTACTTGTGTATCCCTTCATTTATCCAGTTCCTAGTCAATCTTGTGATCCATTGGAGGATCTATTGCCTTCCTCATCACATTATGGTTTCTCATCAGCACTTCCCGACGACGAAGACCTAGAGTTTTTGACGATAGTACCTTAGGATTCACTTTCATTATTGGTGAATTACTTTGCTTCAGTTGTCGATTATCACCTATTCATTGACAATTTGTTGAATCCTATCCATGTTCGACTTCAACAACATCTATTCACATGGGTTGGATTGTACTGGTTCTTTTGGATTTTTGACGAAGACCCTAGGTTCATATCTATGGCCTAAGTTGCGCAAGATTATGTTGTGATCACTTAAACAACTTCTAGATCTTTGAAGACTCATCATTATTGTATATTGTGGCTTCGATCCACCTTTGTAATATAAGTGATATTGAACCTGTATCATATGATGTACTCAAATATTGTAAAGGAGCTAGTGTTCTAGTATATTGAACATGGCATCCTCAGATATGACTTTGTATATGACGTTATTATGTATTTGTTTCAGGTACTTCCTCTTCTCCATTGGACTTCCGAGTTCTCCAAGATAACGATTATAATGTATTTTGGCCATCGCTTACTCTGACCTCACACATTAGGGGGCATCTGTTATCAACATAAATGGCACTTCTCTGTCCGAGTGACGACATTCCTTATGTTGGTAGACAAAAGGAAATATTAGGATTGAAGTTTTCCAAAACACTATAGATGGGCATGACTTAGGATTCATTTACCCTTAAACCAACTTGCTATGTAAATTTTCTAAGTGTTGAGTTGCGTACATGACTATCTCCATTGCAACTCACATATTGTATGTGACTATCTACATTGCAACCTATGTACATCAGCGTACATGGGTTTCCTTTGAGCAACTCGCGTGTCATACGTGGGTTGCCTATATCAATAGTCACATACACCTTGGTTCGACCGTAAAAGATATAAAACACGATTAATTGAGATTAGTTGGTCCCTAATCATCAACTATCCCAACTGTTTCAACTACCCCAACCTTCGAAATCACTCTATTTCCTAAAGTATAAATAGAGACCCTAAGGAGGGCATTAATCAATAAAGATTGGAGCAAAGTTATGCTGGTGGGATATCTTCAGAAGTCTTGTAGCAGCAAAACTCAGAGTCCTTTGGTTGCAGAGGAGTCCTTGTCTCAGAAGTTGGGTTGTACTCTTATCTTATTCACTGATTGTTAATAAAGAGAATTATTCGTCCAACATTATGTTGAGTATATTTCATGTATTGTGGTTAATGAATATATTTGATTTTGTATTTGATATTTTTTTATCTAACCTCTTATATATACATGCACGAGATATTTCTTGGAGAATTTTCTCTTTACAGGTGAAAGAGGTGCATCCCTGGAAGCTTTGGAGACAACAGGAGAGGGAGAAGATCAAACTTGGATCAACCATCGGTAATTGGGTAATTCAAGACTTTCTTCCTATTCCCTTTCTATTCTCTGGTAAAGCTGATTGTCTACAAGGTTAGTAGTAAGTTGGTAACCCCAGACCCTAGGTTACAAGGGTGCTTAATCCTGAACAACAATTCTCTTGGTTTCTTCCTATATTTTATAAAATTTCTTAGCCTTATAAGGTTCCCAATACATCCACAAACTCAATCCAAGTCGAATTAGGGTGTGTGATCATGAATTGACATGTGTCCGCTCTTTCCTAGCTTCCACCTTCCCCAAGTTGGAGTAGGAGCCCATTGATCTTCCCAAACTCACATGAGAGCTCTCTTGGATGATATATTTTGACCTAACATGTCATATATGTCAGATGTTAGCCTTCATATTTGACTTGTGTCATAACTGTCATAGAATCTCCATCATTGGTGTCATAGATGTCATAAATGTAAGGGGAATCTAGCCAAGTGTCCATGAAACTCCCATTTGGCTCTTCCTCTCCCCATGTAAGTTAAAATTCATCCAAAATTCGACCTATGAAGTATATGAACAAGTATATTAACCTTACAATCCATCCAAAAACATTAGTCTTCCCATAGATTCGAGATTGCAAGAAGAAAATGCCATTTAACATAGGAATTCTAGCTTGAGTGGGTCCCATAGTCTCCATGTGTCTCCATTCTCCATAGCCATTTCATTTTTCACTTGCATTCATTTAATTAACTCCATTAAATAAATATTTATTCCTTCTAATGTCTAAACACCATTTATTAGCTCCCTAATTAACTTCCCAATGTTTCCACCCAACCTTGGGAACTAGTAGAATTGATGGAATTGTCATGCTATGCAATTATTAAAAATGCGGACATTATAGTCCTCCCCACCCAAGATTGATTGTCCTAAAGAAATTTAATATTCGTATGCTGCAATATTATTTCATATTCCCAAGTGTTATTGTTACAGTTGATTTTACCGTACATGGTGGATCACAACTTTATGGCCTTCCCTGTCCCTCTGCAGACTCTTTAGACCCCATGGACCATTTTTTTACCTTTGATGTTTCCATGATCATCCCTAAAAACATGTCTTATTTGATATACGCGACTTTTAAACCTGTTCTCGCGTATATACGCGAATTTGACCCTTAAACCCGCATACATCGGGATATGTGCAAAAGGCCAAATAGTTTTGGAGTTTTCCTTGATGTGGATCTGAGTCACTTGTCTCTTGGCCTTCCATATGCCTTAAGATCGCTCGAATTCGACCTTCCATTACTCCATTGAAGCACTATATAAGGAACCCTTTGGATACATTGAAGAGGAGGAATTGAAGAGCAAGAGAACTATAGTCCATTGTTGCCGGAGCTTATACTTGAGTCTGCATCCCTTTGTCCCTTAGAGCACTTTGTGTTCTTCCCAAGCTTGCCTTTGCTTGTGATCTTGCTATCAAGAGATGGAGGATTGAAGTGGCGGAGGCCCAGGTGGAGGACTCAGTTTCTCCGATTCGTAGACGTGCCGATAGAGGTTGTCACTATTGTAATCTCTGTTTTATATTAATAGAAATATCTTTTCCTATCCAATATGTTAGAATAATCAACCCATAGTTAGCTACCTTAGACATTAATTAATCCATTTTTGTCTTATTTGCCTAGTTTCTATGTTCCATCATATGCAAGTTGTCATCTACACATCCATAGTGGTCAAAATTTCTAATTTTGACTCATGGAGCACTTGGGAAACCTCAAGGAATCAATTTTTCTTTATTCCTGGCCTCCTAGGAGCCCTTCTACTTTTTCTACTTTATTGCCTGCTTTTTCAGTGCTTTAAGGCAATTGGGAAAGTTTGACTAGGTGAGGTTAACTAGTTTTTTGTCCTCCACATCCTCCACTCTTTTCTCCTATGAAAAACATGTATGAGTTGTCCTTCCATCACCTTTTAGCTTGCCTAAGTGATTTTGCCAATTCGTGAGCTCCTTGACTGATTTGGAAACTACTTTATGCACCTATGGGAGATTTGCTTAATTTTAGTAAGCCTGCTTTTGACTAGATTCGAATTGCCTCCTCATGCATTTAAATCCATTATGTAATTATTTATTGCAGCAACCTATCATGTTACAGGGTTGGCTATTGTACACTGAGTTAATACAGTTTAGTGTTCAGCTCCATATTCAGTCTCTTTTGTGAGTGATTTTGCATGTACAATTGATAATTGTTGTGAGTGTAATTGTTCTATCACTGGGTTCAATTTCCACATGGTATCAGAGCCATTTTATATTGATTTCTCTCCTTCAAATTTGTTTTCCAGGTTCGACATCAGTGACTGGGAGCCTTCTACTGACAGCCAGGACAATTTCTGAGCTATGGATCAATCTCAGAAGATCATCTTGACTCCCTTCAATTTCTTTGAATGGAAAGCAGAGATGGAGATACTGTTGAGAGAAAAAGGCCTCTACGGGGTGACTATGGCAACAAAAGCAGAGCCCAATGCAGCTGCAGAGAAGATAAAATGACACAACAGGAGGGATGAGGCCTATGGTCTCTTGTGTCTGAGTATTTCCAGAGACCTCCTTTTCCATCTTGATGGATTGACATCACCGAATGAAGTAAGGGAGAATCTTGTTGATCTTTTTGGAAATAAAAATGAGATGAGGGGACATCAAATAAAAAATGAACTGATCTCCCTGAGTCCAAATAGCTTTGAATCCCTGCAACTCTATTTCTCCAAGTTCAAAGCACTTGTTTTGCAGCTAAAACAATGTGGGATCGAAAAGAAGGATGATCAGCTGGTCTTGGCCATACTCTCGAAGCTTGGCCCTGACTATTCAATGTTTGTTTCAACCTTCTATGCCACAAAGTTGACAGCTTGAACCTGGAAGATGCCTAGCCTTGCATATTTCATGGAATCTCTCAACAAGAACAAGATAAGTTGGTGATGATGGGCACCATCAAACCATCCAAAGACCAAGCTCTGGTTGCTGGAGAATCGAGGGTGGATTCAAAAAGCAAAAATAAAGCTAAAAATCCACCTGAGCAAAAGAGAGACAAGAACAAGTCTCCAGAGGAGCCTCAAGGTTCCAAGAAGAACTACCCAGAAGAAGAAGAATAAAGGAGAGATGAGCAAGTGCGCATAATACAGTAAGGAAAATCATACTAAGAGCTCCTGCATGAAGAAGCAAATAGACATGCTAACCCAACTCCTGGAGAAGAATGGAATCTCCCTTCCAGACAGCTCAAAGAAGAGGGAAGGAGGATCAAGTTCAGAAGACAGAGAGAGAGTTCATGCATTGGTTGCTGGAACATCAAGCTCACCTAGTTTCATCATTGATTCTGGAGCTTCAAGACACATGGTTTCGACCAAGGAGGCATTCTCCTCACTTGACATGTCGAAAGGTCCACCAATAGTACTGGGAGATGACTCTCTCACTAAAAGATTGGGCAAAGGGAGGATTGATCTTGATCATGGTCAGTTCAGCAATGTGTTGTATGTTCCTAGTCTTGTCTCCAACCTCTTATCAGTGTATCAGATGACACACATTGGGTCTCCAAATAAGGTCATATTCTCCCCTGATGAAGTTGAGATCACAGAGATCTCAAGTGGTAAAGTCATTTCAAAAGGAGTTGCAAATCATACTTCGAAGGTATACATGTTCTCACACTTCCTACCCTACTCAAACCCCTCTGCTCTTCTGATTCATGATAATGAGGCAAGAAAGCTTTGGCATGAAAGATTTGGCCACCTAAATTACAAGTATCTTTCTGATATTAGTGAAAAAGAGATGGTCATAGGGTTACCAAAGATAAAATTTTCCAAAGGAGTCTCTCAAGGTTGTATCCTAGGAAAATACCCAGAGCATAAATTTGAGAGAGCTAGTCATGAGAGAACCTCTGCACCCCTCGAGTTGATCCACAGTGATGTTACTGGCCCATTCCCTCATATGTCCATGATTCAGGCCAAATAGGCATTGAATTTCATAGATGAATTTTCTAGGTATTGCTGGGTTTACTTCCTGAAACACAAGTCTGAAGTTTTTGGCCTCTTCAAAGTCTTTAAGGCTTTGGTTGAAAACCAGTCTGGGAGGAAACTCAAGGTCCTCAGATCTGACAATGGTGGTGAGTATGAAAATTCTAAGTTTATTCAATATTGTGTAGATGTAGGTATTCAGATGCAGCATTCTATCCCTTACACACCACAGCAAAATGGTGTTGCTGAGAGGAAGAACAGATCACTGAAGGAGATGGCAACATGCATGATGGAGGCCAAAAATTTGCCACCAAAGTACTGGGCCGAAGCTATAAACTATGCAGCCTATATCTAGAATAGGGTGCCTCATAAACAGTTTGATGGTATGACTCCTTTTGAAGCATGGAGTGGGCACAAGCCAAATGTGACCCATTTTAGGATTTTTGGCTCAAGGGCTTGGGCTAGAATTCCAACAGAAAAGAGAAAGGCTTTGCAGCCCCAAATCCAAGAGTGTCTATTTGTTGGGTACTCTGAAGATTCAAAAGGGTACAAGCTGATAAATTTGAGCACAAACAAAGCCTTCATCGAAAGGTGTGTTCAGTTTCAAGAAGAACCCTAGCAGCAGTGGAAGTTGGAGAAGCCTCTTCACCACGAGATCCTCTGAAAGTAAGTGAAGAGATTGTTGAACATGCTGATTCTGATATGTCTGATAGTGATGAATTTATTGTAGATCCTAACAGACCTACAAGGCCAAAATGGGCAGCCAATACCATTCATGCAGCAGGAGAGCTAGCTGGGAATCCCAATGACCCTAGGAGGACTAGATCCCAATTTGAGAGTGCTCTATGCATGAAGGATCCTATGTTTGCTGAGAAATGATATCTGATGGTGGAATCAGATCCTCAGACATATGAATATGCAGCAGGAGATCCAAGATGGCAAGCATCCATGAAGGAAGAGTTCAGCTCACTCCAGAAGAGCAACACTTGGGAGCTGGTTGATCTTCCCCCAGGGAGGAAGCTAGTTTAGTGTAAGTGGGTGTACAAGACCAAATTTGCTGCTGATGGTTCACCTCTGAAGTAGAAGGCCAGATTTGTAGCCAAGGGATACTCACAGGTTCATGGCATAGATTACAATGAGACCTTTGCACTAGTGGCAAATATGGACTCCATCAGGCTAGCCTTAGCCATTGCAGCTTCAAAGCAATGGGAGGTACATCACATGGATGTAAAGTGTGCCTTCCTAAATGGAGATCTCACTGAAGAGATATACATGCAGCAGCCTCAAGGATTTTCCACTAACCCATCTCTTGTGTACAGGTTGAGAAAGTCATTGTATGGGCTAAAGCAAGCCCCCGGGGTTTGGTATGCCAAGATTGATAGCTTCTTGCTATCACTGAATTTTGTTCGGTGCAAATCAGATCCAAATGTCTATTTGAAGTTAATTAATGGTTCATTAATGATCATTGTGTTATATGTTGATGACCTTCTCATTACAAGATTGCTTCCTTGAAGGGTGCAATGAACCAAGCCTTCTCCATGACAGATTTGGGGCTCTTAAGCCAATTCTTGGGGCTTGAGATTGCTCAAACCAAATCTGGAATAAAGGTGCACCAGTCCAAGTATGCCTTGGATTTGCTGAACAAATTTAGAATGAAGGATTGCAAGCCAAGCAAGACTCCTTTCTTTCAGGAGTGAAGCTTGAAGAAGTTGATTCTTCACCTATGGTAAACAATACACTGTATAGGCAATTGATTGGATGTTTGTTCTATCTTACACATACTAGACCTGATATTTATTATGCAGTAAGTGTGGCTTATAGATACATGGATAAGCCTCATGAGATCCATTGGAAAGTAGCCAAAAGGATCCTTCACTTTGTTCAGGGAACAAGGACACATGGGATCTTCTATAAAGCAAAATCTGATCTTGATTTGATTGGGTTTACTGACAGTGATTGGGCAGGTGATAGCACAGATAGAAAGTCCACATCAAGATATGTGTTCATGCTTGTAGAAGGGACAATCAGCTGGTCAAGCAAGAAACAGAGTGCCATTGCACTCTCATCCACAGAAGCAGAGTACAGAGGAGTTGTAAATGCAACAACTCAATGCTTATGGTTGCAGGGGTTACTTGGAGAGTGTGGCTTCAAATCAGAATACTCAACTACCATCTATTGTGATAACCAGAGTACCATTCAAATCTGCAATGATCCAGTTCAGAAGCAGAGAACCAAACACATTGAGATTTATATGCACTACATCAGAGAGCTTGTGCATGATGGCACCATTCACCTACTCTTCTGTTAATCTTCAGAACAAGTAGCTGATATCTTCACCAAAGCATTTTGTGAGAAGACCTTCAGCAATCTCAAATCACTGCTAGAGATTGCTAATCATGCTGTGAAGAATGAGTGAAGACAAGATTTCCAAATTTTGTTTTACAGTCCATGTTTAAGGGAGGATTTTCCCATTGGGTCTTTGCCTCTTTCCTTGGTTAAATGGACATGCAGTATGTAAAGGGTGACTAAGACTTGTTGCTAGGCCCTATAATTTTCTGATATTTTACTCATAAGTCAGGCTTAAGGGGGGGTGTTAGAATAATCAACCCATAGTTAGCTACCTTAGACATTAATTAATCCATTTTTGTCTTATTTGCCTAGTTTCTATGTTCCATCATATGCAAGTTGTAATCTACACATCCATAGTGGTCAAACTTGATAATTTTGACTCATGGAGCGCTTGGGAAACCTCAAGGAATCAATTCTGCTTTATTCCTGGCCTCCTAGGTGCCCTTCTGGTTTTTCTGCTTTATTGCCTGCTTTTTCAGTGCTTTAAGGCAATTGGGAAAGTTTGACTAGGTGAGGTTAACTAGTTTTTTGTCCTCCACATCCTCCACTCTTTTCTCCTATGAAAACCATGTATGAGTTGTCCTTCCATCACCTTTTAGCTTGCCTAAGTGATTTTTCCAATTCATGAGCTCCTTGACTGATTTGGAAACTACTTTATGCACCTATGGGGGATTTGCTTAATTTTAGTAAGCCTTCTTTTGACTAGATTCGAATTGCCTCCTCATGCATTCGAATCCCTTATGTAATTATTTATTGTAGCAACCTATCATGTTACAGGGTTGGATATTGTACACTGAGTTAATACAGTTTAGTGTTCAGCTCCATATTCAGTCTCTTTTGTGAGTGATTTTGCATGTACAATTGATAATTGTTGTGAGTGTAATTGTTCTGTCATTGGGTTCAATTTACACACAATAATGTGTATTTAAATGAGTATTGAATCCATGGATTCTTTTAAATGTTTATATGTTATTGATTATATATGCTAGAGTAGGTCTAACACAATTATATATAGCATGCTTGCCTTGTTTGCTGAATGTTGAGATAGCAAATTACTTATACAAGCGAGAGTGGAAAAGCTCAACGGGGATCTACATCAACCGTTTGGAATAAGGTATGTATCGAGATCCTTTAGTATTATATGTTTGGTTTCTCTTGCATATAGGAAAGGATTGATTTTTGTGGTTACTCTGTCTATTGTGGTACCCCAAGCCATAGGAAGTTTTCTCCGTAACAGAATTGGCGACCATACTGGGGAGTTCCTAGTCATTTCCTTTGGGGGTTTTTATCGGCATTCAATGTTCTTGAATTGCTCTGATTTCTCTATTTCTGAGTCGGGTCTGGGGGAATGTATGTTTAGTAGTGTCTAACATGAGTAAAGTTTGTCTTAGCTTGTCTGTTTTACCTTCTTTTTATCTCTTTTTCTTCCTATACGCGATTTTTTGCTTCATAGTCGCGTATACATGTGGTTTTTACTGGGATATCCGTGTATATACGTGGGTTTTCTGCACACAGTCGCATATCCCCTGAGTTTTTATTTTTAGGGGAAGATTAAGTGTTGCTGGGTGAGTTTTGATGATTGCCGAGTCTCCTTGGATGCTTCTAGAGTTTGTATACACCTCTGTTTCCGACCAGAGACATCTTTTAGTTAGAATTTTTTAAAATGTTCTTGTCATTGCATTTTCTATTTTTTGTTTTGGGATTAGTGCATTAGGTGTCTTTTACCTTGGTGCTTTACTTGGGTGCTGTCTGATAATGCTTGCAGAGTCTGGGGGTGGTAGAGTCATTCTTTTGCTTCATTATCTCATTTTAATTGAAAAATACAAAAATATTTGCTTTTTGCATCATGATGCATTTTTGCATTTTGCATTTTGCATGGTACTTGCACTAGGTTTTCTTGGAATAGTATTAGTCAGATTTTCATATAGGAATGACTGCATTTTTCATCTGAAGGAGAATTTTGCATTTCACGTAGTAGCATACCCCATTTTTCATTGGACACAATGCATTTGCATTGATTGTTAGGTGTGTATTTTACTTCTTGTTGCGTCATAACACCATTAGTTGCATGGTCATTTACCCTTTTGAGTAATAAGCCAATTAAAATCAATGCATAATAAAATGAATTACACTCTTTTCTTTTATAGGGTGCACCAACAAGATTAGGTTTTAGGGTCTTGGAATAGTTCATTGTGAGTAAATTCTCCAAGACCACTAAACAACAACATGTATGTGTCTATCTAGGTGAGAGTGTGAAATTCCTTGGTATAATTAGTGTTTCTCAGGATCCTCCTCTCATAAGGGAGTTAAGCATGAGGCAGTGTGAGTGGTTATTGATTGGGATGACCACTAGTCATAACTAAGTAGCACCGGAGATATTTCCAGGATTGTATTCGTATCTGGGGGCTCTTTCGGGAGTTTTTGGATTTTCTACCCTGCCCATATGGTCAATCCCGCCTGCAACTGTCTGCCTGAGCATTGATTCTATTGAGTTGACCTTAGTTTCCTTACCTAGGTTATTGGGGGGGTACTTCACAGAGGTTATTCTGCAGGTGTCCCGACTAGGTTGGGGTTGGACAACACAGTCGCTATATGCATTGAAGCTGAAGGCCACAATAATTGGTTATGAAACTCTACTTGTTGTGTGTGGGAGTCTCAAGCAACTCCTAGGTGAGACATACCTGCTTCATTCAGGAGCTCACATATCCTACCCTTGCTTGCTTGTGGTTTGGCTTTACATTATATAGGTGTATACTCTGTGCACGCTAGTTTTCCTAGGGTTTGCATAATTAGATAAAGTATTTTTAATTTTTTTTGATTCATTGTGGATTCGGGGTGGCACTTCGTCATTCTCGTCATTTAGCAATCCTTCCGCCTTCCACATCTCCTCTTCCTTTGGGAAAGAGAAATAGATAGTCCGAGCGGACTACTTCTCACATTGATTCACACACGATGGGAGATCACGAGGATGAAATTCCTGAGATGTCTTCTCCACCTCAAGGGGTTGGGGAGGAAGATACTACTCCTATATATGATCCTTCACCTGATATACCTTCACATTCCGGTTACGATCCCTCATTCACAGGTCACCGGTATTGGTTTTCGGGTGACGAGACTCACCACAAACCCACAAGCACTAGTCGTGTTAGTTATGGCATGTCTAGTATCCCTGCACATGATCTAACACATCATGCCGAGTCAAAAATTGAACCTAGCACTACCCCTAGGGGCATTCGCATTCCTTTCCATGCAGAGAGATCTGGGAGCACTAGTCACATTTCACCTTCCATCCCTATGGTGGAAGCTACCTCACAAGCCCGTCCCAGACCTAATTTTAGTAGTCATATTCGGATACTAGAGCCGAGATGAGTGACCATAGGGAATACCACTTATATCTCTTCACATGTCCCTTCATCCTCTATACCTACTACTTCGAATGCATTTTTGACAACCCTTCCTCCCCCGCATTCACGTGGAACTTCGGGTTGAAATGTTGCTACTAGTTAGGTTCGTACTGCGACTACTCGCACAGTAGTATCTCAGATTCAAGTATATCCTGTTGTATCGGGAGGTCATATTCCTATTTTTGGATCGTCCTACAGTCCATCGCAAGGAGTTCCCCATATCCCTACTTATGAAGCTTCTCATGGGATATCCCATGGGAAATCCTATGGAGCTTCTCATGGACAAGCCTATGGACTGCAATATGGACAGATCTATCAACCTTATGGGTACGTGTATCAACAAACCGCTTACTCTAATTATGGCTTTGTAGCACCGCATAGTCAAGGTACACCACATTATAATGCTTCCATGCCACCCTATATGGGTCAAACGGGAGGAGGATATTATGGCCAAAGCCATGGCATTTACAATAGTTATCCTTATATGAAAAAAAAATATCAGGGAGCGTGGCATAGACCGGCTTAACCTAGGCTCCCTTTCCTCGCAACGTTAAATTTACCTGATTTATCGAGACTAATGAACGATCCTATATCTCATGATCCAGCTTGGCCGGTTGTTCCTACTAAGCTTCCCTCAGACATTCCCAAATTCGAGGGAAAACTTGGAGAATATCCTAGTGAACATGTCACTACCTTTCACCTTTGGTGCTCTTCCAACTCTTTACATGATGACTCAATTCGTTTGAGGCTATTTCAACTCACCCTCACAAGGCCTGCAGTGAAATGGTACATAGAGTTACCAAAGGAGGCATTTGTTTTGTTCGATGATCTTGCTATGACTTTTCTCAGCCACTTCCAGCTACCAGTGCATTATGACGTTGGTACAGAACTCTTGTCGACATTTTGGTAGGATAAAGCCACACATATCTCAGACCATATCCAAGAGTGGCGTAGACGAAAGAGGTTGATTAAAGCTTTCATACCGCTGGAGTTTCTCCTTGAGTGGTTCCTTAAATTGTTACTACCTTATATCGTGAAGGATGTTTCTACATCCAGAGTCCAGAACGAGGAACAATCAATTTTTAGGGCACAGGAACTAGATTTGATTTATGCTCAATCCGGGCTATTATATGAGATCATACCTAATTGATCCCAAGATCAAACCTGGAACACATGCCGATGGCATTGTGGGTTGTACGAGTACCAAACCTACGGATTTGGTTGCAAGACAAGTGAGTCAATTGTCTATTAACTAATATGCATCAGGACAAGATATGGCTTTGTCTCAACCCACCCAAACGACGAATGTACTTTCTGTGAAATTATCGGACCAGAAGGGCAACCAGCAGCCTGAAGGAATAAGAAAAAGGGTAAAAACAATCATAAGGGTGGAAACAAGAATGAAAATGCCAATTTTAATGACAAGAACAACTGTAATGCTTGGGGGGACAAGTAGTCTAAACGTAAGGTTAAGTTTTCTTGCAAGTTGTGTGAGGATGATCACGTCACTCACGTATGCTCTCATATGGAAGATGCCTCGAGATTCATAGCATAGGGCCTAGCTGTGCTGACCAATCCTTTACCCCATAATCAAAATATGAGCTCGAGGACCCATGATCCTCATTCTGTGTTGAGTGGAGATCAATATCCGTCGAAAGCCAATACTGGTCATGGTTGCTTCAATATGGTGTGTGCTACTAAGGTTATGACTCATGCGAAAGACTATGGTTCATCACAACCAGACCTTGGGAAAGAACCTCCTCCTACCGAGAGTCCTTTGCGTATTAAAAATCCTACGGATAAACCTGAGAGTGTACCTTGCATTCCTAAGGGAGTCTTAAAGCGTTCGGGGCACAATCCTAATGCCCGAGCCTCCCAGAACTATTCTGTTGTCGAGGATTTGGGCCACACTCCTTGTGCGATGTCTACGCTTGAATTTCTTCATAGTTATCCGTCACAAAGTAAATCTTTGTTGTCTGCTCTCAGAGTGAATGATGATAACTCTTCTTCCGTGATCAAATTTGAAACCATGGGACTACATCCTCACTTGCCTTACTACATGTATCTCTTGATTCATGTAGAATGGCTTAACATGACCATCAAACGCACTGTGATTGACAAAGGCACTGCTATTTCTCTGATGTATTTGTCATGTTGGAAGGGTTTGGATTCTCCTGAGTTGTCTAAATCCGCTACCATGTTGACTGCCTTTGATGGTAGATCATTTCAACTGCATAGGATTCTTCCTTCTCTTAAGGTCCGTTTGGGAGGGAAGATCGTCGTGATCAAGGTCAAGGTGGTTGATGTGCCCCTTGAATACAATCTTTTATTGGGTCGGAATTAGATGTATAGTATGCAAGACGTAGCCTCTTCTCTATTTTGAGTTGTATGCTTTCCATTTAATGGGAATATTGTTACGATTGATCAAACATCATTCAAAAATCTGAGTGTTAATGCATCATAGGGATCTTCGATCCCGATTATCGATCACTTTCAGCTGGCAACTGGGAGTGTGGGTGTAGGTATGTATCCATCCCTTATGGGGACATTTATTTGTCCTACACCCATCCTTATGATTGGATCTATTTTCGATGGGGATTCATCTTCATTGAATTTGGTGTCTTTTCGCACTTCCCATATGGAAGATCCTTGGATTCTTCCTACACCGAGTCTTTCTAATGGACCTATCGAAACAGACATGTCATTTCCTGCAGCCATGATTACATACAAGGCAAATCTTGATTGTGTTGCAGAGCCTAGTCCTTCCTCTTCGCGGACAGAGGAGGAGGACCCGTATGTACTGCCTGCATGGGCAGTTGAGTCCTCTCATGCTCATGACTGCCTTGATAATGTTTTTTGTTAGATGAAGCTATTATTGAGGCCATGTCTGGAGTTGAGCAACCTTGGGAAGAGTTACATCATAGATCTTATTTTCTTCCCGAGCTTGACCATTTGGAGCATGAGGACTTTATGGAGATTCTTAGTGAGAAGATCGGTAGTCCCGTGGTTCCATTAAGCTCTCCTAGTCAGATGGATAATGGGAACATGGTGAACATATTACCTACAATTCCTATCAATATCTCTCACGATCCTGGCAAGATTGAGAATGTCTATATTGGGGAAGAATGTTCCCATGCTGAGATTCAAGAGGATACCAAGCTGTTCAAAGAATTTTGTGATGTCTTTGCTTGGTCATATGAGGAAATGCTAGGTATCGACCCTCGCATTGTTGAACATGAAATTAAGACTTATCCCAATGCCAAACCTGTTCGACAACGTTTGCATGCGGTGAATCCTAGAAAAGCACCTGTGATTAAGGCTGAGATAGAAAAGCTATTGAAAGTCGGCTTTATCTAGCCCGTTCCCTTGATGGAGTGGGTTTCAAACCCTGTTCTGGTTGATAAGAAACAAGGAGCGATCTGTATATGTACTGATTTTTGTGATTTAAATCGTGCATGTCCTAAGGATAATTTTCCCACACCATTTATTGACCAGATTTTGGATGAGTGTGTGGGAAGCGAGGTATTTTCCTTCATGGACAGCTTTTTCAGATATAATCAGATTCAAATTAAACCCGATGATCAACACAAAACTGTATTTATTTGTCCTTGGGGTACGTTCACATATCAGAAGATGCCTTTCGGTCTTAAAAATGCCAGAGCCACATTTCAGTGGGCTAGGACCTTGATTTTTCACGATCTCAAATCGATTATTGAAGTATTTTTGGATTACTTAGCTGCTCACTCTCGGCTGAGAGTGTGTCATTCCTACCATTTGAGATTAGTATTCGAAATATTCTGTCACTACCAAGTTAGGTGAAATCCTCATAAGTGCATATTTTGTGTGAAGTCAAGTCGCTTGCTAGGATTCATTGTTTCCAAGGAGGGTATAAGAGTCAATCCCTTAAAGGTTGAGGCAATACTTCAATTGTCTCCTTCGAGAAATATTAGACATCTTCAATGTTTGTAAGGCATGGAAAAATTCTTACGAAGATTCATGGTTAACTTTGCCAATTTGACTAAAGGCTTTATGTGTCTTTTAAAGAAGGACACTACCTTTTGCTGGGATGAGCGAGCTCAAGTGTCCTTTGATGCTCTTAAGTGAACCTTATCATTGGCCCCTATGCTTAGTCCACCCGACTATAGCTGTGACCTTTTGATTTATGTGGCCGTGTCCATGGAGATGATTAGTATGGTTTTGGTTTAGGAGGATGAGGAGCTCCATGAGCATGTCATATACTATTTGAGCCGAAACCTTATAGATGAGGAAATCCGTTATTCCCATGTGGAGAAACTTTCCTTATCTACCGTTCATGTGGTTCAGAGATTGAGACACTACATTCTCCTTCGCCAAACCTTGATAGTAGCTCATGTCAATCCATTTCAGTTCATCCTCACTATAAGGATGATCGGGGGAAAGTATAATAAATGGATTGTTATTTTGCAATAATTTGATCTCGAATTTGTTTTGGCAAAATCGAAGAAATCCTTAATTTTTGCAGATCTCATTTCTGATTTCCCAAGTGAGGAGGAGGAAGAATTTTATGAGGATACATTTGTCGATGAGCATATCTTCCTTATTTCAACTTTGGATCCATGGTATGGGTATATTATCGTATATTTACAAACATTGAAGGTCCCTACTCACCTCTCATGGGATGAGCGACAACGATTACGTCACGTATCTAAGAACTACCTTATAGTGGATAACACTTTGTACCGTCGTGGGGTATATTCCATTTTACGTCATTGTTTAACACATGATGAGGCTGAGGTTGTGCTAAATGATTTCCACGGAGGGGCGTGTGGTGGTCATTTATCTGGGCTTTCTACTACCCAAAAAATATTGAGAGCGAGATATTTTTGGCCGTTGATCTTTAAAGATTGTGTTAATGTAGTCAAGAAGTGCCACCCTTGCCAGGTGTTTTCACACAATATGCACTCACATCCTGCCCCGTTACATCTGATTATCACCGTCGGTCCCTTCACCAAGTGGGGGCTTGAATTCATGGATTGCAACCCAGATTCAACTGGGGGGGTATCATCATATTATAGTGGCTGTTGAATACTTCACAAAATGGGTTGAGGATATGCCCACGATTAAATCCGATGGTGAGACAACCGCACATTTTGTATTCAACCAGATTATTACTCGGTTCGGTATTTCAAAAGAGCTTGTCACTAACCATGGTAGGCACTTTCATAATCAAATGATGGAAGAGTTGGCCTCGAAGTTAGGGTATAAGTAGGAGCATTCCTCTTCTTATTACCCTCGGGCGAATGGACAGGTTGAAGCAGTGAACAAATCACTTAAGTCCATTCTCCAACAAACCATCGCACAAAGCAAAACAAATTGGCATATCATGTTATATCTTGCTTTGTGGGAATATAGGACCGGGGTTAAGACTGCCGCCGGTTTTTCTCCATGTTAGCTCGTACATGGAGTGAAGTCTGTCTTACTGGTTGAATGCAAAATCCCTTCATTGAAACTAGCTATAGAGCTTTTACCAGACACTTCCGCATTGGAGGAACATTTGGTCCACTTAGAGCAGGTTGATGAGCAACGTCTATATGCTTTAGTGGCTCTAGAGGTGAATAAACGTTGCGTTAAGGTCCAGTATGATAATTTTGTCCATTCGAGGAGGTTTAGTGAAGGATATTTGGTACTTTTATGGGATCAAGCTAAAGAACCCTTGGGGGCAAGTAAGTTTAACCCCATGTGGCATGGTCCTTATGTGGTCAAACATGTATTAGAGAAGGGCGCCTATGAGCTAGTAGATTACGAAGGGACAGCCTTGGAGAAGCCTAGAAATGGGCTCTATCTTAAAAATTACTATGCATGATCTTCAGCAAGGGCTGATTATTGTATATTATTGTACAATATTTTGCATAGTTAGGTTTTCTTATGGTGATCATGTTTGTTGATTAGCTTTTGTTTCTTATGACAAATGTCGATGGAGTCTTTCATTTACATAGGATTCACTGATGGTGCTAGCCACCACACTCAACACTTAGCCTTTGCTACTTGGGTGATTTATACTCCTACGGGTCAGGTATTGTCTTCAGGAGGCGTATGTTTAGGACCTTCTTCAAACAATGTTGCTGAATATAGTGTCATTATCGAGCTATTACGAGATGCCATTTCATATGGTGTTCTCTCTCTTGAGGTACGTCTTGATTCGCAGTTAGTAGTGTCACAGCTTAATGGCTTGTATCATGTTAGGGATCCGACATTATTATGAAGATTCTTACGTGTGATATTGTTATAACGACAATTTGACAACATAACATACATACATGTTTCAATAATTTATAATCAAGTTGCTGACTCATGTGCTAACTATGTGTTAGATTGGCATTTGTTTCATAGACCATAAGCACATCACAAACATACATTTTTACACACATGTAAATAGATAAAATCGATCATCATAAAAGTTTTTCATTAAACATCCAAAATGTGACGTCATAATACATAAGTGTCATAATACAAAAATGGGGCTTCCGAGCCACCAAAATATAATACACGGTAGTACAAAAATGAATCACTCTTAGGTCTCTAAGCCTGTGGAGGAGGAGGGGGGTTCTAATCATGGTAGCACACCATGACTCTAGATAGTCATCGGAATAACCGAACCCATGCTCATGGTACCCCAACCACCTAACGTTGCATGGCCTCAGGCAAGTCCTTGACTTGCGCCATGGGTACCCAGTGTGTTAGTCATACAAAGTTTGTGTGGATGCCTTGGAGTGTCCGCTCTGCATTCACACCCATGATATTATCTCCTCTTCCCCTCCGTCTATGACGAGGGAAGCTGTCAGGCCACCGTGGTCCAACATATGCATACATATGACAGGTTGTCACTATGTGTCGTCACACCAAAACATGTCTTTTGAGTCTATATATCAAAAAACACAAAAAAATTTAATAATTCAAAAAACTTAAAAAGAGGGTTGGGATTCGTTACCAATGTCACCATATGTTGATCCTGGTGGTATAGGCATGTTGGGATCTCCCTGGAAATCTATCCCTGCATAGGGGTAATCATCGATGGAAACTATCTACCACCGCCACCATGGAAATAAATCAGCTGGGTAGGGGTTGGACACCCTACCTCTGCCTAGTCTGCGCATAGCATCTGCCCAATGTCGTTGGGCTATATCTCCAACCCCATGAGGAGGAACTTCAAATCTAGGGATTAGCCCTGGAACATGCTCAAATAATAACGTACTCAGTATACTGCTGAAAGCAAAGTTTCATACCCTGCCCATCTTGTAGTCACTGAGTTGCTGCTTCATGTTACTCAACAGCGCAGTGCTCCAATCGTATACTGTGGGTCTCATGCACTCCATTTCATAGAACATCAATGGCCACGAGGCATGGTGGAGTGATGCTAGCCCTGCTATCCTGGCGAGTGCCAGTAGTATCACCTTCAGGCCTAGTACCTAGATGGAGTTTGTCGAGATCTGACTCTGAGCCTATTTTGTGTCTGAAAAATAGTATACTACAATATACTCATCAATGGTGAGGCCACCTTTGGACCCATGAGAGCGTAGGTTCACCACCTCCACCCATCGAGACAATCCTGCAATGAAATATATGTCCTCCACCTCTATAGTGAGGGACATCCCATCGATATGGAAAGACTTTGAGTCTGGATCCCAATAGGCTACTAGCATCTGCAGCAGTCCTGGTTTGGCCCTTAGGCTGCCAAGACACCAAAACTTGTATAGCCCACATGCACGAAGAGCTTGTTGAGCCATCAAATCACCCCGTACAACCTCTTCTACATCTCCATGTTCCCTCTCACTCCATTCTAGGACCATCCTACACATTAAAAATAATTTTTGGTCATTATTTCACCTAAAAAATCATGTGCCCAGCCGCATACGCGACTGTTTGCAAAATAGCTGTGTATGTACGCGGGTTTGGGAGGTTTTTCTGTGTATAGCTAGCCCTATACGCGGAAAAAACCCTGATTTCTGCATGGGCCGAGAATAATAATCGAGATTGGTCTAAATGTAAAAAATTGACCATGGAAATTGATAAAATTTACATGAAAATGGAAGAGGAGGACATGAGGAGTTACCTAGAACAAGCGGTGTCGAATTTCGGTGGACGAAGCTCCCGGAATTTACGTTTGAAGTTCTGAGCTCAAATGGGTAAAAGTTTCAAATGATATGTAATTTTTGAATTTTTTACTATTTATAGAAAATTTTTGAAATTTTTGAAATTTTTTACCCCCTTTCTATAGTTTTGAACCGTTTCTGACTATTTTAGACGTTTTGGACTAATCTAATGATGTAGGAGACCGTTTTGAGCGCCATTTTGACCATTATTTTGACCCATTCGTGCCAATTTTAGGTATTATGTCTAGACTGGCATATAGGTTAGATGTCATATTCGTTTGCATTTTGCATGACCTTATGAACGTTTCATGATAACCTTAGGTACGAACCCTTTCTATCTTGTCACAGAACCTTCTTGTTGTTTTAGAAGTGTCATGATGTGAATGGTAGAGATTAACCATACATGGGTGCCCTAGTTAGCTCCTTTATTTCATTTGGTGCCCATGCCGACATTTTTTCCCTTTAGGGTGTGGGAGTCCTTTGTATAGTATCGCCATGTCTTTGCACAAGAGCCTCATACTCCTCTTGATCTTTTTGCTGGCCTTCTTCCCCAAAGACTCCCTTGTATCAAGTTGTAATTGCATTATCATGAGTTTTGCTTGCCTTATTGAGCCTTATGCTAGCTTCCCTGACTTTGATTATCAGCCATATAGCCAGAGCTTATCTCATGTCTATCCATGTAGTGCCGTTTTATATATCTTTTGTAGCTTGATTCCCCATTTTTATTGGGAGGGGACTTTCCCTCGAGTGTCGTTATCCTACACATGTGTTCTTGCATTGAGCATAGGTATGTTCCATTGCTTGGAACTAGTTTGTTTTCCCATTGACACTCATCTCCTCCTAGTCTGTAACTATAAAGCACTTTTATTTTTTTTCAATAAGCCAGACAAGAAAATATGTTATCCTTGGCAGTAGTCGAGTCATGTCACCTTCAAACAGAGCACTGTGTATCACATCCATTGGTTGGTTTATGATTTTGACTTTAGGAGTTGCACTCATTTTTTTGAGTTTATCTCCACCGACTGGTTAAGCTTCCAGTCCCTATGGAGCCTCTGTCGATGCCTCATGTGTCACAGAGATGTCCTAGTTTTGTATATTGAGTCTATGCTGCCTACATTTAGTCACCATTCACCTTTATTCTCTTGTTCGAAAGAAGTTGAAACCTGAGTCGGCCATTCCTCAGTTATCTTGACTTTGCATGTCGACCATTCCCGGTACTGATATTGGTTCATGCACATTATGATCGAGTGCTTCCAAATTATACAACTTTGCTAAGTACCTCGTGTTGGATGATGGGGGATGCCTTAATGCCCTCCTTCCAATGGATTTCATCCCATCGAATTCATATCATTTATTTTGGGATAGGAATCTAGAGTCATTTTTGAGTGCCTTGAGACTTGCGGTCATCAGTGGTAGGTTCTCTCACCATCGACAGTTTTTGGGAATACATCAAGGTCCCTGATTGATGTATTCTTTCAAGTGTTCGACCTCAACACCTTTATTCACACTTGTTAGTTTGCACTCTAGTACCTTGATTCCCATTTTCATTATCGATGGGTGATCTCGCGTCTGTTAACGATATACATCAATGACCGGTAATCAGACGCTGGACTACTATATTCGACCTCAACACCTCTATTCATATACTAGGACATATACTAGTAGTGGATTGTGTAGAAGACCTTCCAGATTTGATCTGATCCCGGGGGCGAGCCCGAAAAGTCATCGAACCCGCTCGAAACAATCGGGACCAATAGGATCATTTTTCTGACGTTAGTGCAAGTGAACATGAGCATAATATAAGTGTGTAACATAGAATCATCCACATGAAAATGAAAAATCATTCAAGCACATTAGGGACACGATTTGATTATGGAGTTCACCAGATCTCTTGGCTACGTCTCCGGGCCTACTCCAAAATAGAGTGGCCGATCCATTGCAAAGATGCACAAATACATAAGATACATCACAATGGATTCACCTGCAGAGTCTTCATCATCTGTTCGTCTCTACCGCCGCACCATAACTACCTCTGATGGGTCACACAAGTGCACAAGCTATAGGACTCAATCGAAGACTGCAGAAATCAAGCAAGCAAATGCATGCCTCCTTTGTCTCGAGAAGTTTCCAAACTTGGACATGAATATATTTTCCCAATGTATCCACTCACACTCTTTCAACTGACTCTACGAGCCACAAACCTCGAGTGGATCAAAGACTTGCATAATGTTGCAAATCGCACTCTTTCAACCGACTCTACGCGCCACAAACCTTGAGCTATGCCACACTATCTTCTGCAAGATAGTCTCAATAGACGACAATATGTTTGCATGATAAGTGCATCAATAAAACCAAATTCACACTCTTACCAACCAATCCCTTCACCTTTTTCCTTTGGGATGAGAGTGTAGATGGTCGCTACTTGCCTTCAAATGCAAATTGAAATGTTTCCTCCTCGAACTGACTCTGCTTCTTTGTCTCCTACGCTGGATCACCTTCGGACATGATGGAGCCATGCTTGCTCTCTGAGATGGAACTACAATGTTGGAGCCTCTCCATGAGCTTCTCCAATGGAGACCCCCAATGGGACCTCTCAGATGCTTGCTTCCTCTATGGGCTACATCTCTCCAAACTTGAGCTCCCTTCAAATGCACATGACAAGTGCTTAAATAGGAGAAGCTACTCTTGGTGGCATGATACATGTGATTCTCCAAATTGGGATTAGTTACAAATTAGTTTGGCTTTTAAGAACATAAACCAAAAATATGGTTCATGCCCACATGCCCATGGGTTTTCACATTTAGTTACTTCCCCATAATGACATTTACAAAATCCAACAATAATCCATTACATAACAAAATCCCTTTTTTAAATAGCATGTTGGTTTTTCAACCATAAACCAACTTGTTACAACTTCTTTACAAATATGGCATGTTTGTTTTTGGTTACAACCATGCATTAACTTCATAACAACTCAAGGAATAAAATAAATGAGTAATATGTGAGTAATTTTTCCACTCACTTCAAATATTAATCATTTTACAATTTCTCATGAGTAAATGCATGAATGTCCTAAAAATCATTTCAAGCACAAATGCATGCATGCTAGTCATCATTCCACTTCATCATGCCATGTCATTATGCCACATCAGCATGCCATGTCATCATACCACATCATCATGCCATTTAGCATGCCATGTCATCATGCCGCATCATCATGCCATGTCAACATGCCACATCATCATGCCACATCATCTTGACACATTATCATGCCATGTCATTAGAATTCATTTTTTGACTACCACGTGGCAGCTTGAGGGAGTGCCACGTGGCACTTCAGCCAAAATTTTCCCTGTTGGGGCCAAACTTCAAAACGCAATATCTTTTGCATCCGGAGTTTGTTTGACACGCCGTTTGCACCGTTGGAATAAGGTTGATGAGCTATTAGACATGGTACTATTTTTGTTGCAATATGATGATTTTGAAAATTGGCCTTTTCAGATCCTCCCGGATCAAGATTGGTGGCGTTTCATATATGCTACCTCCTTGATCGTGCCAGCGTTCATGAGATTTTAGCTCTCGTGAGTTGATTCCAGTATATGTCAAATGTTTCCAACCATTATGGAGATCTTGATCCATTATATATCTTCATCCTTCATGGAGATCATAATCCTTTATATATCTTCATCATGGAGATTTTGATCTATCTATATGTACGTGGTGATGACCACACATGTCATATTTTGTATCATGCCTATTCATGGCCATTGTACTCTTATGTATTCGGGACTGCTATATCTACTTGTAGGTATGTGGAGAGTTTCATCATTGTATTGTACCATTGGATGGATGGTTCTTGCACTTCATTCTTCATCACTCCACTTCTGGGATGGAATTATAATGTATTTCAGCCATCGTATGACCCCTCTAACCTCACACATTAGGGGCCATCTATTACAACTGATTTTAGCACACATGGTGGATCACACCTTTATGGCCTTCCTTGTCCCTCTGCAGACTCTTTAGACCCCATTGACCATTTTTGTACCTTTGATGTTTCCATGGTCATCCCTAAAAACATGTCTTATTTGATATACACAACTTTTAAACCTGTTCTCATGCATATACGCGGATTTGACCCTTAAACCTGTGTACATCAAAATGTGTGCAAAAGGCCAAATATTTTTGGAGTTTTCCTTGATGTGGATCTGAGTCACTTGTCTCTTGGCCTTCCATATGCCTTGAGATTGCTCGGATTCAACCTTCCATTACCCCATTGAAGCACTATATAAGGAACCATTTGGATACATTGAAGAGGAGGAATTAAAGAGCAAGAGAACTATAGTCCATTGTTGCCGAAGCTTATACTTGAGTTTGCATCCCTTTGTCCCTTAGAGCACTTTGTGTTCTTCCCAAGCTTGCCTTTGCTTGTGTTATTGATATCGAGAGATGGAGGATTGAAGTGGTGGAGGCCCAGGTGGAGGACTTAGTTTCTCTAATTCGCAGACATGTCGACAGAGGTTTTCACTATTGTAATCTTTGTTTTATACTAATAGAAATATCTTTTCCTTTCCAATAACGTGTATTTAAATGAGTATTGAATCCATGGATGCTTTTAAATGTTTATATGTTATTGATTATATATTCTAGAGTAGGTCTAACACAATTATATATAGCATGCTTGTCTTGTTTGCTGAAGGTTGAGATAGCAAATTACTTATACAAGCGAGAGTGGAAAAGCTCAAATGGGATCTACATCAACCATCCGGAATAAGGTATGTATCAAGATCCTTTAGTGTTAGATGTTTGGTTTCTCTTGCATATAGGAAAGGATTCATTTCTGTGGTTACTCTGTCTATTGTGGTACCCCAAGCCATAGGAACTTTTCTCCATAACATAAATCCTCATTTGGTACCCCTTCCTTTGCACCAAGTGCTTTGTTATTGTTTTGCTCATTAATTTTCTTTAGCTGCAATTTAGTAGTGGATCTCATGTACTGCAATTTTTTTTTCCCAAAATTAAAGAGATGTGGATTGTGCATATTGATATATCCTGTAACATCACCACTAATACCAAAAGGATTAACCAAATCCATAAAAACCAAATTTCTACAAATAATCTTTACCTCCATATTTTGGAAACCTTTTTTGAACTTTCACCCCTTTTTTGCTTCTATATAATTCTTTGAACTTGGTACTAAGTTACCAAACTTTGAATTTATTAAGATTCCAATAAAATATCAGAGAGGAACCACCATTCTTGTTGCTGCACTACTTTGATTACAATAATATTCTCAAGTGGTGAATAAATCTCCAGTGATGCCCCCAAAATTGAAACCAATGAGACCAAAAATGATCCCAGGGTCCCATATGATCCTGATACATGGATGGTGAGAAATTACTATGATGATATGCCATGAACACCAAGCATGTGAAAATTGAGTCGATCTATCGAAATGTACTCCACATAGGAAACATGAACACTGCTCTGCAAAGGTGAACTCAAACAACTGAAGGTTGGTTTGCTTTCTCAAACCAATAATCGAACTGCTACTCCAAGTGAGATGAAACAAAGCAATTCCAGGATCCCATTGCTGGTATTGCACCCTTCAAAACATCATGAGTAAAAAATTTAGATCATGAAAGTATATAACAAATTCATACAAATGTACATCAAGAAGGTACCTCATTAAAGAACCATGAAAGTGCTTGTACATCCAAGTAAGTATATCACCATGTGGCCCATACACACAAGCATAAAATGACTACTGAAATATGCTCCAATGACATAGGTGAGGATCCAATGTCCCATAATGCTGCTCCAAAATTATATAATGTGCATCAATATAATCAGCCATGTGTTCTTTCATCCAAGAAGTGAATGAAGAACCTCCACCAAAATCTGAACTGAATAAGGAGAAAGGAAAACATGAAGACTTCAAGTTGTTGATGATTTTGTAACTTCGGAATGTATTCACTTGTATATTTCATGTATTGTACCCCGATGTTTATTCCAGGAAGTATCTGTAATGTAATTGAGTCATTTCATGCCCCAATGTTCCCATCGGGAGATTCTATAATGAAAACGAGTCATGTCAAGTCATTGTGGGTAACCCTCCTATTGTTCAAGGGTTAAAGTCCCCGCAGTTGTGGGGCCCTAGGGTTATTAGACTCTCCTAGAGAAGTTGGCCCTAGTGATTTATTTTCAAGTTGGGAATTCGTATAAATAGAGGGTGAGCCTCTCTATTTATCACACACTCACTCACACTCAGTTGTAGCGCATAATTGAGAGAGAAGAAGTTGCTAGGACAAGAGAGAGAGAGAGACTACTACTGTCGAGAGATCATCTTATTGTTTTTGGGGCTTTGCTTTTGGTGCTGATTCTATCTCTAAGGAAGTTGCGGGGTTTTCTCCTTCATGGTTCCCCCGAGGAAAATCTTTGTGTTCATTATCTCATGTGTTTGATTGTTGTGCTTGTTATTCTCTCAGATAAGATCCTAAGTTAATGCTAGCTTAAATGATAAAAATCTAACATGGTATCAGAGCTAACCTGAGAAGAAGACACTGTGTGTCACGTCCCCATGCCTCCGACCGGCGAAGAGGAAGCGACTACAAGCTTCAAACACCCGAGCTAAGAGCCCCATAAACATGTACATGCATAAGATTTACTGAACAGAATGCTCAAACATGTGCATTGAACTCAAATATGCACATATGAGAATTTATCATGCGCAGATGCAATTATCTATTAGACACAGCGAAAAAATCATGCATTCAAACAAGCATTCTTTCAACATGTTCATTTCATTTTCATTAACAGCAAATATAGGATTGCAGAGGTAAAATACACAGGATCACTTATCTTATGAAGAATTCGATCCACAACTAGCTACGTCGCTGCAACGTTCCACCCAACCATAGGCCAGCATGCTCCTTAATCTCTTAGCAGCGCTGCCACCCCCGAGCTGGGCATGATTCTCCAAGGATTAAGGGAACTAGCAGGCTTACACATAGCCAGGGATATACAATAACACAGCCAAGCCAACACAGTTGGGTTTATCAGGCCATTAAGGAGCTGGAGAAGGAAAATTGCTAAGCTGGTGAGCTCATTACAGAGCCAAGAACACCTACACCGGAACTAGCCTAACCTCTAAGACACCCAAACACACCCAACACAAGGAATCAGTCCCTTCTCTGCTACACAGTCCCTCAGGCCCTGCATTCCCTTCCAGTGCTATTCATGGGTGATGGAGAAGAAGGCTAGCCCTCTAGCTCTGTCTGTGTGGTTTCCAGCCACCAGGTTTATCAAGCAAATCTAAGCCAACATCCCTGCTCCTCCCACAGTCCGAAGACCAACCATTGCACTCAGGCACTTAATTTAGCTGTCACAACTTAAACAGGGAAAACGATTTCTGAGTTGTTCTTGGCCCTCTCGTGGCCAAAAGGACTCCCAATAATCGAATTACACAGTCCCAACTAAACCGTAAACATGGGGGGAGAAAAATAGTCCCAATCTTAGCATTAAAATGACGAAAAATACACAACCATACCGGTCTGTAAGGATAACATACAGCTGAGGACGTGAATGGCTCTTTTCAGGAAATCATGGGTGAAAACGCACAGCTCTCAGCTCACTGTATCAGCTGGAAACCAGGAAAATTCCTGTGCGTGAGGAAGCAATCCGACCCAGTGAGGAAAGGAACAGACAATGGAGGTCCTACGTGAGGAAAACAACTCCGTTTTTGCCCGTGGATGAACAAACAACAGGAAGGACGCGAAATTTCAGTGCGTGGGTGTTCAGCAACTCGTGGAGCCAAGAAAAATGTCTGCGTGAGGCCAAAACCACCAAGAGCCTGTGCGTGAGGAGAAAAAAGACAAAATCATGGTAGAGTGGAAATTGCCTGCGTGAGTGAAGTCAACAGGGGTGGAGTGTGCGTGGAGGCATGGACTGACAGTCCTCCCACCCCACTTCCAAAACAATTAACTGCCATAACTTCCCTCAGCTACCAGCAGAAATTATTAACTGAAGGTGGTTGGGATAAAACAAAAGAAGATGACACATGGGTTTTT
>LPNX010099227.1:473539-500381 GCA_001517045.1 Pseudotsuga menziesii
AGGTTAAGGCCTTACACAAGAATAAATTGGTCATGGATAAGTGGATTATTGCTGATTCAATTAAGGATCACTTCATACCACAATTGTCCTCCCTAAGGACACCTAAAGCTATTTTTGATGCCCTGACCAAACTGTTTGAAGGAAAGAACATAAAATGGAAGATGAACTTGAGGAACCAATTGAAGAATGTGAAGATCCAGAATGTGGAGACCATACAGTCATACTTCACAAGGGTCTCCCAGATCGAAGAACAACTTGAACTAGTGGATGAAGAAGTGGAGAATGCAGAGATTGTAATGACCACCTTGAATGGTCTCCCTAGACATGGGACTCTTTCATTCAAGGGACTTGTGCCAAAAATAAGCTAGTCAAGTTCAGTAGACTATGGGAAGGATTCTCTCAAGAAGAAGCTCGGATATCAGCTCGAGAAGAAAAGATGGGAAGTGAAGATCAAGCTCTCATAGTACAATCCAAGAAAACCAAACTAGCCACCACAGAGGTAAGCACTCTCACTAGAAGAGTAACTTTAGAAATCCTAGAGATATGTCTAAGTACATTTTCTATACATGTGATGAAAGAGGACACTTTTCTAGAGATTGTCCTAGAAACAAAAATAGCTCTCATAAGAAGAAGGGAAACAAAAGAAGACATCATGCTCATGCTGCAGAGGATGATGAACCTTCCACAAAGAGAGTCATACAAGACAGTGATGATTCTTCAAGTGATGAAGAATATGTTTTGATTTCCACTCTCATAGGAACTATCACACATGGTAGCAATGATTGGCTTATAGACAGTGGTGCTTCCAAAAATATGACAGGATTCAAGGAATCCTTTGTGAAACTATCTGAACATGAATAACCTCACAAGGTGAAACTTGGAGATGACTACCAGTATCCAATAAAAGGTAGTGGTGAATCCTCATATAAGCTAGACTATGGAAAGTCTATAAAGATGAAATATGTATTGTTTGTACCTGGGATAAAGAAGAACCTCCTCTCCATATCTGCATTGGATGCAAAAGGAATGAGGGTTGAATTTTTAGATGTCCAAGTTCTCATGTGGCCAAAGGGAAAGTCTATTGATGATGCAGTAGATATTGGGGAACAAGAAGGAGGTATATACAAATTGAAGGGCAACCCAGAACAAGCTTTGGTTCATGACTCGGTAGAACCAAATGAGATTTGGCATAGAAGACTTGCACATGTGCATTATAGAGCACTACCACTTTGTTATCAACCCAAATGGCACTTATCCATCCAAGTGTCGACATTCCTTGTGTTGGTACACAAAAGAACATATTAGGATTGAAGTTTACCAAAAAAATATAGATGGGCATGACTTGGGATGCATTTACCCTTAAACCGGCTTGATATGTAATTTTTCTAAGTGTTGAGTTGAGTACGTGACTATCTCCATTGCAACTCGCGTACTGTACGCAACTATCTACATTGCAACCTGCGCAAATCAGCGTACGTGGGTTTCCTTTGAGCAACTCGCGTGTCATACGCGGGTTGCCTATATCAATAGTCGCGTACACTTCAGTTCGACCTTAAAAAATATAAAATGTGATTAATTGAGATTAGTTGGGCCCTAATCATTAACTATCCCAACTATTTCAACCACCCCAACCTTCAAAATCACTCTGTTTCCCAAAGTATAAATAGAGGCCTTGGGGAGGGAATTAATCAATAAAGGATTGGAGAGAAAATTTATGCTGGTGGTATATCTTCAGAAGTCTTGGAGTAGCAGAACTCAGAGTCCTTTGGTTGCATAGGATTTCTTGTCTCAGAAGCTGGGTTTTACTCTTATCTCATTCATTGATTTTTAATAAAGAGAATTCTTCTTCCAACATTGTGTTGAGTCTATTTCATGTATTGTGGTTAATGAATGTATTTGATTATATATTTGATATATTGTTTATCTAACCTCTTATATATACATGCATGTGATATTACTTGGAGAATTTTCTCTTTACAGGTGAAAGAGGTGCATCCCTGGAAGCTTTGGAGAGAAGAGGAGCAGGAGAAGATCAAGCTTGGATCAACCGTTGATAATCGGGTAAGTCAAGACTTTCTTCCTATTCCCTTTCTGTTCTTTGTTAAAGCTGATTATCTACAAGGTTAGTAGTAATTTGGTAACCCCAGACCCTAGGTTAAAACGATGTTTAAACTTGAACAACAGAACTGGCGACTCCGCTGGGGAGTCCAGCCTACTGTGGGTTATTCCTGTAGATACTTGCCTAGTCTTTGCTATGATTCAGTGTATGGTTTTTTTTCTTGGCTTTGATTTGCAGTAGTGTTTTAGAGACCTTTATTATTTTTTTATTTTTTGAAAAAAATTTGTTGTGTACGTGGGTTACTGTGCTACACAGTCGCGTACAACAACTTGTATACACGGGTTTCTATACTGGACAATCGCGTACAGTACGTGGGTTGTTCTATTAGACAGTTGTGTACATATTTTAGTAGCAGATTTTTAGGTAGGGTTGCTTGTCCCTGTCTTATTTGGATTTTTCTCTGCTTTGGAGTCATCTAGTGCTGGCATTTTGCTTTAGGTTTGAGAGTCCTGTACACCATACTTGTGCTTTTCAGTAAACCCTTGAGTTTTTGTTGTTTGAGTCTTCTTTCTTTTATCAATTTGAAGTGGATTATCCTGTTTGGGTGATAGGTTCAGTGCTGTGTATTTGAATCAGTGATCAGGATTGTTGATACCTTGTACTCTGTACTACTTTCAAGTAGTTTTAGTTTGTCACTTGCCTTTTAGTGATTTCAGTGAATTTCATTCATTGTTTCTTCCCAAGCTAGGTGTTTTCCAAGTCTCCTCCTTAGGTGGTTGATTTTGATTCTTACAAGTCTGCTATACTTCATATTGTTTGGTTTATGGTCTGATTATTCAAGCATACTCAAGAATTTTTGCATTTAGGTGCATAGTAATTTTTGAAGAGTTTGAAAAGTAAACAAAAAACATTGGAAACATTTGCATTTTAATTGCATATTGTAGTTTTATTTTTAGTATTTTCGAATAAAATCTCAAAAATTACAAAAAATAAGTCTTAGTCTTCTCTTACTTAGTTGTAATTTCATTAGTTCACATCTACAAAAAGAAAAAGAAGCTTGATTTAAATAGTTATAATTTCTTTGGAATTCATTTTATACACCTTTTTTACTTTTCTTATCGAGTCTATAATATCATAGTCATTCACGCCACTTACCCTCTGACTAAGAATAACCCTTAAAATGAACGCTATAATTTAAAATTCATTAGTAAGTTTTGTTTTATAGGGTCATACACCTACTAGATTAGGATAGACTTGTGGGATAGGGAGTGTAAACTCCCCACAAGTACTTAAATTCTAACGTAGTTGGACAATCAATAGGTAAATCCTTCTCTGTGTTGATAGCATCTGGGAAGCTCCTCTCAAATGGGAGTTAAGCACGAGGCCGCGTTGAGTCTTGGACTGAGGATATAACCCTCTGATTCCTTGTCAAAACATAGACCAAGGTTTTTGCACATCTGGGGATTCTGTCCTAGACAAAGTTTCAGGCTTTGCTACCCTACCCATGCGTACAAATCAGGCTTGCGACTGTCCCCCCAGACTATTGATATAGTTAAGGTAGCCTTTAGTCTCTTTGAAATCTAGGGTTTATACATAGGTAAATCGGAAGGCTATTTCTGGTTCACCTTGGACGGGCTTGGAAGGTAACCCTTGTTGAAAGTGTAGGAGGGCGGTGGGTGATTCCTCCGCTTGTGCCTAAGAACTTCTTCGAGGACTCCAAGAAAATGTCTCTCAGCTTTCTTCAGGAAAGCATATCTTATATACCTTGTGATTGTTGAGACTTTAGGAAATTTTGTAGTGATTGCTCTGTGGTTTTTCTGTGTTTTAGCCGACCTTAGGGTGTGAAGAGTCAAATTTACAATCGTGGAGGACCAATCTGTCAGAAGGTCATGAAGGTTGCAAAACCTTCCTCCGCTTATTACATTGGAACCTCCACCTCCCTCTCAAAGGTGGATATTAGACACAGATGGTTCTTTTGAACTGATAGGAGTTAGTGAAGTTCCGGGTGAGCCATAACTTAGGGAAAACCGTTTTAATTTAAATACAGTTGAGATAGAATACTTGCAAGATGATGAGTTTGCAAGGAAATTTAATTCACCTCTAACTAACTTAAACGATCCTGTGATCATTCAGGTTCGTCCTTTCAATTCACCCATGATTGGTGTCCCTCTAGGCAGACTAATGTCTACTGCAGGAGAAAGTTCTTCTAATTCCACCTCAGCCACTCCGGATGAAGGGGTGCCACCTCCCTCGGTAGGTTCCCCTAGAACAAGTATGCCTACTACACCGTTAACTTGAGCTAGCTGGGTGGTTCAACCACCGGCTCCCACAAGTTTAGCAGGTACTTCTGGTGGTATGGTCACTGGGATTCCTAGTGTGCCTTCAATTCCTACTTCCTTCGCACACACTGCTCAGAGTGGTCCTATAGGATCCTCGGCATTTGTCTAGGGTTTTCCTTGGAATGGGGGGCACATTCCCCCATCCACTCCATATGTAGGTCCAACACCCACATATGTAGGGGTGTAGTTCAAAAACTGTAATCCTTATGGTCAAGGTTTTCAAACTCTAGTTTCAGCTCCTTTCACGAGCTCTCCATTTTCGCTTTTCAGCGGAGGGATACCTACTCCTGTGTTCCAAACCCCAGCTTCAACTTGGGTAGTTAGAACCTCATACACTGCACCACACATAAACAACCCACTGGCTTATGGATGGAATCCTTTCCAAAGCATCCCTTCGCAACCGGTAGCAGGGGGCAACCCCACCTTCACATATGGGAACATGGGGGAAAGTCCCTCTAATCCCCAAGTTGGTATGTTTAATGCTCCAGTTAGACCCAAGCTCCCTTTCCTGGCAACGTTAAATTTTCCAGATTTTTCGAAACTAATGAATGACCCTGTGGGACATAACTCCTCCTGGCCACCTGTTCCTACCAAGTTGCGCTTGGATATCCCAAAATTCAAAGGCAAAGTTGGTGATGATCCGGGAGATCATGTCACCACTTTCCATTTGTGGTGCTCTTCCAACTCACCGAACAATGATTCAGTTTGGTTGAGGCTGTTCCAAAGAAATCTAACCACTACTGTAGCAAAATGGTATATTGAACTACCTTCTGCTGCGTTTAATAGTTTTTGGGACCTGGCTATTGTATTTCTTAGTCACTTCCAACTTTCAGTTCGATATGATTTCGAGATAGACTTGTTGTCTACCTTTCGGCAAGACAAGGCCACTCATATTTTGGATCACATCCAAGAGTGGAGAGGACGGAAGATCCTTATCAAATCCACTATTCCTCTTGAGTTCTTATTAGAATGGTTCCTTAAATCCCTATTTCCATATATATCTAAGGATGCATCTACTTCGGGAGTGACCAATGAGGAAGAGGCTATTCTCTCAGATTTGATATACTCTCAGTTTGGGATTTTATATGAAATCATCCCTAATGCACCAAGGACAACGCACAATGTAGAGAAACCTAAGGCTAGACCCCATGCCAATGGTGTGGTTGGATCTGTGAAATCTCCCACTGTAGAGTCTTTGGCTAAACAAATCCATGAGTTGTCTGTTAAACATTATATGGTGGAGGCAGCAAAGGCTACCCCCTCACTCCAGAAGGGCAATCAACAGCTCGGTGGGAAAAATTAGAAAGGAAAAAAGGGTGAGGGAAACCAAAACAAGCAAAAATCCACAAACAATGTTGATGGGGGAAAAAAGAAAAGTAGAAGGTGAAATTCCCATGTAAGTTGTGCCATGAAGATCACCTGACCTATCTATGTCCGCTTATGGAACAAGCTCAGAAGCTGTTAAAAGGCCAACAACCAGCTGTTCTGAAGGATCCTTTTCCCCAAGGACAGAATTCTGCTTCAGCTTCAAATGCAGCAGGGGCACCCCAAATGCTCCTGACCCTAATTATATCAACATGGTTCGATCCCAAAATTTACTCTAGACTAGGAACAAGAGCTATGAAATAGAGGCTTCAAAGAAGGGTTAGTCGATAGGTGAAACTTCCAACCCTCTCACGATTGAGAAACCTATTGAACCTATGCCCAAGATACCGAAAGGTGTCTTCAAGAAAACCTTGTACAATCCCAATTCTAGGGTTGCAGCAAACTACTCCGTAGTTGAATATTTATCCCAAACTCCTTATGCGATGTCGGCTTTAGAGGTGTTACAGAGTTGTCCCACCCAATGAGATGCACTCTTAGCAGCCTTAGGCAGTATGGACTCATCGAGCCTCATGGCAAAGTTTAATTTGTCTGATGTCAAAATTCTCCTGCCATATCATGTAGCCTTATCATGTGTCATGTCCCTGTCTTGTTGGAAAGCTCTTGGATCTCCAGAGTTGGTTCCATTGAACACCCTACTTACTACTTTCGACGAAAGGCCATTTCATCCACATGGTATCCTACTAACTTTCGAAATTAAGTTGGCAGGGAAAACAGTGTCTGTTGAGGTAGAGGTGATTGATGCACCTTTGTATTATAACTTGTTCTTGGGGAGAAGTTGGACTTACGCCATGTCAGCTATCACATCTACCATATTTTGGGTAGTATTGTTTCCACATGAAGGGAAGTTGGTTACTGTAGACCAACTCAGTTTTACTCGAAAAGGCTGCATGGAAAATAATGAGTCCACCGTACCATTGGTTGATTAGGTTAAACCTGCTTTAGAGAGCTTAGGGGCTGGAATGTATGCATCATTGATGGGCAAATTTGATATTCTAGCTCCGATTAATTATCTAGGTTCTACTAGTGTAGGGAAGTCTATAGCAATGGTTGTTGATAGATCAACTACCACACACCATTCATAGATCAAATTATTTATGCCTATGCGGGAAGTGAAGTCTTTTCTTTTATGGATGGTTTCTCCGGGTACAATCAAATTCAAATTAAATCAGAAGACTGACATAAAACAACTTTTATTTGTCCTTGGGGTACCTTTGTGTACAAGAAAATTCCCTTTGGATCAAAAAATGCAGGGGCAACCTTTCAACGGGCAATGAATTTTTCCTTTCACGACATTAAAGCCTTTGTCGAACCCTACCTTGATGATCTTCTAGCACATTCTTATAATAGGATTGATCACCCAGATCACTTGCGTTTGATTTTTGAACGATGCAGATACTACAAAATTCACTTGAATCCCCACAAGTGCATTTTCTGTGTCGATTCAGGGAGACTGCTCAGATTCATTGTTTCCAACAAAGGCATTCAGGTGGATCCTTTGAAAGTTGTGGCCATCGTAAATCTACCTCCTCCTCGTTCTATCAGGTAGCTTCAAAGCCTGCAAGGGAAGTCCAACTTCCTTCGATATTTTATTGCAAATTATACCAATATTACTAAAGGTTTCATGCACCTGTTGAAACAGGACACCCCATTTGTATGGGATGAAATCGCACAACTTACATTCAAGGCATTTAAGAAATCTTTGTTGTCGGTACCATTATTGCACCCGCTATATTACTCTCGTTATTTTATATTGTATCTAGTCGCATCTGAGTCAACCATAGGGGTAGTACTAGTCCAGGAGGACGATAAGCTCCAAGAGCATGCCATCTACTATCTTAGTCATGCTTTATTCGGCCATGAAATTACGTATTCCCACGTCGATAAGTTGGCCTTGGCAGCTGTGTATGCTGTTCAGAGGTTGCGTCACTACATCTTACTAAGGACCACGATGGTAGTGGCGGATGTTAATCCTTTCCAATATGTTTTTTCCCGATGGATATTTGGAGGCAAATTCAATAAATGGATAGTCATTCTTTAGGAGTTTGACTTAGATTTCCAATCCGCCAAATCCAAGAAATCCTTAGTTTTTGTTGAGCTCATTGCAGAATTTCCGGTAGAGGAAGATGTAGCCATTGAAGAAAACTCATTCCTAGATGAGCATATATTTTTGATTTCCACCTCTGACCCCTGGTATGGAGATATACTTGTCCATCTCCAGAATTTGAAGTACCCTGCAACATTCTCACGGGAAGAACAGCGCAAACTACACGTACATGCTAAAAAATACCTCATTATTGGAGATACTTCATATCGTAGGGGGGTATATTCTATCTTGCATCGATGTTTTACCCATGAAGAAGCAGAGACTGTCCTAAATGATGCCCATATTGGAGTGTGTGGGGGTCATTTATCTGGGTTAACAATGGCCCATAAAATCTTACGTGTCGGTTATTTATGTCCCACAATCTTTAAAGATTGTGTGGAAGTTGTGAAGCACTGTCATCCTTGTCATCTTTACACCAGAAAGATGTGGTCGCATCCTGCTCCATTATTTCCTGTCATCTCAGTGGGCCCCTTCATGAAGTGGGGGATAGATTATGTGACGTGCAACCCAGTCTCAGCTGGGGGGCACAAACATATCATTGTCGCTGTAGATTATTTCATGAAGTGGGCAGAGGCAATTCCCACCTATAAAGCTGACAGGGAAACTACAGCTTTTTTCATTTTCAACCAAATTATCACAGGATTTGGTATCCCTAAAGAGATTGTCACTGACAATGGTAGTCACTTCCAAAATAGTATGATGACTAAATTGACCACTATGCTAGTGTTTAGACAAGACCATTCATATTCTTTCTATCCTCAAGCAAACAGTCAAGTCGAGGCTATAAATAAAACCTTAAAGAATATTCTCAAGTGCACTATCAATGCAACCCATTCCAATTGGCACATAATTCTGTATCCTTCACTTTGGGAATATCAAATCAATGTGAAAACTGCTATAGGGTTCTCTCCTTTCCAACTCATTCACGGAGTGGAAGCAGTCACCCCGGTTGAATGCGAAATCATGCCCTTAAAGATTGTTATTCATGTGTTACCTAATGACTGAGATGGAAGAACATTTATTAAATTTAGAACATATATATGAGTAGTGTAGAGATGGGCTGAAAACAAATGAGGCTCATAAAAATAGGGTAAAAAACCAATACAATAAATCGGTCAAACCTCGAATTTTTTCTGAAGGGGAGTTTGTCTTGCTCTGGGATCAAGACAAAGAACCCCTGGGGGCAAGAAAATTCAAGTCTATGTGGTTAGGACTTTATGTTGTGTCAAAAGTGTTGAAGAAAGGTGCATATGAATTGATAGATTTCGAAGGGAATAAGCTGCCCGAGCCTAGAATGGGCTCTACTTGAAAAAGTACTATGCTTAGGCTTAGTGTTTTTTCCTGTATTTTTATTGTATGTATTTTATGTACAATAGTTCATTGGTTTGTGTTTTTATACCATCTGTTGGTTGTTACAGATGTATTCTGAGTGGTTCGTAGGTTTAACAGATGGTGCTAGTCACCACACTTGTAACTTGGATTCAGCTGCATGGGTCATTTACTCGCCCTCAGGACAGCTAGTTGCCTCTGGAGGTGCTTGCCTAGGTCTTGCTACCAATAATGTGGCCAAATACAGGGCTGTCATTGAGATTTTATGGGATGGTTTGTCACATGGTATCACTCAGCTGGAAGTCCGACTTAACTCTCAACTGGTGGTTTCCTAGCTCAATTAAGATTAACAAGTGTGGAATCCTATTTTACTACGTCAGTTTATGCAAGTTAGGTTATTGGAAATAAATTTTGAGTTTATTAGATTCAATCATATTCCAAGAAATCAAAATTCATTAACTGATGTGTATGCTAATTATATCTTGGATTGGCACTTAACACATTTTGCATAAAAATATACAACAGACATATTACAAAACACATGTAAATAAAACCGGCAATATATATGTGTGTGTGTGTGTGTGTGTGAATATCTATCCATATATATAGGTCAAGTTTCTGATCCTCAGATCCAGTCATAATTGTATAATATACAAAAAATATACAAAAGATGGATCAAAGTCCATAAAATCCTCCTAGGTCTAAGCTTGACCACCCTGGTCATCATTTCCACCCTGGTCACCTGGACCACCCTGGTCTCCCTGATCATCTTGATCACCCTGCTCTCGGGTTTCTTCAACTTCCTTAGCTGCAGCATCCTCAACGGTGTTGATGTACACAAGTACTGCTTTAGCTACCCACCTCATAAGGCGTATCCAGACAGGTGGTATACCAACCACTAGCTCCTACATAATGGTAGGGATATGCTCAATACGTAATGTAGGTACTCTTTGGCTAAGCCTGGTCAGTTTTCCCTCAAGAACCCTAATCAAACCATGGTCTTCTCCCACCACAAGATGCACATACATACGTGGATGCCCAGTAGGGTGGACTGGTCCAATATATGCATTTTGGCATTTTAAAGGTTTAGAAACTCTCTTACATATGTATATATCTTTATGACTAAAATTCATAAAAATTTAAAAACTTGAAAACAAAAATACCTGACGCTTCCCATGCTCCTCCAGGAGGGAGGACAAGGTCGATGTCACCTCAGAAGTCTAGTCCAGGATATGGAAACTGTTCCAATGCTGGTACCTGTTGCTCCCACCAAAAGTAGAAGTCATCATCGTATACGCTCTGAACCGATCAACCACCTCCTTGGCAGAGAAAGATTTCTCCCCACCTACTCAGTCTAGGCTGATGGGGAGAATGAACTGGTAGTGGTATTGCATGACTCAAACCAGGCACCCTCTCAAAGAAAAAGGCCACCAATATGCTAGAATAACCAAATTTTTTCCACCGGCCTCTTTTACAGTCAGAGAGCTACTTGCTCATTATCGGGATCACTCCCGAACAATAGTCATATAGGGCTCCCTGTAGATAGTCCACTGCAAGTCTCATTTGGTTTCAAGTTGCAAGGTGAAGTGATGATGACCCTACAACCCTCACTATAGTACTCACCAATACCTGTAATGGAAACCTATGAATATGAACAATAGAGATGAAGCTACCCCTCTTTTGAGTACCAGGTGCACAGTATATATCTATGTAGTTTTGTACACTTAGAAGGTCACCGCCTCTGCCGGTACCTTCCAAGTTAACCAGACTCCTCATCATGACAAACCAGAGATAAAATAGACATATTCCAAGGTAATATCTAGAAACTCACCTTGTAGGTCAAACATACCAAGATCATGATCCCAATAGTTTATCAAAAACTCTAGTAGGCGGACATTTGATCGCATAGGTGAGGTACATAAGAATTTTAATAACCCACTTTGCTGCAAAGCATTTACTGTGGGGGCATCTTGTAGATATTCTTGGTCCATGTCTTCATGCTCCCTCTCCCTCCACTCAAGCACCATATTTCAATCTGATAAAAAGCCATTCATCAAACATTAAATTCATATAAAAATTTGTTTTTTTGGCCCTACATAGCTTTTTCCTACCTCGCGCAGTGTATGCGACTGTACTTTGGACAAGTCACGTATTGTACGCGACTGTACTTTGGACAAGTCACGTATTGTACGCGACTTGCCTTCGGGAAACCCACGTACAGAACGTGTGTACGTGACTATTGATATACCAAACCCGCGTACACAACGTGCCCACTTTGAGGGCGGTGGAAAACATCAAAATTTAGCTAGAAAATTTAAATTTGCTTGGATCAAATGAAAGAGCATGGAGTGTAGTTTTACCTTGCACTTGTGGTTTCGAGAATTGTCCACCGAGTTGTCCGCAACGAAAAATCAAATGTAGAGGTAAAACTTGTCTATTTTGGGTAAAAAGTCAAATGGTGAGTTTTGATTTCTATTTTGAACTATTTATAGAAATATTATTTTAAAAGTGGGTTTTTACCTATAGTTCATATTTTTTATATAAAAATCAAACTAATACCATATCTTTTTCTTCAATGTGACAGGTATAAGGTCGTTTAAAGTTGTTTTTTCTCTCATATAGGATAGGATTTCGGTCATTCACATGCATTTTTGCATTCATACCTAATCCACGTTAATCCTAGAATTACCACTTTAACCACGGACTATGGTATTTTAACCATTAGTACCTCATTCATGCCATTGTTCTTTCGTGGATAGGACTTTCATCAAATGAGTATCCTCGATTAGAACCCACTTATTGTATTTTGATACTCATGCTGCATTTTTCATAGGTTTAAGGGAGTCTCCTTAGCTATTTTTCATGCCAAATTGAGCCTCATTTTGGTCTCTTTTTACAAGATATCGTTTTATAAGACTCCCCACCCTTATGGAGTTTCTTTAGGCCCATGTCTAACTTCTCAAAATAGAATTGACTGTCGAGTAAACTTGTCCATTCAAGCTCATTAAGAATATGTGAATGGGCATCCACATTGGTGGTAGGTTATCTCTTTCTTAGACCATGTGGAATAATACGAGAAAGGATCACTCTCTTTTTTGTGGAATTGAGAAGAGTATTCTCAAGTATAGGTTTATCACTTTTCCGAACCCGAGGGACTAAATTTACGGAAAAGGAACACCCGGTATGAGCTCAGTTTTATCTTTTTCATGCTCTGGACCTAAACATGAAAAATATTCTGAGTGTACTTTATGTCTTTGTCATGCTCGTTAAACACTAAGAACAAAACATCGAGTTTATTGTTGTAAGCCCCATTCCTCGTACTCAAATGGATCTTTCTGAGTGACCTTGCTTTCCTTCACACTCGTAAAACTCAAGCTATATGCTGCTCTCGAAGGAGCGTTGGGTAGGTGGTAATTTAACCTTTTTCGGACCTCCCTGACTAAGTACGAAAAAGGTTCACCTTTTCTTCTACGGAAGTTAAGAGAGTTATTTTGTGGTATGTTTTATACTTTTTCGGCCTCAAGAGACTAACATGGAAAAAAAAGGACCCCCCCTGGAGTCTTCTTCAAAGTTTTCAGACTCTCTAAACATGAAAACACCAAGTGAGCATACGTGGGTTTCCTTTGAGCAACTTGTGTGTCATACGCGGGTTTCCTAAATCAATATTCGCGTACACCTCAGTTCAACCTTAAAAAATATAAAACACAATTAATTGAGATTGTTGGGCCCTAATCATTAACTATCCCAACTATTTCAACCACCCCAACCTTCGAAATAAGTCTATTTCCCAAAGTATAAATAGAGGCCTTGGGGAGGGAATTAATCAATAAAACATTGGAGAGAAAAGTTATGCTGGTGGTATATCTTCATAAGTCTTGGAGCAGTAGAACGTAGAGTCCTTTGGTTGCAGAGGAGTCCTTGTCTCAAAAGCTGGGTTGTACTCTTATCTCATTCACTGATTGTTAATCAAGAGAATTCTTCTTCCAACATTGTGTTGAGTCTATTTCATGTATTGTGGTTAATGAATGTATTTGATTATATATTTGATATATTGTTTATCTAACCTCTTATATATACATGCATGAGATATTACTTGGAGAATTTTCTCTTTACAGGTGAAAGAGGTGTATCTCTAGAAGCTTTGGAGAGAAGAGGAGCGGGAGAAGATCAAGATTGGATCAATCGTCGGTAATCGGGTAAGTCAATACTTTCTTCCTATTTCATTTCTGTTCTATGTTAAAGCTGATTATCTACAAGGTTAGTAGTAAGTTGGTAACCCCAGACCCTAGGTTATAAGGGTGTTTAATCCTGAACAACACACTTGCAAGAAAAGCTGTTGAAGGTCTCCCAGAAATGCAGAAAAAACATGAAGGTGTATGCAAAGGATGTGTGAAAGGGAAAAACAAAAAGAAGACATTTCCAAGTAGTGAGAGCAAGGCAAAAGGAATCTTGGAAATCATCCACTCCGATGTATGTGGTCCAATGTCATCTAGTTCATTAAGCAGGTATGTATACTATGTTTCGTTTATTGATGATTTTTCTAGGAAGACATGGATATACTTTATGAAAAACAAAGATGAAGTATTCAACAAGTTCAAGGAATTCAAAGCCTTGATTGAGAACCACACAGAAAAGAATATCAAGACCTTTCGATCATATAATGGCGAAGAATTCACATCAAATGAATTCAAAGAGCTATGCAAAGACTCTGAGATTAAGAAGGAGTTATCCACTCCATATAATCCACAATAGAATGGGATTTCAGAAATAAAAAATAGAACGATCATGGAAGCAGCAAGGGCCATTCTTCATGATCAAGATCTTCCCATGCATCTATGGGCAGAAGTTTCCAGAACAACGGTATATGTACAGAACCGTACTTCACATAGAGTACTCAAGAACAAGACACCTGAAGAAGTCTTCTTCGGAAAAAACCAGAAGTCAGCCATCTCAAAATATTCGACTGTCCTCTATACATACACATTCCGAAAGAAAAGAGGACGAAGCTAGATCCTTCAGGAAAGAAGGGTATATTTGTGGGATACTCTGAAAGCTTGAAGGCTTACAGAATATACTTTCCAGGATTCAAGAAGATAGACATCAGTAGAGATGTAACATTTGATGAAGATTCAGCCTACATCAAATCTAGGAAGAGACTGGCTGAAGAACCTAAAGAAATAGAAGCACCCAGAATTCATGATACAACCATGAACGAAGAAATTCAAGAAGAGGATCAAGAATTAGAAGAGCCTCAAGAACCTGTGGATCCACCTTAGGAGAAGAATCCTCACAAGAGGAAACCTTCTTGGTTACATGAAATTATCCAAGGTGTAGAAAGATATGGAGCTTTAGAAGAAACACACAGAGGAAGAAAGAGAACTAGGTCCTGCTCCACTTACGTAGCCCTGCTATGTGACATTATTGATAAAGAACCTTCCAACTATGAAGAAGCAGCATAAAGAAAAGAATGGAAGTATGCTATGATCGAAGAGTATCAATCGATCATGAAGAATGATGTTTGGGATGTTATCCCAAGACCAGAAGGGAAGTCTATTGTAACTTCCAAATGGATCTACAAGATCACGCACACTGCAAATGGCAGCATAGAGAAATATAAATCAAGATTCGTGGCTTGTGGCTTCTCCCAGAAAGAAGGAATAGACTATGAAGAAACTTTTGCACCTATAGCCAGATACACTTCCATGAGATCAGTACTTGCTCTGGTTGCAATGATGAAATGGAGGATACACCAGATGGATGTTAAGACTACTTTCTTGAATGGTGTAGTAGAAGAGGAAGTGTATGTGGAGCAGCCACTCAGTTTTGAGACACATGATAGGGAGTCTCATGTGTGTAGATTGAAGAAATCCTTGTACGGTTTGAAATAGGCACCCAGGACATGGTACGATAGAATTGTTGGCTTTCTATCCAGTTTGGGCTTTACCAAAAGTAAAGCAGATTCCAACCTTTACTACAAGGTTGAAAAAGGAAACCTAGTGATACTCCTATTGTATGTAGATGATCTATTTGTAATAGGTATGGATGGGTTGATTGCTGATACGAAGAGGAAGCTTACTGCCAAGTTTGAAATGAAATACTTGGGTATGATGCACTATTTTCTAGGCATGGAGGTGTGGCAGAATGTAGATGGAATCTTCCTCGGACAAGGGAATTATGCAGTAGAGATCCTGAAGAGGTTTGGGATGATGGACTGCAAGGCCATAACCACACCTATGGCATCGAACTTGAAGCTATTGAGTGATGCTTCATCAAAAGTGGTTGATGCTATGATGTATCGTTAGATGATTGGGTCCTTGATGTACCTAACGAACATGAGACCATATATTTGCTTTGTTGTGAACACCTTGAGCCAGTTCCTAACAGATCCAAGACATGTTCACTTGATTGTTGCAAAGCATATATGAGGTACCTAAAGGGTACAGTTGGTTATGGGCTCAAGTATGAGGCGAATCAGAAGATTAACCTGGAGGGTTATGTTGATTTAGATTGGGCAGGAAGTTCCATCGATAGGAAGAGCACTTCAGGATGCTGCTTCAGTATGGGATCATGTGTGATCTCTTGGTTTAGTAGGAAGCAATCCTATGTGGCACTGAGTACAGCTGAAGAAGAGTATGTTGCAACGTGTTCAGCTAGTTGCGAGGCAGTATGGCTAAGAAAGCTAATGTCTGATTTATTTGATTTCTAGTTGGATGCTACTTGTATATATTGTGACAACCAGAGTTGTGTGAAGTTTTTTGATAACCCATTGTTCCATGACAAGTCGAAGCATATCGAGATCAAATATCATTATATTAGGGATATGGTGCAGAGAGGAGTAGTGAAGTTCCAGTATGTTGCGACAGATGAACAAATAGCTGATGTGTTGATGAAGCCATTGGCCATAGTGAAGTTTGAGTACTTCAGGGAGAGGCTTGGTGTTCTCCTAATCGAGGTTCCCTCCAAGGGGAAATGATGACTCTGTGAGCCATTCTGACATGGTGAGAGGATTAGGTTCCTTCCATGGTCAGATGTAAGGTCTGATCCATTTTGTCATGGTTAGAGGATTGGTTCCTTCCATGTCAGATGTGAGTGCTGAGCCATTCTGATGTGACTGTAAGATTGGTTCCTACATGATCAGATATAAGTGTTGAATTCCATTCTTGGAATGGAGGCACCTGGTCAGTTGCCAGAAATACTCAGCTTGGTGTTGAGATGCCATTCTGTGGGAGAATGGAGGCACCTAGTTAGTTACCAGGAATCCTCAGTCTGGGAATGAGAACCATTCTGGTGTGATGTGTTTACACATGGTCATATGTAAGTGCAGATACCTTCCGATTCGGTGTGTTCGCACATGGTTGGATGTAAGTGAAGAGCCCTTCCGATGCAGTGTGTTCACACATGGTCAGATGTAAGTGTAGATCCCTTTCGATGTGGTGTGCTCGCACATGGTTGGATGTAAGTGCAGAGCCCTTCTGATGTGGTGTGTTTGCACATGGTCAGATATAAGTGTTGAGCCATTCTGGAGTGATGTGTTTACACATGGTCATATGTGAGTGCTGGGCCTTTCTAACAAGATGAGTCCAGATGTGAGTGTTGGCCATGCCTTTCTGACAAGATGAGGTCAAATGTAAGTGCTGGGCAGGCCATTCTAACTTAAGGTCAGATATAAGCACTGAAGAAGACCTACATGGAGGCCAGGCCTACAACTAGCATGAAAAAGGGTTGGATCTGTAGAACTTCCTGTGATGAAAAGAATCAAGAGATAGCACCATGTTGGATCACACATTTATGGCCTTCCCCATTATATATAAGAGTACAATGGCCATGAATAGGAATGATACAAAATATGACATGTGTGGTTATCACCACGTACAATATAGATAGATTAGAATCTCCATGATCAAGATATACAAAGGATCATGATCTCCATGAAAGCTGAAGATATACAATGGATCAAGATATCCATAATAGCTGAAGATATCTGACATACACTAGAATCAAGTCACGAGAGATTAAATCTCATGAATACTGGTACGATCAAGAATGTAGCATATATGAAATGCCACCAATCTAGAAGGTCTTCTACACAATCCACTATGAGTACATGTCCTACTATGTGAATAGAGGTGTCGAGGTCAAACATAGTAGTCCATCATCTGATTATCAGTCATTGATGTATACTGTTAACAGATGCGAGATCACCCACCGATAATGAAAATGGGAATAAAGGTAGTAGAGTGCAAACTAAGAAGTGTGAATAAATGTGTTGAGGTTGAACACTTGAAAGAATCTAATGATCAGGAGACATTGATGTATTCCCAAAACTATCGATAGTGAGAGAACCTGCCACTGATGATTGCAAGTCTCAAGGCACTCAAAATGAATCTAGATTCCTATCCCAAAATAAATGATCTGAATTCGATGGGATGAAATCCACTAGAAGGAGGGCATTAAGCCATCCCTCATCATCCAACATGAGGAACTCAACAAAGTTGTATAATGTGGAAGGACTCGATCATAATGTGCATGAACCCGTATCAGTACCCAGAATGACCGACATGCAAAGTCAAGAGAACTGAGGAATGGTTGACTCTCAACTTCCTTCGAACAAGAGCATAAAGGCGAATGGTGACTGAATGTAGGTAGCATAGACTCAATATACCAAACTGGGACATCTATGTGACACAGGAGGCATTGACAAAGGCTCCATAGGGACTGGAAGCTTAACTAGCCGGTGGAGATAAACTCAGAGAAATGAGTACAACTCCTAAAGTCAAACTATTAACCCAACCAACGGATGTGATATACAGTGCTCTATTCGAAGGTGACACGACTCGACTGCTGCAAAAGATAACATCTTTTCCTGTCTGGCTTTTTGGTTTTTTGATTGTTTTTGGATGGCTGGTTCTTTCACCTGGTTCTTCATCACTCCACTTCTGCAATGGATTTGTAATGTATTCCAGCCATCGTATCACCCCTCTGACCTCACACATTAGGGGGCATCTGTTACAACTGATTTTACCACACATGGTGGATCACACATTTATGGCATTCCCTATCCATATGCAGACTCTTTAGACCCCATGTACCATTTTTGTACCTTTTATGTTTCCAATATCATCCCTAAAAACATGCATTATTTTCCATACACGACTTTTAACCCTATTCTCACGGATATACGCGAATATGACCCTCAAACCCGCGTACATCAAGATGTGTGCAAAAGGACAAATAGTTTTGGAGTTTTCCTTGATGTGGATCTGAGTCACTTGTCTCTTGGCCTTCCATATGCCTTGATATCACTCAGATTTGACCTTCCATTACCCCATTGAAGCACTATATAAGGAACCCTTTGAATACATTGAAAGAGGAGGAATTGAACAACAAGAAAACTATAGTCCATTGTTGCCGGAGCTTATACTTGAGTCTGCATCCCTTTGTCCCTTGGACCACTTTGTGTTCTTCCTAAGCTTGCCTTTGCTTGTGAGCTTTCTATCGAGAGATGGAGGATTGAAGTGGTGGAGGCCCAGGTGGAGGACTCAGTTTCTCCAGTTTGCAGACGTGCCAACAAAGGTTGTCACCATTGTAATCTCTAATTTATATTAAATAGAAATATCTTTTCCTGTCCAATAACATGTATTTAAATGAATATGAATCCATGGATGATTTTAAATGCTTATATGTTATTGATTATATATGTTAGAGTAGGTCTAACACCATTGTATAGCATGCTTGTCTTGTTTGTTGAATGTTGAGAGAGCAAATTGCTAATACAAGCGAGAGTGGAAAAGCTCAATGGGGATCTACATCAACCATCCAGAATAAGGTATGTTTTGAGATCCTTTGGTGTTAGATGTTGTATTTCTCTTACATATGGGAAATGATTGATATCTCCGGTTACTCTGTCTATTGTGGTACCCCAATCCATAGGAATTTTTCTCCGTAACAGAACTGGCGACCATACTGGGGAGTTCTTAGTCATTTCCTTTGGGGGTTTTATCGGCATTCAATGTTCTTGAATTGCTCTAATTTCTCTGTTTCTGAGTCGGGTCTGCGGGCATATTTGCCTAGCAGTGTCTGATAGGAGTAAATTTTGTCTCAGCTTGTCTATTTACCTTATTTTTTATCTCTTTTTCTTCCTGTGCATGAGTTTTTTCTTCACAGTCGCGTGTACACACGGTTTTTACTAGAATATCTGTGTATATACGCGGGTTTCTGCACATAGTCACGTATTCCCTGAGTTTTTCCTTTTTGGGAAAGATTAAGTGTTGCTAGGTGAGTTTGGATATTGCTGAGTCTTCTTGGATGTTCTGGAGTCTGTATACACCTCTGTTTCTGACTAGAGACGCTTTTTAGTTTGAATTTTTCGAGAATGTTCTTGTCATTTCATTTTCTATTTTTTGTTTTGGGATTAGTGCATTAGGTCTCTTTTACCTTGGTGCTTTGCTCGGGTGTTGTCTGATAGTGCTTGCAGAGTCTGGGGGTTGTAGAGTCATACTTTTGCTTTATTATCTCATTTTAATTCAAAAAATACAAAAACATTTGCTTTTTGCATCATTATGCATTGTTGCGTTTTGCATTTTGCATGGTACTTGCATTAGGTTTGCTTGGAGAAGTATTAGTTAGATTTTCATATAGGAATGATTGCATATTCATTTGAAGGAAAATTTTGCACTTCACGTAGTAGAATACCCCATTTTTCATTTGACACAGTGCATTTGCATTTGATTGTTAGGTGTGCATTTTACTTCTTGTTGCGTCATAACATCATTAGTTGCACGACCATTTTCCCTTTTGAGTAATAAGCCAATTAAAATCAACGCATAATAAAATGAATTACACTCTTTTATTTTATAGCGTGCACCAACAAGATTAGGTTTTAAGGTCTTGGAATAGTTCATTGTGAGTAAATTCTCCAAGATCACTAAATGAAACATTTATGTGTCTGTCCAGGTGAGAGTGTGAAATTCCTTTATATAATTAGTGTTTCTTAGGATCCTCCTCTTACAAGGGATTTAAGCACGAGGCAGTGTGAGTGGTTATTGATTGGGATGACCCCTGCTCATAACTGAGTAGCACCGGAGATATTTCCAGGATTGTATTCGTATCTGGGGGCTCTTTCGAGAGTTTTAGGCTTTGCTACCCTACCCATATGGTCAATCTTTCCTGTGACTGTTCGCCTGAGCATTGATTATATCGAGGTGACCTTAGTTTCCTTACCTAGGTTATCGAGGGGGTACTTCGCAGAGGTTATTCTGTAGGTGTCCTGGCCAGTTAGGGGTTGGACATCACAGTTTCTATATGCGTTGAGCTTGAGGGCCACTATAATTGGTTACAAACCTCTGCTTGTTGTGTATGGGAGTCTCAAGCCTCTCCTAGGTGAGACATACTTGCTTCATTCGGAAGCTCACATATCCTACCCTTGTTTGCTTGTGATTTGGATTTACATTTTATAGGTGTATGCTCTGTGCACGCTAGTTTGCCTAGGATTTGCATAATTAGATCAAGTATTTTTCATTTTTGAGTCATTGTGGATTTGGGTGGGGCACTTTGCCGTTCTCATCGTTTAGCAGGACTTTCACCTTCCACGTCTCCTCCTCCTTTGGGAGAGAGAAACAGACAATCTAGGCGGACTACTTCTCACATTGATTCACACACGATGGGAGATCACGAGGATGAGATTCCTGAGATGTCTTCTCCACCTCACGAGGTTCAGGATACAGATTCTACTCCCGTATATGATCATTCACCAAAAATACCTTCACATTCTAGTTATGACCCCTCATTCATAGGTCATCGGTATTGGTTTCCAGGTGATGAGACTCATCATGAACCCACAAGCACTAGTCATGTTCATTATGGCATGCTTGATATCCCTGCACATGATCTGGCACATCATGTCGAGTCAGAATTTGAACCTAGCACTACACCTAGGGGCACTCCTATTCCTTTCCATGCATAGAGATTTGGGAGCACTAGTCACATTGCACCTTCCATCCCGGTGGTGGAAGCAACCTCACATGTCCGTTCTAGACCTAGTGTTAGTAGTCATATGCTAATACCAGAACTGAGATGAGTGACCATAGGGAACACCACTTACATCCCTTCACATGTCCCTTCATCCTCAAACCCTACTCCTTCGAATGCATTTTTGACAACCCTTCCTCCCCCTTATTTACATGGTCCTTTGGGTCGGAATATCGCTACTAGCCATGTTCGTACTGCGACTGCTCGCACGATAGTATCTCGGCACTACAACAAAAACTGGATTTAGCATCTCTTTTTGCATCCATTTTTGCGTCTAGACCATCTTTCAGTGTATTTTTCTTCATTTTTTGGACAAAATGGTGCAATTTCATGGGTTGGTGCTATTTTAGGCATTTTTGCGTCCTTTTTCTAAATTTGGCACAAATTGCGACGTAATTTGCACTGGGGTTTGCACCTGGTTATGCGCCAAATTTTGCATCAGGTTTTGCGACAGGTTTTGAGCCTAGTTTGTACATCTACTCTTGTTGCACCCCCTTTTACGTCCATGTTTGCCTCAACTTTTACGCCCTTTTTTCATCCACTTTTGCATCCTTTTTTACATCCACTTTTGCATCCACTTCTACTTATTTTTTTGCATCCCTTCCTGTGCCAAGTTTTTCATCAAATTTTACATCATGTTTTGAGTCTAGTTTTGCATCTCATTTTGTTTCAGCCAATTTTGCATCCACTTTTGTCACATGCCAATTCACACCCATTTGTGTGCCTACTTTTACACCCACTTTTGCTTAAACTTTTGCATCCAAGTTTGCATCTTTTTTTGTATCCAATTTTACATCAGTTATTGCATCCCTTTATGCATCCATTTTTGTATCCACTTTTGCGTTGGGTGTTACAACTACTTTTGCATCTACTTTTGTTGCATCCACTTTCACATCCAATTTTGTATCCAATTTTACATCCACGGTTGTATCCAATTTTGCACCACTTTTTTCATCATGTTTTGCTTCCACGTTTGCATAATTTTTTGCATCCACTTTTGCATCACCTTTTGCATCCATTTTTGGTGCACCCCATTATGCGCCCACTTTTGTGCCTACTTTTGTTGCATCCATGTTTGCATCCTTTTTTGCATCCATGTTTTTATCCACTTTTGCATCCAGTTTTGCACCTAGATGTTGAACATAACAACGAGGATAATGATTATGATATTGAGGATTGTTATGATGATGATGATAATGTTGTTGATAATGAGGAGAAAGATGACAATGATCATGATGAGGATAATGAAAATGATGAAATTGGCAATGATTATGATGGAAATGAAATGAATGATGATGATGGTGATGCTGACAATGACAATGAGAATGATGATGTTTATCATCTTAAAAAATAAGTTGTTATTTGTAATGCATAAATTGTTTGTGTCCTCCATGACCCTTTTCCAATAATCATATATTTTGGGTAGATGTTATTTCTTATTCCAAAGATAATGATGAATAACTGATGAAAATGCCAATAATGATGATGATGATGATGTCAAGGACAATGGTGATGATGATGATGTCAAGGACAATAGTGATGATGATGACATGAATGTTAATTATGCCGATGATGATGACTGTTGTGATAATCATGGTGACAATGACAAAGATGATGATGATCATCATCATCATCATGATTTCCATCATATTCATCATAAAAAACATCATCATTGTCATTGTCATCTAGTTCATCATCGTCATCATTTAAAGCATATGGGATATGTTTACCATTTAAATCATGCATAACAAGTGGGATACAATTACAATTTTAAGCATGCATAACTTATAACTATGATTGAGCACATTTTAATCTTGGAGCTTGTAGTGAAACCGGGTTTCTTTACCTCTACCAACACTTTCTTATAAGGATCATCATCATCATCATCATTCCTCATGTCATTCTCATTGTCATTGTAATTTTCATTGTCATCATTACTATCATCATCATCATCATCACCATATAATCACATCATTTTCAACTTCATCGTCATTACCATCGTTTTCATCATCATTCATATCATCATCATCATCATCATTGTCATCATCATTGTCATCATCAACAACAGCATTGTCATCATCATTATCATGTAATCACATAATTGTGAATGTCATTGTCATCAAATAAATTACATTTATTGTTTCCACTTTAGCACCCCAAATCAATTACATTTATGTTCTCCTTATGCTAATCTGTATAGGTGCAAAACTAGGTGGTTTATATCATCATGATGCTAAAATGGACACAAATTGCGTCCACTATAACATCCCAAATAAATTACATTTAAATTCTACTTGTGCTAGATTCATATCTAGGTGAAAAAATAGGCACATTATATAAAGATCTTGCTAAAGTGGAAAAAAGATGATTTGTAAGGGTTTGTAGCCCTAATTTCACTACGAGGTTTTATGGCCATGATTTTTCTTTGCAATTCTTGAAACATGGTTTTATGTGGATGATTTTTCCTGCAATCATTTCCCTGGACCCAAATTCAGTTGGATTTTTTTAAATCAAGGTCCTTAGACCCCCATATAGTGTTATTGTCTGTAGCGGGCATCCTCCATTAAGGTGCAAGGTTCAAAGCGTAAATCCTAATAACACGGGGTAAAGCATTAGAGATTCTTCCTTTCCAGGGCAGGATAAAAATAAAGGAGCAAGGTTAGATGCTTCTATCCTGTTGTAGTGGGTTAATCGGAAAGAGAAGCAGTCGAAACAACAGTTGAGTAAAGAACATAAGGTAGTATAAAGGAAGGAATTCAAACAAAGGAAGGCAGTCTAAATATGGTAATGCATAGTTCATCAAATGGTTCTTTTTTCTTCTTCTTTAGAGTATTAATTCATCCATGAGTTTATATTCTTCTATCCGCCCTCCTTATATATCAAACAATTTCCACAAATGAATTTCTTACAGAATTTCCCAACAATGTTTAAAACCATCCCAAGAATTTCTTACTGGTGTTCATTTCCTAAGAATGTCTAGGATACCCCCATCAAGACCAAAAATTCCTCCAAGGCCTTTGAAAGCCTCAACAACTTCCCTATGCAAAATTTGGGGTAATGAGGAGGAAATGGGCCCTTTGAGAAAATCTTATATGGTTTCATTTCAGAATGGCAGAGATAAAGACTCGGGTGTGCATCAAAAACAGATATGCACACTCAGAGAAATGGATGGATTTGGTCGAAGAGGCATGCTCTGACTTTAATGAAAAGAAAATTCTTGTTTGCTAGGATCCAAAACTCTGTAATCCCATTCGATAATGTGGGGCAATAGTAGCAGATGGGAATCTAGTAGAGATGCAGGTTGATGGATTCTATTAGGACAATTCCAAGTGGCATGAAGGGATGTCTTGTGGCCTGGGTCAAGGTACCAATAAATTTGAAGACAACATGGAATAGCCCTCTATTTTAGAGGGGAACATTCAATCACATATATTCATTGATTACCCTATGGCTTTGATGCATTTTTTTCTTGAGACTCATGGCTCTACTACAAAAACTATTTCTAGTGTATGCCTCAAAAGGGTTTTGGTATGTATGTCTAGCTTGAGTTTCTTTATGCACAATGATATTCTATCTTCTAGAATGCTAAACTAGAATTAGAATTACATGAAAATAATAAAGAACAATTGTACTGCACACTTTTTTAGAGAATTAAGTAAAATATTTGTAAAATAATATTAAGGGAATATCCCAAAAATGTAAATAAAATGAGGAAGTGCCTCTCTCTTTATAGGAGAGGCTAAAAATTTATATACAATAAAATATAATATGTTCCTAATATCTAGCCTACTGGGTGGGGTAACATAATAAAAAAGTCCCACTACAACAAACTAATACGATAAAATAAGGTGGTCAATGCCACTTGTACAATGATGATATACATGGGCCCTAACAAATGAAAAATGCTCCAATAAACAAGGAAACGAGATGGTTGGTGGTGCCACATGGCCTCTAAAGGACCCCTCCAAGAAACTACTATCCAAGAAATGTCCACAAGACAACCTAAAGCCCCTTTTCAAGTGGGTTCTTTAGCAATCCAACTCCTCCAAGCAACCAATGTATCCACCTACTAACCTCCAAAGTTTTATTCAAGATTACCTATTGATCAAGCAACTTCCTAAAGGGATTGGAAACCCATAACAATTGTCCATATGTCCACACATGTCTATTCTCCAAGGAATTCCTCCATCACAATGCCCATATAGAATATCACATTACTTCCTAAAAGGGGTACTCAAAGTGAGTTGTGTAAAAGGAAACCAAAGCACTTTTTCACTTTAAACCATTTCTCTAAATCTTGGTGCTCCACAACAAGGTTTTCCACCTTCACCAAAGAATCTTTCACTCTAAACCATTTCTCTAAATCCTAGCGCTCCACAAAAAAAATTTCCACCTTCATGTCCACGTACCAACCAAATAAATCCAATGGTGTCCACAATATAACAATAACAAGAAGGGGTTAAAACTCAAGTCTAAACCAAATAAAAAGGCACCTTCATGAAGATTTCCCTAATTAAAATATTCCACTTCCGAAACAAACTATCAATGGTATCGAGTCCCTTGGTGAAACGCAAACCATGGAGCTTCCCCCTTCCTTTAATTAAAATATATTTATATTTTTTAAGAGACCTCCCACATGGAATGGTCCTGAATAACTATTTTTTAAGAGACCTACCACATGGAATGGTCCTCGATAACTTCAATAAATTCTATGGTTTGGGTACGACCCCTTCTACAGCTAGCTTTCACAACGAAACCACTACCGATGATCCCGTCACTCTTGCGTAGCTACTTTACATCAAAACATGGCAGATGACACTTTACATCAAGACATGGCAGATTTTATGCTAGGATAAAATTTAGTCAGTAAGAAATATCCCCCACGAAATGCCCTCTATTTGAATAAAAATAAGGGAATATTAGACAACCCTATGAGACATACGATGTCTTCCATTGGAAAGATAGAAATCCCTTTGTTAGTCGACACCATAACGCTTTGACGTTATGTAATTTTTTTCTAATTGTCTACTCTTACTGGTCACCGTTCTATGATGATACAATATGGTAAGGCCCCTTCCCTGCATAGTATACATGGCTTATATACTTCGATAAAATCCTATAATGCACATTTTTTCTCTGGTTAAGAAGAAGAGCAGCATAGAAAACCCTTGGAACTTTAGGGCTTCCAGTGAAAACCCACTAGGGATATAGGTTCATTTGAAGTCTTACATCTGTCACATGGCATAAGAAACAATGGATGTTCCATCTGCTCCTCCTCCAATTGCAGTTGTAACATAATTTGAGAACGCATATGGTTCATCAAGAATTAGTGAAGGAAAAAACAAGGGAATGGAATCACAGAAGTTCGAGGTGGTGAAGCCCTGGAATGTTTATACAATGGAGCATGCTTAGGAATTGAAGTGAACTGTGGTGGAATCCACTGATTCTATGCTATGATCGGCAAGGTACCAAGTTGGAGAGTTCAAGGTGGTTTCTACTATTCATGTTAGAATAATCAACCCATAGTATTTACCCACTTAGACATTATTTCATTTATTTTGTCTTATTTGCCTAGTCCATGAGTCCCACCATGTGCAA